>NW_022983869.1:294216-617487 GCF_010724455.1 Aspergillus lentulus | reverse complement strand
TGGGCACTTGAAGATGTAGCAGTGGAGGCAACGGCTTGATCGGACGAAGAGGCCTTGGGACTGTTGCTGCTCGAGTCACTGTCCAGGAAAGGCGCATCGCTCTCGCACTGGTATCCCTTGCCACTCAAGGAGCCCTCGACGGAAGGTCCGGGGAGAGGAAAGTTAACTTCCTGGCCTTCCACTGTCTTACACTTGCCGGGTCCGTTGATGTTGGCCTCGAACAAGGGTGGAAGGCTGTCAAAGCCGCCAGCCCGGCGGGAGAAGGCAGGAGACAGGTCGCGAGCGTGCTGACGGGCCTGAGAACCACCCTTGACGGTGACCATAGCACAGTTCATGTACATCTCGCGGTTTCCGATCTTGTTGAACCATGACCAGGCCAGGAGGGCCTCGCCAGACGGGGCGTCCGAGGGAATTTGGAACTCATACTTGGAGGTGAGAGGGCACCCTCCGAGCATTGAATGGATGACTTTGAAGGTCTTGCCCTTGTCATAAGAGAGAGCAATTTGGCAGGAACCTCCGCCGTGCGTCGCGCTGCCCTGTAGTTCAAGTTCGTATGTTTGACCAGCCGTATAGTCAGCAACAGACTCAAAGGGATCATTGGCATATCCCTTGCACGGGTAATCAGATCCATCTGTTGACAGGGGGTTCGTGTAGGAGTAATCCTTGTCATCCGCGTCCGGGTTCAGCGGGCTCCGAATGGGATACGGCTTCGACATTTGCATATGTCCGGAGACACATGATGCCAAAAGGGCCGAAGCCACTAAGAGACCCCTCATTGCGAGAGTAACCCTACGATTATCTGTGTCTGGAATGGAAGATAATTCAAGGCGACTCTGTATTTGTAGAGTTAGTAGTGACCCACGGGCTTGCACGAGAGACACAAGAACAAGTAAAGGGTTTCTCTCAGTGTCATCGGCTCATACTAGCTAGACATAGGAACAACGAGACTCACCTAATAATCTTCGGACAACCACGATTGCCAGGCACGGAGCTGTAAGTAACAAAGCTCGCAAAGAGGTGAAGAAACAGGCGGCAAAAGCCAGCTCCTTTTTATGGAACAGGGACTTCCAGTAGATCAGAGGGAGGACGTTGACTGAACAAGTCCACGAACTAGACTCTCCTGCTTAGCAACCGGAAAGACAGCCTCACATTTTGTTTTGCTGGTTGCTGAGCAGCCTTTTTAAGTCAGTCGAGACCTGAGCTGGTATGTAACTCTGTACGACTCCATGGCACCTGGTTTCGGGTTATAATCACCAAGAATGAACGCTGGATGCCATTGTCGGATCCACTATGGCGTCCACGAGTGACAGCTCATCACTCTGTTTTGAGGAATGAAGGAGTGCTGGAGGTGCAACGGGCTGTTTACCAGTAAGCATCGTGGTCGCTATGGCCTTGGATACTTAACAAGGACCTTGTCAAGTCCAAACGAGGCAGTATCCAAGTCGGACCCCATAATCGGCGTGCGATATTTTGCCGGCAGAGATGATCGCCTGGTGGTTGTATATGGAGAGAGTGAGGACTTCCCATGACGACGCATTGTCGTTGCCGACCACCTTGTTTTTCGGGACAAGATTTGAAGATTTTGGATGAATGGGGCTTAGATGATGTGATATGAACTGGTTTCCATGAGATACGGGAAGAGTTGTGATGGAATGGAGAGGCAGAAGAAAGTCTCGGTTGATGGCTGCGGGAAGGTGTAGATCCGCACGCACTGCCTCCTCCGTACTCTACAGAGCTTGGCAGTGACTAGTCTCCTATTCTTAAGTGCCCCCGGAAGCAAACATGCGCCCCTGAAAGGCTTAAATTGACCATCAGCTCCAGCCTCCTAACGTAGTACAGTATCAAGCAGACGCGTCCTCTGGATAGATAATCCTGACCACTCATTTGCTGCTGCTGCTTGCATTTACGGAGTACACCCATTGTTTTGTTTTCCACGGTTCCTTGGCTTCTTCTCTCATTTCTGCCGCCAGACCCCGATCGACCAACGATCAACGATTAAACATCATCGATCATCGATCGCAGAGAGAAAAATGACCCGTCATCACAGTTAGAACTCAACTCATCAGCGACTCCACCTGTTCAACAGCAGGATTTGCTGGATGTTGCTGCGGCCTACTGTTTCGCAGCAGCAGAGAATATTAGCCCATGCTCTTCTCTTCCAGCATGCCGCAGGTTCCCATGGTGGCCTGGAATTTGGCCCGCCGCAAGCTTCGATTCGCCACGTCTCATCGTCACGGTGGATAAGTCAATCAGCTTCCGTGGCGAGCCAAAGTCTTTCTTATTCTTTAGCTCAGAGCCGTGGACGTTCCTTAGTTTCTGTTCGCTCTTATGGACGCGTTTCCAGCGTGATTGCGACACATTCCTCGGCTGGTCGATCGTTTAAACTGGTGACCACGCCAACTTTTCCTCCATACCTGCTCTCGAGAGGATTGTCGCGGTCTCCGGAATCTGTTAGCATGCCAGCCAGTTCTGTTGTGCCGGACGACACCCTCCGAATAGGGATTGTCCCACAAGCAACCAAGTCAAACGACGCGCCATCTCAGGATGTACCTTCAGACCCTGAATCAGATGACGATGTTCCTGTTGAAGCCGAGGAGCTTCAGGATGCTCTCTCGCGTCCCCCACCTGTGAATAGTAGCTACCTTCCGCTCCCCTGGAGAGGCCGATTAGGCTATGTAAGTCAGGTTGATTCGCGCATTCTTTCAGATGCTGGCCCCTCTGTAGTTGTGTTACTTATGGTGTGTAGGCTTGCTTGAATACATATCTACGGAACGCGAACCCGCCAGTGTTCTGCTCTCGGACCTGTCGCATTGCGTCCATTCTTGAAAACCGACACCCACTTGCGGATCCCTCGCAGCCGCCTCATCCGACCAAGAACCGCCCGGATCGGGATCGGACGCCTGATGTTGCCCGCGGACAGGCCTATGTTGAGTCTCTGGGACTGGCCAATGCGCGAGATCTGATTAAGCTCCTGCGCTGGAATGACAAATATGGCATCAAATTTATGCGGCTGAGCAGTGAGATGTTCCCTTTCGCCAGCCATAAAGAGTATGGCTATAGACTTGCCTCATTTGCATCAGAGGTCCTCGCTGAGGTTGGCCGTGTGGTTGCCGAACTCGGTCATCGAGTGTCCGTACATCCTGGCCAGTTTACTCAGCTTGGCTCGCCCAGGCTGGAAGTCATTGAAAGCTCAATCCGCGATCTAGAATATCACTCGGAGATGTTGCAACTCCTCAAATTGCCTCCGCAGCAAGATCGCGACGCTGTCATGATTCTCCACATGGGGGGCGTATTCGGCGATAAAGAGGCCACACTAGATCGGTTCCGGGAGAATTACAAAGGTCTTTCCCAGGATATCAAGAATCGGCTCGTTCTGGAGAATGACGACGTAAGCTGGTCAGTGCACGATTTACTGCCCATTTGTGAGGAGCTGAATATACCGCTTGTCCTCGATTTTCATCACCACAACATCGTCTTCGATTCCAGCCAAGTGCGCGAGGGTACCTTGGATATCATGGATCTTTTCGACCGGATCAAGGCAACTTGGACACGTAAGAACATCACGCAGAAAATGCACTATTCGGAACCTGTTCCCTCCGCCATCACGAATCGACAGCGGCGAAAGCACAGCGATCGAGTGTCCACGCTTCCACCTTGCGACCCGACCATGGATTTAATGATCGAGGCCAAGGACAAGGAGCAAGCCGTTTTTGAATTAATGAGGCGGTTTAAGCTGCCTGGCCACGACCTTTTTAATGATGTATTGCCTTACACGCGAACCGATGAGAACAGACCTTTCAAGCCTCCTCGCAAAACCAAGAAGAACGGAGGGTTCGTTGACCTCGAAGCTCAAGTCCCTCCTGCTCCTACTGTTCCCGAGGAAGAAGTAGGCATGGGAGGTCCGGAAAGAAGAGTCTATTGGCCACCAGGTATGGAAGAGTGGCTTCGGCCGAAGAAGATCATTCGTGTCAAAGCACGGCAGAGTCCGGCAAAATCGAATGCATCGAAGAAGGAGGCAAAGGCAAATGAAGACTCGTCACAAATAAAGGACGAGGATGCTGATGAGGAATACGAGGGGCCAGCGACTCCCAAGCCTAAGACTTCTCGTCCACCCAAACGCACTGCAAGTGTGAAAAAACAGACAAGCAGGAAAAGGAAAGCTTCACCGACTCCGCTCTCTACTCCGTCGGTCTCTGATATCGAGGGTTTAGCTCTGGCGGAACCGCCCATGCTTTCTGGTACTGAGACTGCCAATACTCGTCGTAGCCGACGCGCAACGACCGCGAAGAAGGTCAGTTACGCCGAGGAGAGCGACTCTGTATGAAAAGATTCGCTTTATATTCCTGAAGGAACATTATCCTCAATGGCTAGTGGGCCAGTCTCTTGTGTAATTACATCACATTCAGTCTCTTATGTATTATTGTTGCATGTGTGAAAGTCACTCTCCAAGGGAAATGGTAAGAATATTTTGACAAGGATCTATTAATAGTAGAATTTTTCAGGGGCTTCATTTCGTTCCATCATTTTCCGTCTCTCTTGTAGATAGTAGTGTATCTGCGGACGATGATGAAATGATGCCGCCGGGTCCTGTTCCGCTTCTCCACAGGTTGAACTCACAAGAGGCTTGACAGCTTCTAGACTATCTATCTAGTCTCATTTTCTGCATCCCCATTGATTATGTCGCAGTTATTGTCACCATTAGATCAGCATCTGTTCGCCATGCTCACTTGATCCTTGATCACGTTTATTCGGGAATCACAGCCCACAGAATCTCTGATCCGACGACACCTAAGCACAGTTCTCGGGCAACCTTGCCGCCTACGAAGCTCATTAATTGGGATCACCTGGTTTTCCTACGATCTTGACGTTGATAGTATCAAGCTCTGCTTGTTTCTCCCGAATTCAACTCGGACTAGATTTCTTCCATATCGACCCTGGCTCCCAAAATCTATCCTCGCAGTCGTTGGCTAGCGCCCCCGCCGACTTCCCAGTCCAGGCGCCAACCCCTCTTTCGGTTTCTCCCCTCGCTCCTTCGTCCCTCGAATCGAGACCGACAGACCAGGCCAGGACGGCTTCTTCGTTTCTTTCGTCTCCTCATCGGCCCTCACGCCACCCGCCGCGCTCAGCTGCGCCTTTGGGGTCTCCGGCACGAGACGATCCCCGCTTTCCGCCACCGAGCACAAGCACGGGTCTATCGCGCCATCGTTCAGCAGCAAGCAAGACGGGCACGTAGACGGATCTCGGGCAAGAAGGGTATACTTGAGCTTCTGCTTCTTGGGCGGAGGGGATCAGCCAGGCGACTGGGTGCTGGCTCTGCTGGAGGGTCGCAGCTTGTCCCGCGCGTGAAAGGTCTGCGAGCAGCAGGACAAGCCCCGGATGCAGCTGGGAGATCCTCGATGTCCCAGTACGAGTCGTCCGCGTCTACATCGTGGGGCGCCGGGGGTGGCGGGCGGCGCAAGAAGGTCTACGAATACCTGAGGGCGGCTAATGAGCTACGGCAGACATACACGGCGCAATGGGCGGCGCAGAGGAATAACCAGCGTGATTACAATGAGGATTACTACAATACCCCGGGTGCGTTTTCCGATGTGGAAATCACGCGGTCTGGAAATGAAGAGATGGTTCTGTTCCCAAGCTATGCGAGGAGACTTGTGAAGGAAAAACGGCCAGAGGTTCAAGACCGCCAGCGGCGCGATTCGACTTCGACGATTGATGAGTACCGCGGTGTGTCGGAAGATCCAGAGCCCGCGTCCGAGTGGACACGATACGAGGACGAGCATGCAGTTGTGGCTGTCGATGTGCGAGGCTGGGTCTACGCACCTCACCGCGGGCCGATGACCCGGAAACATCGTTTGCTGATTGCGCTGGCTAGGAAGTTGAGCGGCATACCTGCTCCTGACACTACATCGGCTGATGATGGCAACGCGACTGTAGCTGTTGGAACTTCTACGAAAACCAACGGGGCTAGCGAGGAGGAAATGGCGGATCAAGAGATGCAGTCTATCATCAATAACGCAGAGAAGAGCGCAGATCCTGTGTGGAAGGGCAGTGCTTCCGATGATCGCAGTTCAAGTGCTTCTTCTGTGAAGACCACGCAACCCACGCAGTTGAGCAAAGATGAGCTGACAGTTGCGAATGCGCATCTCATGGAGAGACTGCGCCCCTTCCTTACAAATCCCCGGGCGGCAATGCCTGTGACTGTCTTCTTCTACGACGACGAGCAAAGCCAATCGAGAAACATCATGACAGACGAATCGGGCCACTTCAATCTCCGTGCAACGCTGCCGTTTGTACCAACTCACATCCGCGTGTTGGCCTCAGAGGAACTGTCCGCTACAAAAGAGATTCAAATCATCGAGCCAACAGGTGTCAGCTTGATCAGCGACATCGACGACACTGTGAAGCATTCTGCCATCACAAATGGCGCGAAGGAGATATTTCGGAACACGTTTGTCCGCGAACTGGCCGACCTCACTGTCGACGGTGTCACTGATTGGTACAACGAGTTAGCCAAGATGGGTGTAGAAATTCACTACGTCTCTAACGCACCATGGCAACTCTACCCGTTGTTGGAACGTTATTTCAAACTGGTTGGACTTCCTCCAGGGTCCTTCCACCTGAAGCAGTACAGCGGCATGCTGCAGGGAATTTTTGAGCCTACCGCAGAAAGAAAGAGAGGCTCTCTGGAACAAATCCTGCGGGACTTTCCTGAGCGCAAGTTCATCCTGGTCGGCGATAGTGGTGAGGCAGATCTTGAGGTCTATACTGATATTGTCCTGGCGAATCCTGGCAGAATCCTGGGCATCTTCATTCGTGATGTCACCACGTCAGACCGTAAGGACTTCTTTGATAAGTCTGTAGATCATCTAGAAGGCGTCCCTGCTCGAAGTCACAGTACTCCTCAACTTGTCGATGACTCGGATGCGATAGCAAAGCGGCCCGCGTTGCCACCTCGTCGGCCCCGTGAATCCCCAGGGCCATCTACAGATGCCGTTAGTATTGATAACGGCGACCTGATCGATCTACGGGACGAACAGGAAGGGAAAACCGTATCGGCAGATACGCCCAAGCCCGCAAGCTTCCGTACGCCCCCCATGAAGCCAAGCAAACCCTCCTCACTTCGAGCTGTGACAACAAATTTGGAGTCGACAGAAAATGGAACTTCTTCTCAAATTCAGGATCTCATCCGGCGCAAGCCTGTTCCTCCAGTACCCCCTCGCCGTCAAATCGCAACAGATCAAGAGGAATCTTCGAGCTCCCCTAAAGCATCGGCGCAGAGTACAAGTTACGCTGGCGGCGTCCTAAATGCAGCCCAGTCGGTCACTAACTCCCTCCCAGCGGCGACAAAGCAGTTACCGTTCCGTCCCAAGGCTTCTGACGGTAATGGCGCGGCTGATCAAGCATCTGACGCGACAAAGTCGGCGCGTCCCAAGCAAGCCCCTCCGCCTCCACCACCGCGGCGTACAAATACAGGGGCTTCGACTGCGACTTCGGATAGCCCCGTTAACCGGCCAGCATCGCAAAAAATACAGTCATACCCAGCTTCGGCCGCTGCTGCCGCGTATCAATTCGCGTCTGAACGTCTCAATTGGTCTGCGTCGCCAGCTACTTCACTACGGTCGAGAGCTTCGATCCCATCGCTGAGTCGCTCCAGCACCTATCCTGTGAACAATCAATCAGACTCGTCATCTGTTCCCCCACCTCCACTACCTAATAAGAGAGAGGAGCTGTGGCGACGGCGTTGGGAAAGGGCTAATGAGCTCCTAGCGGAGCAGGGAGTTGTGTTAGGCAGTTGGCGTGTGGGTAAAGATATGAAGGATGTCAGTGTGTGGTTGGTACAACAGGCCATGAAAGACATGCAGAATGATTGCAAAACGCATTCTGACCGGAAGACATGAGGTTTCTTTGTATTCTTGGACCACCATGTACAATTTTCTCGATGTATATAGCATACGTCATGTTTACCCAGCATATGATAGATCATGGCATGAACAGCGTTTTGACTGTGTACTTTAACCCGAGCGTGATAGAATAATCATCAAGCAGTTAGAAAGGACCATTCTTTGTAAATGGACCATTTGATCAACCGATCTCCGCCCTTCATGTTTGCCAATATGCCAAGAAGCTAGACTCGTGTCCCGGACTTCCCAAAAGGGTAACATCCTCGGCTCACGGCTATCACAGGAAAATAACTAATCGTCCCCGCATGATTGGCAGTCTCCCCAATCCCCCAGTGTCTATCTATATTTTTCTGGCAAACCAGTCTAAAATCAGATTCTAGACCAGTATTGACGTGATATTCTCTGATTGCTCCTTACTTCTACACCTCGCTCCGAACACCTTCCATATCCATAGACCTCCTCCCTCACCATGTCCAAGACCTTCACTCGCGCCGAGGTCGCAAAGCACAACACCGAGGACTCCCTCTGGTGCATCATCGACCACCGCGTCTATGACCTGACCGACTTCCTCGACGCCCACCCAGGCGGCAGCGTCGTCCTCGCGCAGGTCGCTGGCCAAGACGCGACAACAGACTTCTACAATCTCCACCGACAAGAGGTGATCGACAAGTACCGCGACCAGCTCTGCATCGGCACTATCGAGGGTGAGACTCCCGAGGTCATCTCGCCCGAGCCGGGAAGTCTGAGTACCGTTCCCTATGCGGAGCCGCTCTGGCTGCGGCCGGAGTTCAAGAGCCCCTACTACAAGGAGAGTCATCGGCGGTTGCAGCGGGCGATGCGGGAGTTCACGGATCGGTATGTGACGCCTGAGGCGCAGGAGAAGGAGAGGGATGGGACGTATATCAGCCAGGAGTTGATTGATAAGATGGCCGAGGCGAATGTGTTGGCCATGCGGTTGGGGCCTGGCAAGCATTTGCATGGACGCAAGTTGTTGGGCGGTGTGGTCGATGGGAAGGAGTTTGATTACCTGCATGATATGATCGTTGCGCAGGAGATGGTTCGGAGCAATGCGAGAGGTTGGTGCAATTTGTTTTCTTGGATGGGTGCGATGGCTGATGTTTGGTAGGCTTTCAGGATGGAAACATGGCCGGGATGGTCATTTCGTTGACGGCTGTCCAGCAGTGGCTGCGCAATGCTCCTCTGCGCGAGAAGGTCACTGAGGAAGTTCTGTCGGGACGCAAGAAGATGTGCTTGGCTATCACCGAGGCATTTGCTGGCAGTGATGTGGCCGGTCTCAAGACGACGGCGAAGAAGACACCTGATGGAAAGCACTACATTGTCAATGGCACCAAGTAGGATTATCCGCCGGATAAGCCACCACTTTCCATGCTAACCAAACGATGTTTAGGAAATGGATCACCAACGGCATGTTTGCTGACTACTTCGTCACCGGCTGCCGGACCGAAAAAGGCTTCTCTGTGCTCCTGATTCCTCGTGGTGAAGGCGTCGAGACCAAGCAGATCAAGACCTCTTACTCCACCGCGGCTGCCACTGCATTCGTTCAATTCGAGAACGTCAAGGTTCCCGTCGAGAACCTGCTGGGCGAGGAACACAAGGGTTTTATCGTGATCATGAGCAACTTCAACCACGAGCGCTTCACCATGGTCTGCGCCGTCATTCGCATGTGCATGACCGTCACCGAAGAGTGCATGAAGTGGTGCAACCAGCGCATTGTCTTCGGAAAGAAGCTCATCGAGCAGCCTGTCATGCGTCAAAAGTATACTCTCTCTCTCTTCGCCTCTAGCTTGCTTCCATAAGTTATACGTTGCTAACCTTTGATGCTAGACTTGCCCGAATGATCTCTCTCTGCGAATCCAACCAGGCCTGGTTGGAATCCATCGCTTACCAGATGTGCAACATGACCTATGCTCAGCAAGCCGCGCACCTCGGCGGTCCTATCGGCCTCCTCAAGTCTCACTCTACCCGCTGCGCGCAGGAGATCGCGGACCACGCCACGAATATCTTCGGCGGACGTGGAATCACCCAGACTGGGATGGGCAAGGTCATCGAGATGTTCCACCGGACATACAAGTTTGATGCCATCCTCGGTGGCACGGAGGAGATCCTGGCTGACCTCGGCGTGAGACAGGCCATGAAGAAATTCCCCAAGGCGGTGCTGTAGATGTGCCCTGCACCGTCTGGCCTTCTATCGTTCATTTTATGTGTAATTATACATCTTGTTCTTGTTCTCGGATAGCGTTGCCTCTTTCTAGATACTGAGCTCCTGTACCAGTCAAGCTAGACATTCAATCAACCAGATACTGCAGTGCTTCTTGTCTTTCTTTCTCCTGCTCATTGGCCTGATACTCAGGACCCAGTCTTGTCCCACACGATGAGCAATCCAGAAATAGATCCACCATCATTTTGAAAAGTTATGGTAAATGTTCGGTGGACCAGTAGCCTTCAATATAGTCAACGCGTGGCTCAGTTCGTATTGGAAATTTCATGAGGGCCAGATGATCTGAAAGTAGATGCTACCGAGGGACACTTGCTGCTCGGAGCGACCGAGACCGAGAAATATGTGAGTCATATCAACAAGACTCGTCTGTCGGGCGTGAGGCGTCCGTTTTGTATATACTGATTGATGAAGGGCGAGTTGGGGATATTGCCTGATCAGGAAGGTCAGTCAATTCCGGGGTGGGCCTGAGGCTTCGATCCCGAGATCTCCACAGATGGGGTGGAGCACTGGAGCAAAACGCTGCCACTCGGCGAGCAATTTCCGCCAGCTTGAGTAAAGAGCTTATGCTTGGCCGCAGGACTCCAATTAGTAGCTTACCCATCGAGATGCCGTTGGCGTGTCTTGGCGACAGGCGTGGATATGCTTTGGGCTTGAAAGAATGAGGTGTATTGTTTTTGACTGTCCATGTGACATACTGACGTACCACCGGAGTGTCAAGCTTCGAGGCCCCCTGCGGATGCAACTCTGGTGGGGTTGGGAATGGAATGTGATACTTAAGCACCAGGGATCACCCTTCATCTGTATGGGATATGCGCATTTCAATTGTATATTCTGCTTCCTACAGTGGACAAAATGGAACTGTTGCAGGTCTCTGGTGCGGCATATTACGATTCCTTGCTCGGTCGTCGACCGCAAAACCCGCCCCCGGATTTCACTCGAGTTCTTTATCTTCCTCGTCACAATTCAGCAACAGTGCACCTCCCGCTTTACGATGTCGCGGAGCAGTATCGCAATGCTGTCAAGGGATGCGTCCTCAACAGCAGCCAGTACACTGTTCAACTGAGTATGATGGAGAAGCCGCGAGACGATGGGATGAACTGCGAAGTGGCCTATCATGTCAACCTGGACAGAAGCGCGACAAACGACACGCCTGTCCGATTGCAAGTGCAGCGGAGATCGTTGTTCGAGGATGGCGAGGCAATAGCGCATGCGTATGTATTCATCTAGGCTGTTTGCAATGGCTCCACCGTTCGATGTAATTTTGACTGATGAGATGAATAGGTTGACGCGTGGGCCGCCTCATGACGGATGTCTAATCGCTGTCGGCAACAGTCAGAAAGGAACTGACGCGTGTTGCACGCTCATGGAAGCCTCCTTCCCGATACAACCGAGCATTCGAGGAAAATATAGCATCCCCCATCCTTATTTCACGTTCCTGCTACCAGGGAAGAACAACAACAAGCGAATAGTCCAATGGCAGGTCCGTCCCAAGGAAGATGGTCTGCGTCGATACACATTAGTTGAAATCGGTGCGGCGTCAGATGTTTTTGACGGCGCACTGTCAGAAGACAATGTGCGAGAGCCGAAAATTCTAGCAATCTACCACCATATCGGAATCAACGTGTGGTTGCCAAACGATTTTAGCGAAGGTGTGCTTCTTCTTCCAGACCAAGCAGGGTTGGAAGATAACGAGCGGGAGCTGTTGATAGTTGCAAGTCTATTGGCTTTGCTATGGCAACTGCGGGAGCAAGCGCAAATGAAGCCGCAAAAATTGAAGGGTGGCCACTCTCGAAATTCCCAAAACATGTTCCAGAAAGCAATTTCTGTCCTTCATAGGCATTAGCCATCAAAAGAGCATCCATTAATTCTTGGACGGATGAGTGAATCATACCGTCCCTGTCATATAATCAGATAATCATGCTGCTGTGTCAGTTCGGGTGAATGAGTCTGTAATCAGTCAGAGGCCTGTGGAATGGAGGGGAACTAAAAAGTCCGTCGGTCGCTTACGAAGGTGGTCCAGGAGATGTTTTGATCATCGCCGGGGATTTGCGCAGCCCTCGCAGCCCAGACCTTCTCCAACAATTCTCGAGGTACCGGATTGCGGAACTCAGACCTACGCTCAATCTCATTGAAGCGCGCGGTGACATAGTATTGGGAGTGAGGAGAAAGCGCATCCGACCCACCCATGAACAGGGGGAAAACAAGAAGCTCAAGGAGGCAACAGTCGGAGGGAATTCTCGCTGTAGCGTCTAAAATCCTCGCCACGCACTCCTGTATCTCATTGCTTCGGGGTTGCTGTAATGGGTTTAACAAACGAAGGATGCGCAGAATGCAAGCATACTGAAACGCCTCCGCTGTGGACATCCACCGAGGATCAGAGCTGGGGTATGTTCTAGCTGTCCTGTCGAACGAGTACAGCTTGTGCTTTGCCGATTGCAAAGCAATTTGATACTCGTCCCACGATAACCAACCGAGATTGTATTCCTTTGCTTTTTCCAGGGCTGCACCAATAACCAGGAATATCTCCCTGGGGCATCCGTTGACTAGCTCGAACTTTTCATCAGTGGTACTGGCGACGGTTTCGCGAATGTCCTGAGTGAAGCACAATCGTTCAGGACCAGCAAAGGCACGAATGATGTCAAGCCTGAACAAAATTTGATAGTCAGTGAGCTGAGGTGCTAAATCAGGCGCTGATTGCAAATACCAGGCCAAATTTCCCAGGAAGAAGACCGCTCGTCGTCGCCGACTATTCAACCCGTCCGCTAATAGTAGCTGTTTGCACACTGACATTGCCCCAGTAATGTGTATTCCGTGGGTAGAGATACCCGTCTCAGCAATCTTTAAGCTTAGTCAGAAGGCTGGCAACGCGGTTTTCACCATGACTTACGTCGTGTAGTAGCAGAATCTGAATGATGGCGAGAACAGCATCTTGCTCGTCCTCATGCAGGAAATTAGGTCCCTGACTCTTCCTGATTTCCTCGCTGAGAGCGCGTATGGCTCTCAGCCGATACTCGACTGCAGCCTCCTCATATAGAGACATATCTCCTGTAAGTTTGCCAAGATGAGAGGCCGAGAGCCCAAGAATGGCATATAACAAGCCAATTTGTTTCCGCGCCAACGGGAGTATATAGGCTCGGTAAGGATTACTGCTAGTATCACCTATCTCAGCAATTTGATGCGGGCATATGAAGCTTTCATCTGTGCCACTCTGGCGTCAGTGTTTCTGCCCTCCAAAATCCAGCCAATAAGAGCTTACAATGCGATAACAAAATCTCCGTCTGGGTGAGATTCAGTAACTTTGGAATGTCGTCTGGCAATTCTGTTGCGCTTCTGCTAGGCTTCTTAGAAGACAGTTGCGTTGTCACACCCTCTGTCCGTTCAGGCGCATCCGAGCCCGGTGTTGCGGTAGTGGAGACTTGCTGCGACTCAGCAACGCTGGATTTTACTTTGGTGTTTCTTGGAGTCGGCACTCGTGCACCCTTCCACCTTCCCCGACTGGCGATTCCGCAAAAGCGGTACTGGTCGGGGTAACCGCCGCATTCTAAGCCTTTTGAGATGCAACGTTGACACTTGGGTCTACCGCGGTCACACTTGCGGCACTTTTCCCGGCATGTCTTGCATGCAGGGCCTGCAGCGGTACCTAACATCAAAGTGGTTGGCTATGGTTGCACAGCATTAAGATGAATAGATGGTGACAAACCAGCTCGTGGCATTCCGTAGGCGGGGAGGCACTTCAGAAGGTGTGACTTTTGACTCTCATAGAACAAGGCGAGGTGTCAAGGAAAAGTAATTTGAAAAGGACGTAGTGAAACAACAATTATATCACCAATCATGTTCGATTGAGAGAGTTCCCTAAGAGAAACCTAGAATGAGCAATCGAGGTGTTGGCCTTTTTATATATTTACCAACTTGTCCAAATTTCAGAGACTTGTTCAGGACCGATAATACAACCACGATATCTGGCTGAAATCAATAAGCGCCATCAGATCTCAGCAGTAGACTTCAAATAGATATTCAATGGCTCGTACGTCTTGGAGATTCCCAAGGATATATCCATTTCGTTGCGGTCAGTTGATGCTGCTCCGTAAGCACTTGGACGACACATATTGAGCTAGGCAACATTGGGTAAGGTGTCAGGCTATGGTAGAGCTTCTTTTTATCATTTTGCACGTGAATGTGGGGTGTTTGCATCATTTGTCTAATTATTGCTTGTCAAGCTGTCAGCCTTGTCAGTATCTTCGGTCCGTTTGTCGCTCCGGTCACTATTGACGCGGTGAGCTGATGCCTACATCAGTACTTCGCCACTACTATATATACCAGACCTACCTTTGTGTAAGACAAACGTATTTTCTATTGAAATACTTTGACTTTCACAGCTGAGCGAATGGCCGGAAGCATGAACACGCTCAACTCTGACAATGTATTAGCCCACGCTGCGAGGGCTCTTCGGAAAGACAATGAGGGTCAGCTTAGCCTCAAAACACCCTACGAGGCTATTGCGCTCATCGGTCATGCATGTATGAAGGCAGTCGATTTCAGGCTTCTCGGATTGGGAGAGGAGCACACTATAGGTCTGCGAGAGATTTATTTGTGACATAAGCTTCATCGTCGTATCATTGGACGCATATAGCTGACGTACTCGTTCGTAAGCAGAAAGCTCGACTGAAGACCAGACGTTACCCGCAGAATGGAATGCTAATGATACATATGCCTTTCGCTATGCCCATTCACAGTCCTCCATGCAGTTCTTGCTGAAGATCAGTCGATTGGGAAATAATGCCGTTGTCCTTGCCCTGGCCCTAGGCGATGACAGAACCTCTTCATTTGATCTGCCAGTTAAGGACTACATATCCGAGTCTGCCTTTCCTATCACATCCGCAGACGACTTGACGAAGACCCTAAGGGATGTGTTCATTTCCGAAGCGCGGCTGAATGACTTAATTGGGCTGTTCAAAATGAACGTGATTCTGAAGCTAGCTCCTGGCTTGTATAAGGAAGGATACGAAGATACCGCTCAAGCCGTACGAGAAAGGCAACAAGAAAGACCACCTCAATATGATCCCTTAAGGGATGATACACTGCCTCAGCCTGCACGCCCTTATCCATTTGATGATCCCCTGGCGGCAGGTCCTCGTCGACCGGCGCCCCCAGGTGATTTTGCTCCCCCAGGATTTGAAGACGAATATGAGATCTACAGACCTCCCCGAGGATATCCCCAGGGAAATGGTGGCCGTAATCCCTTGAGTATTGGCGATAGAGATTTGTATCCTGCCGGTCTCGGTCCGAATGACCCTATTCGAGGAGGCGTCGGCCCTGGTCTTGGAGGGGGAGGTGGTGGCGGAATGCACCCAACATTTGACGACCCTTTGTTCGGTGGTCGCCGAGACGGTGGTTACGATCCGCAAGCACCCCCTGGATCTCGATATGATCCCGTAGGTCCGGGAGATGCGCCCTCCGGACGAGGGCGTGGTCCGTTTGGAGGAGGCTCTGGAGGAGGATTTGGAGGATTTGGCGGTGACATCATTTAGGCGCGCGGCTAAGCAAGTAAGCCATTTGTAGCTGACAAGAGCACACAATATGGACTCGGTAGTGCTCTTTGCTGAATTTACGACAGAATGCGAAATAGCATGATGAAATTAATCTATAAACAAAGCATCTACAATCTGCGAGTAATTCAAAATGAACTCTCTCATAATATCAATGTAATCGCTCTTCTTGGCGTCAAGGAAGCCAAAACTTGGTTGGGATTCAAGTTCCTGGAGATCGTGGAGAGAGGGTGTGGCTTGGACGAGCCAAAGTGTGGCGCATGCCCGACACCTCCTGGCATCGTCCAGCAGAGCACAGCACAGCACAGCAATCCCTCCCCTACACCAACACTACCAGGTCGCTTTTCTCCCAACTTTCGTCTCTCATCCATCCCACAGCATCCGAATTTTTTTTCTCGTCCGTTGAAGCTTATATTGTTCTTATTCAATTATATTTCCCTTGTTTTGTGGATTCTCGCATCATCACAACCGAGAAAATCCCTGGTCAGCCTCACGAGACCATCCCCCTCCAGTCTTCCGCCCCTCCTCCACATTTGCAGTTGTCCTGAGCTTGTTGTCGCCCAACACAATGGATAATAACATGGAAATTGATCCGGCGCGGTCACCGGAGCCTCATCACCTTTCGCCCACAACCGACCCTGGGTCCATACCTACGCTCGATGGGTGGATTGAAAACCTGATGGCATGCAAGCAACTAGCGGAAGATGATGTTCGGAGACTTTGTGATCGAGTGCGTCTTTCTTGATATGTGTTGTCTGCGACATCACTATGATAATGAAATCTAATCGAGGTTTGCGCGTTCCAGGCTAGAGAAGTGTTGCAGGAAGAGTCGAATGTGCAGCCAGTCGTATGTGCTTCCCTCGACCTGTTCTTACCGTGTCATCAATGCGGATCGCTCGAGATGTTGACTTGAAACTCTCTTAGAAATGCCCCGTGACTGTCTGTGGTGATATACATGGTCAATTTCACGACCTAATGGAACTATTCCGCATTGGAGGTCCTAACCCTGACACAAACTACCTCTTCATGGGTATGTGATATTTCACCCTTGATTCATCCTTTTTGTCTCCTTGTTCCGTGGCTCATAACAGTCTGCGTCTCCAGGTGACTATGTCGACCGTGGCTACTACTCTGTAGAGACCGTCACACTTCTTGTCTGCCTCAAAATCCGTTACCCCCAGCGAATCACCATTCTCCGAGGAAACCACGAGTCCCGCCAGATCACACAAGTGTATGGGTTTTACGACGAGTGCTTGCGCAAATACGGCAATGCCAATGTCTGGAAATACTTTACCGATCTTTTCGACTACCTTCCTCTCACCGCTCTTATCGAGAACCAGATCTTCTGCCTGCACGGCGGTCTGAGCCCCTCTATCGATACTCTGGACAACATTCGTTCTCTCGATCGGATCCAGGAAGTTCCTCACGAGGGGCCCATGTGCGATCTGCTCTGGAGTGACCCCGACGACCGATGCGGCTGGGGTATCTCTCCCCGTGGTGCTGGTTACACCTTTGGGCAAGATATCTCGGAAGCATTCAATCACAACAACGGCTTGACTCTTGTTGCACGAGCACATCAATTGGTTATGGAGGGATACAATTGGTCGCAGGATAGAAATGTGGTCACCATCTTTTCGGGTACGGCCCCTTTTTCCCGCTCGTGTCTATGCACACCACTAACGCGCCTTTTTCAGCCCCCAATTATTGTTACCGCTGTGGTAACCAAGCCGCGATCATGGAAATTGACGAGCATCTGAAATACACATTGTATGTTCCATTGAAAAGCGACTGTCCGATCTTTGTTGTTGATCCGTACTAACACATTGTCTCAAAGCTTACAATTTGATCCTTGCCCCCGCGCGGGAGAACCAATGGTCTCGAGACGTACACCCGATTACTTCCTGTGATGTGATTCCAATAGACACACATTTTTTCATCACTACTGACAAGTTGGGCTTCTTATGACCCTTCGAGAGGGCTACTGCGATGCTGGGAGCATACGAAAAGGATCCGCTTGTCACAATAATTGTATGTCCTTATTTCAGGCCGTGTTGATACCAATTATGAAAATAAAAGACGTTCGCAAGAATATTATCATTCTCCCTCTAGTGTCTGGCCATTAATTCTGCCGGGGTCAAGGAGCTCTATATTTGCGATCAGTGTTGGGTAATCAGTATCTCTGAGGGCCTCGTCTGCCATGCTTTACATAGCTCCTGGAGATTTCAAAAGCAAACCTGGAGGACTTTAGCTGATCCGTATGGAAGAAACGAAATGGTACTCACCTCCATCCACATGGACGATTTGTCCGTTAACATAGGTCCCAGCCTTGCTGCAGATGTAAAGAACGACACTGCCAATATCGGATTCCCGTCCAACGCGGCCTATCTCAATCAGCTCACTCGAGCCCGCAAAGCACAACCACCGACTCCAATAAAGCAAGACTCACCAGCCGGAAACTTCTTCCCTAGCTCTTCCTCCTGCCTAGACCTCCGATCCTCATCAAACCTGCCCATACTAATCTCATTCGGGAACACGCCCGGCACAATACAATTCACACGAACGCCCAAGGGCATAAAGGTATGCGCCCACTCCCTCGTCAGATGTATCAGCGCCGCCTTACTCGACGAATAGGCGAACTGGCCCTGCGAATGCGTCTTCGTCACACCCGCCACGCTCGCCACATTCAGCACAACGCTCGAATGGCCCGGTGCCGCCTTCGCTCCCTGCACAAGCAGCGGCAGCAGCGCGGCAGTGAGGAAATGGTGCGACCAGACGTTGCCGGCGTACGCGATGCGCCATGCGTCCGCTCCGTCGCGGGTCATCCATCTCGAGACGGCGTCTGGGTCTGTGAAGTCGATGTCTGAGGAGGTGGCTTTCGCGCGGGGCTCGCTGGTGACGCCTGCGCTGTTGATGAGGATGTTTATGCCTTTTGATTCGACTTTGATGAGTTCCGCTGCGATGCCGCGGATCCCGTCTGTCGTGGATGTATCTCCCGGGAGGCTGGAGTCAGTATACCCTCGTCAGCAGGGAAGGTGGAGAATGGGACGGGAAGGGACGTGACGCACGGTGTGATCTGTCCGTTGAACGAATATTTCTCCCCAATCGTGTCGAGGATCTCCTCCCTGGTACTGATGATGTAGACTCGAGCGCCGTTTGCTGCTAGTGTCTGCGCGGCCATGAGGCCGACGCCGTTGCCTGCTCCTGTGACGACGGCCACGTAGCCCTTGACCTCGAAGAGGGTGGCTGCTTCGAGGTCGTGGACATTGATGTCTTTGAAGTTGTATCGGGGTGCTGGATCCATCTCGCTAAGGATTTTCGATACTGCAGATGAAAAGATATTAGTATGCTGCGTACATTGAGAGGAACGGGGATGGGTGACGCCTTTGTAGGAATGATCGCATGTTGACATCTTTTTGAAGTCATCAGTCCGACGCTCTGATCTCGCTGCTGCGTTCAAACAACGCAGCTGGCCGCAGCTGGAAGTGCATCATAATGGACTTCGTTTAGACATACTACGTGCAACTGATGAGGAGCATGTGGGAAGTGTAGTTGTGGATGGGCGAAAGTTCACGCATCGTCTAATTCACAAACCCTAAAAGCAGACCATTTAGCGTGGCAAGCACGTTTGAGGGACATTTTTGACTCAATCTCAAAAAGACTTTGGTAAAAAGAGAAAAGTAATCGCGTTGGTTGACCGAAAGAATTAGAAGGGGCGAACGCAGAGCATTCCTTTCATGAAAAAAGCGTTTATGTAAAAGACTGCGAGTCAAGAAAGACTTTAGATACAGGTAGAGCGCTAATGAACGTTTCGATATAGACCTAAACTCGCAGTCCTTGCGCCTTCTTTGCCAGAATCTCTTCAACTTCTTTGGCATGTTTGGAGAAATTGTCCACCAAATTATCCCACATCTTAGGCTCATGCTCGTGCCTTTTTTCGCTGTTCCAGGCATAGTCTGTAATTGTGAATGGTCGACTGGACTCGAACATGAACGCGATCGATGCTGGTGAAATCTGCATAACAGGTGGTGGGTTCTCCGTGGCAGCCTTGAATTGCTCGTACGCTACACCATGAGGGACCACTGACATACAGTTAGCACCTTATGCAAGCAAAGAAATATCGCGACCGCTACTCACTTCCACACTCAAACGAAATGCTTCCGGGGTTGAAGGCATCCGAGCGGCCACCATATTCACCATAGATGAGGCCCATTAGTTCGGAGGCAGCGTTGCGGTGATAGTAAGGTGGTCGGTAAGTGTCTAGATTCGTTAGCATACCAACGGCATATTTTCTGTGGATAAGAACCACTTACGAGACGCTACATCCCACCGGGGAGAGAAGATGAGGAAATCGGCCAAAGGCGCCGTGAGGTCGCGAGATTTGGCTGTGAGTACACAGAAAATGGATGGATCGATATGATCGACGGAGATTGAGCCGACATTCACGAATTTTGTCAAGTCATACTTGTATGGAACCTATTGATGTAGTATTAGCTTCGCCTTGTATAGTGAAAACCATAAGGAATTAAACATACATAGTTACCATGCCATGCAACAACATCAAAAGGACTGTGATTCTGCGTGCTGTTGAAGAATTTCCCTCCAAGCTTGTAAATAATCTCCCAGGGCTCCTGAGAAATCTCATACTTTGCATGGGGAGTAAGGAAATCTCGAGCGTTAGCCAAACCATTTGCTCCGAGCGGTCCCAGCTCTGGTAGCTCAAAGTAAGATCCCCAGACTTCGAGGATATACCCACGAGAAGGGCCGTCAGGAAGCTCAACGCGGAAGCGAATACCACGCTGGATGACCACGATTTCTCCGGGCTGAACAAACAAGGGACCAAACTCGGTTTGAATGTCCAGGGCACCCTGCTGAGGAATGATGAGGAATTCACCATCAGAATTCACAAAGGCTTTCTTCTTCATGCTGGTATTGGCCGTATAGACATGGGTAGCGAGGCCCTCACGAAGGGTTGGGTCTCCTGATCCTGCTACAGTCTTGAGACCGGAGACAAAGTCTACCTCCTCCCCAGTCGGGATCTCGAATGGATGCCATGCTAACTGAGTTGGAGAGACGCGCACTCGAGGATTTATCGGCAGGAAATTCGACTCTGTGTCTTTGTTGTCAGGAAGGTCGGTCTGTAGCATCATCAGTACGAGTCCAACGCTCCAAATGGCGTCAGCGTACAAATCCCTGGTGAGCAACCGCCGGACGAGCACGGTACAACCATGCCTTCTTGTTGCAATTCCGTGGGGCGACAAAAGCCGTCGCGGTGATCTGCTCAGCATAAAGGCCGAATCTCACATTACGAGGACTGTTCTGGCCCTGTGGAATGGTACCTGGGACAGCCTCAGAGACAAATCTATAGAGATGTCTACATCAGCAAGTTGAATGGCGACTATAACTGCGCACTATACATACGAGTTGCCGAAGCCGGCTTGGTACTGTAGGAGTCAGCTATCACGAAGAAACGAACGAATGTAATGAAAAGGTACCTGGTAAGGATCATTCCGTCTTGTGTTGAAAGAAGGAATGGTACCGTCCTTTTGAGTTTCTGCCCAGTGGAATATCTTCTGATACTCCTTGGGATCAGAGAGGGCTCTTGTAGAGGCCATGCTTGCGGTTCGATAGGAAATGATCAGGTAGTGAGTTCAGAGAAGCTCAATCTTCAATTGCTCCAATAGTGATCAATATCAAGGGGAAACACGAAGCCTCAAATACCCTTTCCATTCTGACGGGTCTACGAACGGGCTGAATATAGAGTAAACCTTATAATTTGCCGGACACATTCTCATCCGAATGTTCGAGCACGAAGGAATACGCGAGTGATGCTTTGGCTTCTGATGGTGACGACGTCAGCCTGATTGAGGGCAGATCTGACTCAAAGTCCATACAAATCGGCATGTTAGAGACGCCTTGCGTTGCCGAAGCCAAGTAGAGTGGAGCTTGGGGAGGGGAATCGTGGGCGGAGCGATGTCCGTCATCATTCTGCTTTGATCGCATGGTTTGCCAAACCCCACATGAGTAAGCTGTGAGTAACGCGGGGAGATGATCCTTTCGTGAAGAACAGTTGTTCCTGGTCGGGATTGCGTTGGTGGGGGAATTGCCGAGGGGGAGGAGAAGGTCAGCCGACAACGCTCGACCTCTTAACAGATCATCTGCGGTTCTGCACACAAGAATAATGGCTGTGCACAGGTGGATTTACCCCAGCCTTAGCCTCTACTTGGTATATCTATTTCTCAACCTTCTTATGGAGCATGATCCTTGTGGATCTCGAACTGCCTTGAATTTAAACTGTGTGCCTCAAGGCACCTGAAGGACCCATATCAATTCAGCAGGCTGACTCTGCCTGCGGTCAATGTAAAAACTATTGGGAGGTAAGCTCCGATGCCAGCCTCTCGCAGCAGCTTGAGGTGCTCTACTCGTCGCCGGGACGCAAACTGTGCCTCGGTAATCTCCTTACACTCTCCCAGGGGCCCATAGGCGAATCGTCGGTCTTCAGACCACGGAGGCATGCCATTGACAAACCGTATCCAACGCCTCCGCAACTCTTGGCCTACTTCATTTGCAGCGGGGTTGAATGAGAGATCGATTCCCCCAAAAAGGAACAAGAGGTCGACTGCGTGGTGAGACCGGCTGGAAGACTGCCATGGATTTGGTTGGTCAACCACGTATCTAAAAACATGTCTGTTCGCAGCTTTTAGCTTGTCCGCGATCAGCTCAACGGGAAGAGTGTATCGGGTGTCATTGACGAAATCTAGAGCGCCCAGTTTGCAGGCAGTAGGACGGTCATGGACAACCTGGTACATCTTGCGCAGTTTTGTGCCATAGGTCTTGTCGGTCTCGAAAGCCGCAGCAATCGATGCTCCGCCGAAGGCCTCAATTCCGTTTCTCCAAATGACAGACTATAGAAGTCAGTCAGACGAGGGGCAGTGTAAATAGGAGAAGGAGCGAGGGCATACCTCATACTCAGTATCACCAATCATGAGTTCCTCGACTTGTTCTGGCTTGTTCTCCCAATCCTGGAATTCGGTATCCTCCTGTATCCACATCGTATTCACATTGCACTCCTGTAAGGCGCGGACTAGACAGTCAACAGACGAATAACGCAGCGACTCCTGACCCAACTCCTGCACCTTGCTTTCAAGTGCGTTGATGAGTGCATTGCCTCTTTCGACCGGCAGCGGCGAAGAGAGGTATAGCGACCCGGATGCCAGAACAGCTCTTTGGACAGGAGGACCGGTAATCAGATGCGCATGAACATAAACTGCTCCTGCGCTCTCACCAGCAAGTGTGATATTTTTCTGGAGTAAGAAAAGACGTTAGCATCAGGCGTTCTTAAGCAGCGTTGGATCACCTACCGGATCACCCCCAAAGTCTGTGATGTTCTTCCGAACCCACTCAATGGCTAGTCTTTGGTCCTTTATCGCGAGGTTCTTCTCCTTTCCATCGCCAAAACTAAAGATATTGAGACGGTAGTTGAAAGAGACGAAAATAAAGGGCTGACCCTCCTTGATAGACTCAGCAACGATCCGAGTCGGGTCTATGCGTACTCAGGCATCAGCATTGAAAGAAAAATTAGCAAATTCAGATATCTCACCGCAAATTTTTGATTGAGCGGAACAGAATGTAACAACTTGAGAACCCCCTAGGCACTGCCGTTAGCACAATTAATGTCCTGGGTTGGTATCCTTGCAAATCTGCCATCGTACCATATATCCAGACAAGAACAGGAAGAGGGCCATTAGTGCTAGATAGAGGAGGACGGGTAATGTCTAGATTTAGACATTCAAACTCATCCTCAGCTTCGGGCTCGATCTCGAAATCCTCCGGGATGCGCAACAAATGGCGCACGTCCACGTGAACCTGCGGACATTTTGGCCTGTTTGAAGATCAGGTTTAGTATATCGAATTATATGTCCGTGGATGATGAAAACGGCTTCCTCGAGCTTAGGGACAAGACGTACCCATATTTCGTAGCATCGACGGCGCCCCCGTTGAAGCCTTCCACAGGCTGAGCACGCTCGAACCGCGCCGGTATTTTGGCATACTTGATTCCACGAAATTGATCAACTATGACACCGTCGAAGTCCCTCCGGACACCTGTAAAGAGTGCCTGAAGCCCTTGATGCTGTACTTGTGGAGCTGCCATATTCACAATCACAGAATCAATCTGGGAGTTAGCGAGGAGGAGGAAGCCTGGAGGTAGAATATGAAGCAGGTAAGGTTCTCGAGGTGTCTGCACTACCAATGTCCCTATTTCTTTTTTAATTTCTCTCCATCCAGTCGGTTATTATGCTTTCCGAAGCTTGTACCCCCATGCTGACGAGCATGCTTGCTGTGGGGCTGCTGCGGGGATGTCCACCTGGGTGTTGAAATGTTGTATCCAGCTCGGTCTGCTCGGAAGATGAAAACGGGATATCGGCAAGGTAGAAACCGAGAAATGGTCCTCAGGATATGGTTGTAGGAATATTTGGCCTTGAAATCCGAAGCGAATGTGGAAGCTGTTGGTTGCTGGGGTGAATTGGTGAATGGTTCTTAGTTTGCCAATGACTATAGAGTACTGATCTTCGGATACTGAGTAACCACCAACAAATCGTTTCTTCTTTATGATGTGAGATTTTCCTAATTTTGGGAATTATATTATATACACAGTTTTGAAAAATTGCTCGAGTATGTGGTCCGCGTTCTGGCAGCCTATCCAGCTGCTTCGGCAGACTGACTCTCAGCATGCCGTTCTGTAGGTTTCCATATAGGGCCTCCCAGGAAAAGCAGCATAGGGATAGCAGACACGCCCATCAGCAGACCTATGACCCAAGACATCGTGCCCCAACCAGCGCTTTCTCGGATGAACCCAGCCAGGAATGGACCGACCATGGACCCAGCCGCAAAAGCAGAATTGAGGATACCGTATGCAAGTGCCATTGCGCCTCCTTTGCCGAAGACGCCCGGGGACTCTGCTTCTTTCTCCTGAACAATGTATGATGCCTCAACAAAGAGCGGTGGAATCAGGAAGGCCAGACAGAGCCCGATCAGAGCCAACAGCACACAAAGCACCACTTTTTGGCTCATAGAATTTGTTGTGACAAGCCGGAGAAGCACGAACAATGGAACTGTGATGAGCAATGCTCCACTGACTACAAAGCGGCGAGCTTGGGGGAACTTGTCGTTGATGTACCCGAAGAACGGATCCAAAATATGAGGCACCGACACTGGAATGAATACGAGTCCTTGAGCTGTCTGTTTCCACCCGAACGTATCCTGAACAAAAAGAGGAAGGACACTATCGAGAGATGTCAACGCAACAGCCACAATAAAGTAAGCCCACAGCGTGACAAGCATTCGGTCCGAGGCCAACAGGGTGATAACAGCGCCGAAACGTCTCTTGCGAGGCATCTGTTGATTTGCATTCCCATTTGTGTCGTCTCGCGGTGTTGAGCTCGATCCTACATCATGCTCATGGCGAGCGTTACTGTCGCGCTCATCAGTCGGGCAAGGAAGAGGTACACGTCCATCCGTAGTTTGCTTTTTTGTTGGGTTGGCACCCGGTTCTGTGATAAGCTTTCCAGTGTCAAGCCACTTCAGAGCATCTTTCTTCTCAATCAAAACAAGTCGCAGGAATATGTCCAAGCCGATTATACCAAATGCAAGAGCGAAAACAGCGTAGTAGCCTCCCTTCTCATATAAAACACCACCAAGTAGGGGGCCTGTCATTGTCCCCAGTGTGATGCCCATTGCCGCATATCCCATCGCCTCCCCAATGGCCTCTTTTTCCATCGTGTCGACTAGTAGGGCTAGTCCGACTGTCCAAACAACAGCCGCAGATACTCCTTGGAACAAACGTCCAGCAATCCAGAGGCCAAGGGTAGTGCCTACACAGAGCAACGCTGTAGAAGCACCCAAGGCGACTAGCCCTATCAGGAGAGGCCAGCGCCTAGACTCTATGCGATCTGCTAAGTAGCCGGAAATAGCTGAATTGAAGAAGAAGGGGGTGAGTAGAATTGTCACAATATAGTCCGGTGGCGAAGGATGGTCAAACTCACGGGAAGCCGCCAAAAGTGCGGCGCCGTACAAGGCTAATAAAATCGAGGTCCATGATTGTTCTGATGGTGAATAGTTAGATCCAGGACCACAGAAAGCAAATATCAACACATTTCATGAGGAGGGCGCATACCATCATCCTCAGATAGACCGACTCTCTCATGCAATGCAGTAGGGGTCACAGGAACAATCTATATCACGCTGAGCTCTTGCACATAATCATTACGCGTAGAAACGACGCTTAAGGCAGAACGATCAACTTACAAGTCCATATAGCAAGGTATCCTGACATAACTGGTTTTAGCATGTTTCCTTTGGAGGACACGATCCCTTGTTGCCAACTTACAGTGAATGTTGCGAAAGACATTACAAATATGACGAAGACTCTGGAAGACCTTAGTTCGAGGAGAATCGGCCGCTTGGGTTCCCCCTCATGTTTTGACAGCAGGCCACCTAGGACCATAGCGAATATGGGTATCAGATCAAGCTATATCGCTGAGATGTCATGAGGATGCTCGAGCAACAGAGGTCACGAAATGAAGTTGATGGGCACAGAATCCTAGAGCTACCGGACCATCCATGGAGACATACATCAGAGACACATAACGAAGTATTCTGAATAGTAAGTATTTTGGAGAGGATTTGAAGATTGAGAGTCTAGGCTACGATTCAAAAACCGCCGCCTCGGGGTCCGCGGGCCCCGAGAATGGCTGGAATCCCGCATTTTCAAGGGATTCATTCTTGGCGAATCTATCGACCGCGAAACACAGTGTTGGGCTATCTGCCTGTACGCCGTGCCAGTATTTACATATAATTGATTCAAAATATGCACAATACGCCTAGATCAAAAACCAAATAACAACCGGCGGTGGAATGGTACTTATCCCTTGGCGGCTATATACATCACACTGCACGTGTCATGACCTTGGGCTAGAGGGTTCTGAACAAAGCAAGTACCTTTGCAAACTCATCCAGCGATACTTGGTCAGCATGGTCGAAGAGAATACTTCTTCGCAAACTTCCCTCATCGTGCGGCCCGTTCACTTGCCCGACATTGGGTGCAGGACCGTAGACTCGTGCCGTGAAGCCAGCTTCTACATCATTCTGGGCGATGGCGGGCCATGGCTTCACGCCATGGCAGAATTTGAAGAAGTCTTCGGCGAAGGTAATTGCGAGTTGCTGTTGGTCTTGGCTCATAAACTCTCGGAAGTTTTGGAACAGGTAGGCTAAGTCAAGGATATGACTCGCTCGATCTTTCCAAGGTCCATCCCATGGATTCCCTTCGTTGAAATCATAGACGTATACATTGTTTTTCCAGCCCTTTGCAAATGCCAGAACTGGAGCAAAGAACGCAATGTCATTTACGTAGTTGAGAATAGTTGGGAAGGCCTTGTCGTCTGTCATGTCCTTTGTGATATTGTACTTGGCCAAGATCTTTTGCGCAACGTCTGATTGAGATGCAAGTACGGTGTTCATTGCGGTCACAAACTTGCGTGCACAGTCTTTCTTCGTATGAGACATCAAAAACGCCATGATACTAGCCTGGAAGGCGAGAGAGTCGCGGTCAGTAAAGGATTTGCAAGCTGTTCATGACGACTTACATCCATCTGAGCATCGCCAATCACTAGATCTTCGCACCAATTCTTCCCGCGCGGAAAGCTAGAGCCTTTGCCGGCTACCTGCGCATAAGTAACGGCCGAGGACACCATGTCCCCATCAATTGCAGGAACTGCTAGAACGGTTGGAGGGATTTTGGCAACCAAGTCCTCACCCGGTGTTTCCAGTAGAGTTTTGATTCTTTCCCCTGGACTGGCATCGGCCAGTCCTAATGCTGCAATGGCTTGCTGGTAGTTCTGCTCATGTAGATCGTAAGGCAAGGGTTTAATAAGTAGACAGGTACCACTCATCACAATAGCCCGCTTAAAGAGTTGCTCGTCGGAGTCGAGGTGATATGTTACACACGCTAGCAAAGTTCAGTATGCCTGTAACGTAGTGGAAAACAATGAGCTAGACATACCTCCTCCAGCGCTCATCCCCGCGAGTGTCACATTATCCGGATCTCCACCAAAATTGGCAATGTGTTTTTGCACCCATCTCATGGCCACCTTCTGATCTCTGAGCCCGTTGTTGGCATTGTACCCAGCCCGTCGAAGTTCATCAGAAGTAAGGAAGCCAAATGCACCGAGACGATAACTGTTTAGAGTGAGTCCTTGCCCATGTCGCGTCAGGGTAGTGGCCTTACTTCATAGAAACAGCCACTATAGGTAAGTTCTTCTCAACAGATAACTTGACGAACCGTGCGTAATCGAATTGTGGCCAGGAGTTAGCTCCAAGCACCAGCCCTCCGCCGTGAATGAAGAGGAACACAGGAAGATTGGAGGTTTCTGTTGTGCCCGCCGGGACGGTAATGTTCAGGTTAAGACAATTCAAGTCCGATTGAGGAAGCTCTTTCTTTGGAAGGGTATGTTGAATGTGGCCAAGTTCAAAGTCACACCCGAACGAAGGAGACACAGCAGTGGGGCTAGACAGGTTCCTTGCATTAGTTGACTGACGTGTGGTATATTTTGTGCCACTCTTACCCATCCTTGCTCGCGTCGAGAATATTACCTTCACGCTGCTCGATGAGTTCCGCGTCTGCGAGCCTGTCTTTGAGAGTAGCGTATTGAATGCCCAGAAACTGACTCACGCCGTCATGTGCCTTGCCTCGAATTTCACCCAGCAATCTTGACTGAATAATGGCTGCCATTGTAGTAAATCCCGCTGAGTACAAGTCTTGAAGACAGCAGATTGATGCGGAAAAATGTAGGAAAGAGCTCGACAGCATCCAGAGCCTTGTTCATGGCCTTGAGTCTCCCTGTAGGACAACCCAAGGCGTCAATTAACCTCCCCATTGGTAGCTCTCCATACTTCGGTAATAAACTCACCCAGTAATATGCCGGATCTGACTTCATGAGCTTTGATGGTCAAGTTGTCAACAAAGTTGAGGGGTAATTCCGAATCATAAGGTCTCTTTCCAACGACTTCGTTCCACATTCCGTTGGAGAGTGATCTTGGTTTCGTATGCGGTAGAGATGAGAATGATTCACTGAATGACTCCACTGAAGCGAGGAGTTGTGCGAGCCATCCTCCAGAGACATTCTTCAAGCCGGGCCGAAGTCGAGTTGTCTGAAGCTGTTAAATTGAGGTGAAAGACCCAGAACCTCTATCGGATATCCCCCCATCATCATCAGGCCATTGCCCCGCAATTCCCCCTCATGAAAATGCCGAGGGTGCCATAGAACCAAGAGATAAAGTTTCTGTATCGCGGAGGGATTTGATTGGAAGGCGTGAAAAGCACTGAGCCAATTCCATTCAGTCCTAGATGTACAGACAGAGAACCAAAACTGTGTAGTGGACCATCGTCGGTGGCGTGGTGGCCTCTATTACTCTGGTAACCAAGTGAGCTAACGGTGCCTTATCCTACGAAGACAGTGTATATATGAGGAGAAAGGGAATATAGGGTCTTCCACGTCGCGCCTCCACACTATATAGCGATCCTACAAGGAAAAAATAAGGAAGCCGTTCTCAGAGATGGGGAAGTGTGGCCTCTTCATTATGATCATGATTGAAAATTCATGCTGTAGCCGCCAGTCTTAGGATCTTGGACGAACTTGAAATTATCCGTTGACAGTCCAAATGGCTTGAGGATGCCGTTCCCGAGCTGCGTGAAGAGTTAGCAGGGCTTCAACAGCGTCAGGATGGAAGAATTGTCAACTCACATCCTTCAGTTTACTCATCATCTCCGCCGTCTCCTTCTCCCGTGCCTGGTTTATCCTCCCGGGCAACTCGCGGAGCGCCCTCAGCACAACCAACTTATCGTCTGCAGGTAGGTTGTCCATCCCAGCAAGCACTTTGTAGTCCTCTTCGGCGCCTTGTAAATTTCCCCAGCCGCCGAGCTGGCTCTTCGCTCGCGCACGCCTCATAAGCGCCTTTGCCCGAATCCGCATCACGTCGTTCCTTTTCTCGTCCATTCTCTGTAACCGTTTGAGCTCTTCCTCCTCTGCCTCTTCGTTTTCACCGGAAATCTCGACCACCGCGTCTGTCTGTTCTGGCGATTGAGAGTTTCGTTTCGTTAGCTCCTTATCCGGACTCTGTTGTGGAGACAGCGGGATGATGTTTTCCAGACGATCAAGACAGGCAGTTGCAGAGTCGACAGATGCCTTCCAGTCTTCCAGCTTCAGGTAGCATGCAGCCATGTTGCTTCGAAGAACGGCAACTTCATAGTCGAGGTAATTGGGACACGAGGCAAGGGCACGGTCATAGCAGGAAATAGCCTGATCATAGCAGGCAGCCGTAAACAGTTTGTTTGCTTCTGTTTTAATTTCGTGAGATTCTTTCAAGAGGCGCTGTTAGGACGGTCGATATGAGCATCAGCAACTCTGTCATAGGAGAGCGGCAATGGGCAACTCACAGCTTCTTCTTCTGCGGGGAACCGTGCATCGTGGAAGACATCCTCGCTTTCGCTATCGGACCCAGGGTCGGCTTTCTGTGGATTCTTATTCAAATTTTCTGTAGTCATGTTGCCTCAGAGCATTAAGAGAGTGAAAGTGAAGGCTCCTGAGAACGCCGCCTCGAAGCCTGGAAGCTTGAGTGGATAGTTATCGATAATCGGGAAGCCCCCTCGGGCAATCGGACCGTTCCCTTCGATAGTAAAGCGGCACGAAAGAAATTCCCGACTGGGTTAAACTTACATCCAAGCTGATTGACACGAGTGTGGAGTAGCCTTATCTGAGCGTCTTTGAACGACAATTGAAGATCTGATCCTCCTGTCACTCTGCACTATCCTTTTCGTTTGCGAAACGACATACATCACCATGACCAAAAGCGCGTCTGAGTGAGTTCTCAGGCCCAGATTCACTCGTTTCAATGCTCATGGAAGTTCCACCCTGCTGACTGCCCCTCGCTAGCAGATTTCCCCGCGTGCGGGCATGCCTCTTTGATATGGATGGATTGCTCATCGACTCAGAGGACAAATACACAGAGATCACGAACGCAATTCTCCAGGAATTCGGAAAGCCGCTACTCCCTTGGGAAATCAAGGCTCAATTGCAGGGTCGACCGCAGCCTGAGGTGAGTCCTGCCCCGCATCTTCAGTCCACTTAGCCATTGAGAGTCGAAGGTCTTGTCTCAACACTATTATGTTCCGTCCTAATATTCTACCGTATAGGCAAGCAAGATTTTCCACCACTGGGCTCAACTCCCCATCAGCCCCGAGGAATACGGCGCGAAGCAGGCCGCCCTGCAAGCCAAGTACTTCCCGCAGTCGCAGCCACTACCGGGCGTCAGAACTCTCCTGTCCAAGCTTCTCTCGACCCAGAAGACAGACCAACCAGTCTACATTGCCCTGGCAACATCATCGCATAGCAAGAATTTCAAACTGAAGACCGACCATCTACAGGATCTGTTCTCTGCGTTTCCCGAGTCACAGCGCGTACTAGGTGACGATCCTCGAATTGGTACGGGAAGAGGAAAGCCGCTACCGGATATCTATCTGCTCGCTCTTGAGACGATCAACGAGGGCTTGCGGCAGCGAGGAGAACCTGAGATCAGGCCGGAAGAGTGTCTTGTCTTTGAAGATGCGGTTCCTGGTGTCGAGGCGGGACGCCGAGCTGGAATGCGGGTAATTTGGTGTCCTCACCCGGGCCTACTAGGGGCTTACAAGGGCCGAGAAGCGGAGGTATTGGCTGGGCTGACGGGTGAACATAAGGAAGAGGAGAAGTCCGTCCCGGAGAAGGAGGCAGAGGAGTTGGCGGCGTGGAGAATTCAAGGCGCCGGTAAACCCGGCGAGCTTGACGATGGATGGGGAGAGTTGGTTTCGACTTTGGAAGACTTTCATTACGAGAAGTACGGTATTCGTCCTGCATAGCCCTGTGTATTTCCTCTAGTTACAGTTGTCTTTTCTGTTCCATTCTCATATTGTACATGAAGCGATGTGAATACGTCAATAGCAAACTAGCATATCAGCAGCGATAGATTAATCAAAGGATCAGTGCAATGATGGCATAATCCAGTTCAAAGCCATGCATAGCAAAGCCGGTGCACCAAGCCAGGAAGAGATTTCATGCCAGAAATAACAGGAAAGGGCGAATAGACAAACGTGTCATCTATTAATGTACAGATTATTTGACGGCTGCGTGTCGAAACAAACAGCTAGATTCCATAGCGTACTAAGTACGTGATGAGAAACAAAGGGATTCGAACGATCAAACGCAGGTGGAAATGGATGGATATCTTCGCCAACGCCAGCAGAGGGTATCAGAATGCGGCGGTGACAGTGAAGTAACAGTAGGCAACGAGCAAACAAAGGCAACCCAAGCGCCAAATGCCACAAACGATTGAATGTCATCACGTTCGTTTTCCAGAGGGATCGAGTCAGCGGAATGAGATTCTGGTGTATTGCACAAGAGCATAACCAAGGAAAACAAGATAGCGTTCGCCTTCGAACAAAGGTATCACATCCTAAGCTGCGAATAGAAGTTGCTGATGAAACACAATGAGCCAGACACCAATGAGAGATGCATTGCACCGAAGCAGCCAGTAGATGAGAGAAACGAGGTTCAGGAAAGACAATAAAGTGATACTAAAGTGATCGCAAGCCCCAGGCGCCTCGCCAGTTCGATGAAAAGCATTGTGACGCCAATGTAATAGACGATGAACGCGACTTAAGTGTCGAATGCATTGAAAAAGCAAGAATGACTGGAGGCTGAGTCATTCTTTGCTCTAACGATGTCTCTTGGTAGGAGGGCCGTTCTCATCGGCTCCAGTTTCGGCTGATCCCCGCTTGCGGCCGCGCGTTTGGTTGTTTGGCGGCAAACCAGGGTTCAATCCCATGCTTGCCGAAACGACGGGATTCGGGTCAACCATTGAAGTGGGAGTCAAAGTCGGCCGATAATAAGTTGGCATTTGAGGGGGCAGTTGAGGCGGCGGCGGCATCTCACAACTCATGTTTGCTGCCCATAGGTAAGGATCCATTGATGACGCGTGAGAAATTGAAGCATCAGAAGCCAGACCAGCAGTTGCACTGAAATCAGGAGATATGCTGTGCTGGTCATATTCGGAGTGTGATCCATAGGCATGACGAGCGGCGTTCAGCGCCTGATCCATGGGGACCATGCTTGGGTGAAGTCCACTGGTGTTTGTAGGAGGTAATTGTCCGGTATTGATCGTGCGTTGGATTTGGCCGGTATTGGACACGCCGGGGTTAATATTGTTGTATCCGGTATAGGTCATTCCTTGGATGTGTCCGGTATTGGTCACACCTTGATACTGTCCTGTATAGGTCATGCCTGGGACGTGTCTGTTATTGTTCATGCCTTGGTTGTGTCCGGCATTGCTCATAACTCGGTGGTACCCGGTATTGTTCTGGCCTTGCATGGAATAACCCTGTGAGTACTGTCCGTTGTGGCCGTAGCTTGACTGCCCGTGTGCCGCCGACGCATACGAGGGACCACGCTGACCTGAAGTGTCTTGATCCTGGATAGCGACAGATTCCTGAGAGTCATTTCCGGCCTTCTCGGCGTCCTCGACTTCATGGGCTTCGTCAGCAGAACCTCCGCCGACTGGTGGTTCTGCCTCAGCCTCCGCCTCAGCCTTGCCCTTCGCCTTGCCCTTCGCCTTTCCCGTCGCATTTTTCTTCCCATCCCCCTCTGTCATCGCCGCTGCCTCGACGGCCCTTCCGGTCTTGATATGCCCTCCCTTGTTTTCGTTGACAATAATGTTCGCGCGGCAGCGGACCAGACACTCCAGCGGGGTGTCCACGAATTCGCGGATGTATTTGCCATGGTAGTCTAACATCCGCTTGCAGGTTGATTTGTTGGTATAAAAGATCCGGACAATGGCCGCAACCCTGTCCGGGAAGGAAAGTAGCGCCCCGGTTTTGGCGGGATCTTTGACCTTCGTCTTCTCTCCTTCATCCTCTTCGTCGTCCTCCTCCTCCTTCTCCTCTTTGTCCTTGCGACCTTTATTGCCCCCCTTCTTCTTGTCCTCCTTGGGAGGTGGCAACGGCATTGTGCGGTGATACTCGATGAGGAGCTCCTACTCAATTGTCAGTAAAGCGTCGAAAGACATGTTGCCACAGAGACTTACCAGCACGTTCCAACAAGCGGCCTCAATTTCCACAGGTTTTCTTCGCATAGTGTTCTTCCACACAAGTGTGGTTTTGTCTTTGTCATCGACGCCGTCAAGATTCATCATTGCCCGTAGAAAAGAGTTTACAATCATTATCTTCTGCGCCTGCCCTACTACCAAATGCGGGTCGCGACCAGGTCCTTTGGGAGAATCAAGCGCACTCATCGCCTCTTCCAAGGACGCGAAACTGGTTTGTACTCCAGTGGTTTGTATTTCCGGTCTGCTCCACTCGGGGTTCATAAGCTCATGAGAGGTCGGTAATCCGGGTATCGTATCGATTGGTGGAAATTGTTTGTCCACAACTGTCGGTTTCTTACGTCGGTCAGCAGCTGAATCAGACGAGGCTTGCTCCGATAAGACCTGAGGTGCCTCGCTGCTATGATAATCATTGGAAGCGGCCACGGAGACCACGGATGCATGTGGGCTTTGAGTTGCCTTGCCTTGGGCAGGTCTCTCAGAGTTGACTGGCCGGGGTTGAATTTGCTGTTGCTCATTTGAGATATCCCGCGCAGGATGTTCTTGGCTTTGATCAACATGATTGGTAGCCGCAGCGGAGCTCAAAGATCGACGTTGCGATTGTTGCACGGTTGGGGGCCGGTGTGCCTGGTTGTTCGTAGGATGATTGAGAACAGCAGAGCCATTCGAGTCTTGTTGGGACTGGTCTTGCATGGAAGTAGGAACGCCCTGGCTTCTAGAGGGGTACGCCAGCTGTGCCTCCTGGCTGTCAGCAGTGGTTCCGTATGTCTTTTCGGCAGTGTGAGCCGGATGAGAGGTCATGTTGGCAGACTCCGAATTGGGAACATTGTTCTGAATCGATGCGGTAAGTGCAGGGTCAATAAGGTCCTCAATATTTGCGGATGGAGGAGTGCTGTCACCCGAATTCTTTTGGGACGAGGACTGTGCTTCGGAACTTTCATCTTTCTCTCCGGATAAGTCTGAATGAATTGGCTCGCTCCTAGCATTGCCGATAAAGGTCATTAGAGGTCCACCGTGGTGGGAAGGATTGACGGACGACGAGGACATACCAGCTTTGGCCTTGATTACCATTTCTTCTTCTACCTCCGTCCGACTGTTTGGCAAAGGTAGGAGTAGTTTTCTTTGCAGGTTTTTCGACAGCTTGAACGTAGGCTTGTGCGACGGGAGTGCCAGCATCTAGACTTTCGGACGTGCGGCTTTCGATCATCTCCACGTCGTGATGAGCATCATATGTGTCACCAGTGCAAGCAGGGTCCGTGTCCTTGTGGATTTCGACATTGGAACTGCCAACACCGATGGACTCAACTGAGACATCGTGGTGCTGAGCAGAGGGGTTGCCATAACTGGGCATGTCATCCTTCTGTTCGTGGTCTTGAGCATTGAAGCCGCCAAGCCCATGATGCGCAGTTCCTTGTTCAATGTGTTGGACTCTGGGTGTGTTGTTGTGATGCTGCACAGGTGACATCTCAAGAACAGAACTGATACTAGGAGGAATGGGAGACAGAATGGCATTTTCCCAGAAATCAGCGTCGACTTGACCCTTGTTGCGAGTCTCAACTGCCCTTTCGAAGATCTCAGCGTACTGGGCCTCGTCGCCGTGGTCATCAGCATGACGTTGGATGTTTCCATAGCCACGGGCATTGTAAGTCGGGATGAGGTTGCGGCGTTCGAACAAGACATTTGCTCCTTGCTCATGAGAACTTCTGTATGTTTTATCAAATGTCTCCCAGTCAAAGCTGTCAGGGACATGAGTGGGCACTTTGTCAAATGATATGTCATCTGGATCGAAGAAAGCATTGTCAAAGTGGGATCCTTGCTCCTGCTCACCCTGCAGGGCAGTTTCAGCGTGCTGATGAGAGACCGGCCTAGTTTGACCGGCGTTAGAGGATATTAAGCATAGACGGCTGGTCAAAGACTTACGCGAGACCTTCCATAGCCGTAGGAGAGCCTGGCAGAGAGGGCATTGTACTCTGCATCTCGGTATGATGACCCATAGTCTCAGCAGGAGCACCAGGAAACTGAGGCCACATCCTCGCGACCATTTACTTGACAGTCACAACAACGATCAGAAGCTCGCTTGAAATTGCAAGATAGACAGTTTTTGAAGCTGTATGAGTGCAAGATAATGATTGGAAGACACTGAGTAAGAAAAGAAGGATACGATTGGCAGGTCTGAGGAAGTATGAGAGAAGAGAGATGGTTCGTAGAGTATAAGAGAGATGTGTAGAAGTGAAAATTGTATTTGACGACATGAGACTCGAAGGTAGAGGGAGGGAGGTTGGGGCCAGCAAGCATGAGGTGAATAACAGAGCATCAAAAACCTGAAAGTAGACGGCAGATACCGTTAACAAAGCGGAATATGCCATGTGCTTGGGGCCTGCAAACATAGTAGGGTGGGCGGTGTTCCAAAAATGGAAATAATGAGGGCAAGTTTGCAAGTTTGCTACTCGAAGATGTCCCAGTTCAATGGGACACAATAGGTCTTCGAGGCATCTCGAAGCAAAGCCATGCAGACCACGCCGCGAGACAATTAATTCCATGGTGGATATTGGCAACAAAGTGTTGATGGCGGCCTAATTGTGCGTCTGATTGAGGCTCTGGAGACAATAGGTCATTGAGGTGCTGCGTTGCGCAACAACGCTATTGTTGAGACGCTCATGCTCTGAGCAGAGGATTGCGCTCATTAAGGTCCCGACCAGAAGCAATGTACAATAGCCGGTGAGCCCCCATCAAATTCAGGCGCAATGACAGCCTCTCAACAGGGCTATTGAGCTATTTAGCAACCTTAAGTTCCTCTATCATTTTGCAAGCAGATCCACGTACCAGTCCCATATTACTGCACCCTCTTACTCGGCTGACGAACACAACCAGGCTCATAGCTCGACCTTGACATCGTCTCATTTCTTGGAACCATCACTGAGGCCAAATATTTCAACTGACAGCGGTATCTAGGAATGGCATCGACCAGACTTTCAGGCTATTATCGACCTTCTTCGTAGGATGAACCGTCTCGTTCACAGCACTTATATCACGTGAGGAACTCCTCTGACCAGAAGTCGTTGCTGCTATGGTTCCCATGGGATGCAAAACAGTGCTGCTCACGGCGTCTGTATATTGTAAGCTCCTTGAACTCCCAATCAGTTCGTAATCATTTGCTTACCATCATGGACCTTCCATTCCCAGTCACATTTTTGCGGTCCGGCAGTGTGTATAGGATTTCGCCATACCCTCATATATCCATCAGTTCCTCCAGCCCAGATCTCATGGGACTCGCCCTGTGCGACAGGTACTACATCGATCTTCATGCGTTGGTTTGTGACGGCCCTTCGACCTTCTAGCCAGCCAAGAAGCTGCCCAGTGACTCTGATGTCGAATATTAAGACCCCGTCGCTTTTCCGTTCAGCAATATACAAATATCTTCCGCAGGGACTCCAAAGCAGTTGCGTGACCCCCGCGCCGCCAATGTGGCGATGAGCGTCCGTCTTTGTAATGCTAAAGGTCCCGAGAGACTCTCCAGTCCCATTGGCCCCATACAGACCTATCTGCCTCGAAAACGTACCCGCAGCCAAGATACCATCTCCCACGGGATTGATGGCCATAGCCGAGATGATACCCTTCATCCCGACTCCTCCACCTACCATTTGCTTACGCTTACTGGGTATTGTAGGCATCCATGCGACGGGGCCATCCCTCCCTGGACGGGATACGTCGAAAAGACATATCAGGCTGTCAGATCCAGTGAGGAAGTGCGTACCGCCCAGGGCTTGCGGATACACCATCGAGTGAGGCGTAATGAATGCCTCTGTCGTCGGATGTATGAGCGAGTAAGTTGCCACAGTGGTGGGCACAAGCGCAGACGCGAGTCTAATTGGGTGATCACGGACTGATGAGAGGAACAGAGTGGTAGATGGATCCCGAAGATTGAAGAATGGATAGATTGCAGTGGCGTACGTTGGCTCTGCTGAAGGCAGGACAGAGTAAGGGTCCAGCCGATGCGGTGATGATGTTCCTTCCAGCAAATCCGGAGGTCTATTTCTGCTCGTTAGTCCAGAAACGTCTCAACCCCCTCGGCATGACCTACAGAATATAGGTTCTGATATGATGATCCGCAGAATCAGTCAAAAGTGTGGTTCCATCCGGAGACCTATGCGAGTAACCGTTAGTCAAAGTTTTATTAATCGTGCATCCAGTCAGGTCAGTTTCAAAAACTTACCATTCCGCGCCTTTCACGTAATTAAGAGGTGGATCTATTCTACTGCTCTCTTCTGTGGACACAAATGAGAGATCCCAACTTTGTTTGAGAGATGACTGGACATTGACTCGCATATCCTGTGCATCGTCCACTTGAGTTGAAGCCACGCATATCGGGCCTTGAACCAAAGTGTCCTTCTCAACCATCTTGCACAGGAAACTTTCAATGTTCACTATATTGAGAGGAGCAGGAGTCTGATATATGACTATGATGCCTCAAATTCGAAAGACTGGTCGGAACCATGCAAGAACAAAGGAGATTTGTAGACACTTGTCCTCCACGCTTTTCATCGCATCACTTCTAAGAACTGTGGTGACAGCGAGGGAACTATTCACCTTCCTGCAATCACACTGCGCTTTATATAGCGAAATAGACGGAAGTAGATAGATGTCTCGGCGGCAAGAGCAAATGACAAACAGCCGAGCATGCCAGTGATGAGTACAATGGGCAATCAATGAAGCCAACTGGCGAGTCTCCTTAATCTACAGAATATTCGGTTTGAGTTGAGAAAGATCCATATATGTCAGTGTTGTGACACTGAGTTATATAGACGTAACTTGGGTGGCATTGAGGCCGATTAGTGAGGATTCCTGTATGCGATTTATATGTTCTGCAGACGCCGGGTCCAATTCCCTATCTACCCTAGAAGAGGTACACGGGCTTACAGCGGCGGCAGAAGTTAGAACGTCGGCCCCGGTGTTTCTTTCCCCATTAAGATCAAGATCAATTTCCCACTATTCCACTCCGGAAGTTAGGGTGTACCTTAGCTTCCTTACCTTGGTAATGCTGATATCTGCAATAGCGCTGCACTGCAGTTATCTGCCCAAACATTTTTTGCGCCTCCTGTCTCTACGCTACGTCGACATCCATACAGCTGAGAACAAAGAGCAGTAGGGGAGGTACGGGTTGATTTTATCTAATTCCATCCTTTACTCCCTGGTCTGAGAAGACGCTCCCTTTATCATGTTTTCCGCAAAACCTTCAACCGGCCTGTCTATAAACACCAATTCCGCCAATTCACTTTTGTAAGTGCGCCTGTGTTCAGAGCTCGATCTGAAGCTTCAACTCTAAGAGATGAGCTACAAATTCATGAATCGCGCGATTCGGTTAGGCTAACGACTATTTACCTCGCGTAGTGGCGGATCCAATGCGCAGACTACATCGTCTACAGGTACACCAGGGACAACGAACACGTCGGGGGGTTTGTTTGGAGGCGCCAATGCGCAGTCAAAGCCAGCGGGTGGACTTTTTGGAAACCTTGGTGGTGGAAACACACAGCAATCCTCAACTACTGGGTCAAGTCTGTTCTCCGGCTTAGGTGGACAACAGCAGAATACTAATACCACTGCTGCTGGGGGCGGCCTGTTTGGAGGCTCTACACAGGCCAGCTCGCAACCTGCAACTGGTGGGCTCTTTCCGGGGACTGCAGGCGCGGGCACTACGACGGCCCAAGGTGGAGGTACTGGTGGAGGGTTGTTTGGGTCCACGACGCAGGCTCAGTCAAAACCACTATTTGGCGGTCTGGGGGCTTCTGCAACAACTGGGGGTGGCCTCTTGTGAGTGATCCGCGTTGAGCCTTCTTTCGTTTCATCAACTAATCAGTGAGAAATTCAAGTGGTGGCGGCAACCAGACCAACACACAACAACAGCAACAAGCACAGAAGCCCACACTATCTCTCTTTGGGAATCAAAATGCCGCGCCCCAACTGTCGACACAACAAACAGCCACAAGCGGAACAGTGGTTCCCGGGGTCAAGGTAGATCTCAGTAACCTCTTACCGACGACAAAGTACGAGAGTTGCGCCGATGAAATCAGATCGGAGTTGGAGAAATTCGACAACTACGTCCTCCTTCAAATCAAGCTGTGTAACGAGGTCTCCAACATGCTTCCTACAATCGCGGGCCAGGCCGAGACGATTCCAAATGATGTGGATTTCGTTCAAGGCAAACTGGAAACCATTGAGCACGCGCTGGAGAACGACGCTCGCGATATTGATCAACTGCGCAGCCTAGTGTCTCGCGATGCAGCCGAGGCACAAGTGGCGTTCCGTGCCATCGATACCTTAAAATTACCCCTGCAATATCAATCTGCGGGAGGCGCGGGGTGGTGGTCAGCCCAGGATCAAAAGGGGTCCGACCGCCAGGCGTTGCGATCCACGCGCAAGAATACTCTCGCTCTTCCGGACGACGTCGAGACTGACCCCTCGTCTGCCACTTCCATCAATGGTGTGCCAGTAAACCTTGTCGACTATTTCTCTCAGCGCTCTGACGAGATGGGTACGGTTCTCGAACGATATACCCGCAATTTGAAGGAGATTGAAGACCATCTTCATGGTATCGAGCTTTCACTGAACCGCCAGATTCAAGAATTTGTGGCTTCACGAAGTCGAGATGGAGCGGCCGCTGGAACCCAGAAATCGAAGCTCAATGATCTTGCAGCGGTGCTTGGAGATGTGGAGAATGGTATACTTGGCGTTGCTAGTAGGCTCGGTGCGGTCACGGAACAGGTGCAGGAAGTGGTACTGGGTCCGCCGTCGGGAGATGGTAGGCTTAATTAATGATAAACCTCGAGCGGCATGCATAATACGGTGAGACGCGCCTTATAGTGGCGGCAAGCATCTTAGGTCATTTCAGGACTGATTTTGGCGCCGTACAACTCGATCACCTAGGATTCTATCGCTATTTAGAGAAGTCGTCGTATTTCAGCATGAGTATTAGGGCCAGGCGTTGCAAATGAGTGATGACAGAATTGTTCTCTTTTCGATCACGCATTGATATTTACTATGTGCTTGTTTGCCTGGTCAACAATATCTTCCTTCTTCTATGGTGCTTTTTACGACTTAGCACAGGACGTACAGAGTAGAGAGAGATCATCGTCGGAGTCAATCAGAACTTCCGCTGTGCCGAGCATCAAAACACAAATACGAGGCCAGCCAGCCAATCCCCGGTGGTGGCCATGGATATAAGGTAAGGTACCCATGGATGGTCCGGATTGCCTCTCGCACAAACGCAAGAGAATGGCGGAGTTGCGTGATCGCACGCCAGAGATGCAGCTTACAGCCACTCCCGGACGCCGGCTCCAACTTTGTTTCAACTGCGTACTTGTCATACATTCGAAGCGGGTTGTTTGCCGTGTACTTGCCTATTCTTTTATATTCTTCACGGGCCATAGATATGATGGTTCAGATGTTCTCCGTACAGATACAAGAATAGCAACTGCTGGATCACTGGGAGACGCTCGGAAGGGTGGCAGGCGACATAGTGATCACCGAATGAGTCAGATCTGACGGCTTCTTCGCGCCATCGAGCCTCAATTAAATGATGTGACGTGATGTCTGATCATTGATGGCGATGCGACTTGATCAAATCCACTTTTTGGCAAACAGTCTCGTTTCTGGGGATTGTAGTTGGGTGATTGTCCCCAGAGATGGCGCCATTTTCGCCAAACCCGACTCATGAATGCTGCGTAATACTGGCACGCAATCCTTCGGGGTACCTCCCTGGGTGCTGCTATATGTAAATACAGCTGGAAGACGGCAATACTCAAGATCTTGGTCTATCAAGTCTTTGTTCTCCCCTTGATCCTTCTTCTCCAGTACTTAATCTATCATATACCAGCCGCCTTCTGGCCCTAATTGCTACGAGCCTACGATATACCACAAGCACAAGATAAACTGAAGAGTACACTATGGCACCATTGCTGGAGGAACCAGCGGCTGCTCCTTACCTTGGTCACTTTACTGTTCCCAAGAAAGAGTCTGCAGAGCACAACAAATTCTGGTACGAGCCAGGGCGCACAACAGTCAAGAGACATGACGATTACCCTTACGAGGATCTTCTGCCCTCGTTTCCTGATGTTCGGTGGGAAGCTATAGGGGAGGTTCCATACGAAGATAAAGGGCTTCGCGGAGATCCAAAATTCCGCCACCTGCTCCAGGACGCAACTGACGTCTTTGACTACACACCGAGAATTGGAACAGAAATACATGGGGTCAACCTGGCCAAACTCAATGATGCCCAGCGGGATGACCTTGCCCGTCTGATCGCCGTCCGTGGCGTGGTATTCTTCCGCAATCAGAAGGATTTTGATATTGAAGCTCAACGGGAGTTGGGGAAATATTTCGGGGCGCTGCATAAAGTGAGTCTTGACTCCCTCAGATCGCCGTGAGGTCGTGACAGATGTCTAACCGTGATGTAGCATGCCACTACTGCTGTACCAAGGAAGAAGGGGTTGGAAGACGTGCATGTTGTCTATACTGGGGACAACTCCTCTGACCAGCGAGCACTGTTTTCCCCTAGCTTCCTATGGCATTCCGACGTAACGTACGAGGTTCAACCACCATCGTACACATCATTGAAGGTCTTGACGGGTCCTCCTCGAGGCGGCGGTGGTGACACACTCTGGTCGTCTCAATATGCGGCATACGACGCTCTCTCATCGCACATGCAGAACTACCTGAAGGGCTTAACTGCGCTCCATACAGCCAACATGCAGGCATCAGACTCACGGGCTCTTGGTCGAACTGTTCGTCGAGAGCCGATCACCACAGAGCACCCTTTGATTCGCACAAATCCAGTCACTGGCTGGAACAGTCTCTTCTTCAATCCTGGCTTCGTAACCAAGATTGTGGGAATCCCCAAAACGGAGAGTGACGCCATCATAAGGTACCTCACCGAGGTCGTTGCCACCACGCAAGAGGCGCACGCTCGTTTCCAATGGGGTGAGAACGATGTGGCTCTGTGGGACAATCGAACAACGGTGAGTGACGCGCAGATATATTCTCCATCATGAGCCCTTCTGACTTTTCTGCTAGAATCACTCCGCTTCTTATGGCTTTTCTCCCCATCGTCGTCATGCTGTCCGAGTCGCCTGCCACGCTGAACGCCCCTACTTCGATCCCGAAGGCAAATCCCAGGAGGAGGAGTATAATGCTTACTATAACCTACCACCCGTGAACAAGGATGGCTCGCGTCAATCTAACTACAACGATTGATCTTTGGGGCCAGTCCCTTCTCCTTATCCTTGACGGCTCTGGGTCGAGAGAATCTATTGCACATACGCTCGATGAGAGTGAGCAAACGTAATGAACGCTTGATGATTGATACGAAATAATACTTGCTTCCGAATTATGTCTTTAAAGAGTTTGATCAAATGGATATATGCTCCTTCTCATGTACGAAACTATTGATGGTATTGTCATGATACTACAGAATTGAATGATATATATTAGTATATATTCTATTATAATGCTAGAGATACTTCATTCATGCTCAGCTCTATCACTTGTAAAGTGCGAATAGACAGGATATCGGTTTACACACGTGTCTGAGCTAAAAAATCACAACGCCTATCCCAATAGAAGACTGTTAGTCTCGTCATCCACAACCCATTCCGCTGAATCATTCTCGATGTCAGCCAAACACGAACCATCTCTGCTCGAATATGCCAGATTTTACGGAATTGCTCGTGAGTATACCGCAATCAATCCCAGCCAGCAGCTTGATCGCTCCCTCCAACTGCCACCCGATGACCCGTCCGTGCCCGAAGACAAGCTGAAATCGCTGGATAAATACCTCCTCACGACACAAGAATCTGTCGAGAAAGCCATCTGCGAAGAGAAACTCAATGTGAGAAAAGAGGATATTCGGTTTCTCTCAGCAGTCCTTCGTGATGTGAGATCCCACGAATTGGAACTCAATCTGGAAGATGATTTGGCGGCCTTTCACCGTCTCAACAAGCTCAAGCTGGAACCTCCCATCTTCAGTCTAGATTACGAGACGCACTCGGCACTTCCTCTAAAGCCGGTACTCTACGATCCCGAAGAATTGGACCTGCCTTCTCTCAAGGAGGCTCCCGAGTATCAGTTTGAGTGTTTCGTGGAGAAGGCCAATGAGATTAGTAAAGAGATCAGTAATGAGAAGCTCAACTGCAGCAAGAAGACTTTTATGCTCATACAAGATGCAATGAAGCTTGGGCATGTGCCTTCGAATCATCTGGATGATATACTAGCAAATGCCATCCGACCAGTGAGTGTCTTGAAGAGCGTGAGCAGCAGCACACTAATTTAATTCTCATCTCTTACAGATAATCTCTATCCGCTCAGAATCTCCACCTCTTGACCTTTTGGACGTGGACGATTTATCCTTCAAAAGTCCCTCGCCTGAGCCAGAGCTTCAGATGCTGCCCAGCCCTGCCTCGACTGAGATCCTAGAAGCATCAAAGCCACAAAACCATCCGTCGAAAGATACTGATCTCAGCCACATCCCTGAGGTCTTCGATTGCGTACAGCGGACTTCCACAGGAGGTGCTGATGGCATGACGCAGATACATTACCACCTATCTGCAGCTGAAGGACGGCAAACCTGGGAAAATGCAACGACTGTAGGCCTCGAGGAGCCTTGCGAATTTATCACGTTTGCAGCCGAAAAGCCCAGAGGCGAAGGAAATCCTCAAGATATACAACTCCAGGTGGACATAAACATACCGGACCTTGCCAACCACGATAACCCCTCCCAGAATCAAGAGCCAGCTTCAAATTCGGCCCAATTAGCAGATCCTGGGGTGGCGGAGAAAGAAGCTAGATGGCTGGCGACTGACGCTCCGGTCGAAGAGAATACAGCAGTATTTCTACCGTCGCGACCTCCAGCAATCTCCCTGTCGCCAGCCTGCTATTCTTCGCTTATAAATAATGCAGCATATGGAACATCCCTTCAATATTTTAATAATGACTCAGAAAAGTCAGACCCCCATAGTTCAGCTGAAGAGTTCCATACCTTCAGTAGTGAAGGACAGGCCAACAAAAGTTCACTCAGCAACTTAACTGCTGAAGCAGGTAGTGTATCAGCTGGTCAGAATGTTCTAACACCACCAGTCCTTGATTCCCAGCTTATCACAAATCAAGGGCAATCCCCCAGTAGGGTCCAGCAGAGCAATATACGCGCTTCTATGGTCGGCGATATTGATTTGATTACAACGAATCAGACTCGGCTTCAGACCAATACTTCTGCCACTGTCCCCAATCAGCCTCTACAGCAGAGGAAAAGGAAACGCCAGCTTACCAACGAGAGTTTCGGCAAAGCCTCACCGTCTGAGAAGCGAGAGCACCAGAAGCAGCCGGCTGTACCGTCATCTACAACCCTGGGTTCTTTGGCCGCGTTCATGGAGACAAGAGGTCGAATAGAGAAACGGCATAGGGTGACACAAAGCCCATACTTCCCAGGAAAAGGGTCAATCGACGACGTTTCCAAGCGACAAATTGATGCAGTGAGCACCGAGAAGCCTCGAAGCTGTTCAAAGGAGCCGGACAAAAGCGAGAACGGCTGGGACACCATCCATCCAGCCACGCCACTTCCTCGGTTTCAGCAGGAGACGGGAGAACGGCCAATACTGTTCTTATCAACCGCCCTTCTGAAGAGTCATCTTCGGCTCGTACGCTGTCTTGAAGAAATGGCAGGCCAGCCAGTAATCGTATATAGAGACTATAATCACGATAATCTGGGTAGTGAGCCACGGGGCAAGCATACAACCTCTCGCATCAACAGCAACCTCACTTTGCAAATCGAAGCAGATATCATAATCTCGCCAAGTACTGGTATAATACTGACAACATCGCAAGCGACAACGCAACTATATCTGCCCGGCCATAAGTCCACTCATCCTGAAACGAACATCGAATGCATCAACTCGCCGCTCCGAGAACGCATCTTCCTTCTCGCACCTCGATATGAACGAATCTATCTGTTCATATGCCACAGTGCACCTTCTTCCAAGAAGCTGCTAGTCAAACAATCGGGCCCAATAGCAGACAAGCGAGTGCTAACATCCATCGCCTCGTTGACTGCTTTTTGCAGCTCGATGTCCGCCTATGCAACAATCAGCCCATTGCTAGTGCCTTCCCGCCCAGAAACCGTGGCAGGATGGGTCCTTTCGCTTGCGAACAAGCACATTGCTCGACTTCCAGAGAATCCTACGCGGATTCCGTCCGGTACAAGCTTCACACCGATCAACTCGGCTCAGAAAAACCGATTGAGGCCGGAAATGATGATGAGAACAACCGTCCGGGAGATGTTCCTCCGCCAGGCCGGGTTGAACCCGTATGCTGCGCAAGTGATTTTGGCGTTCCTCAGCCGAGAAGACGAAGAAGAGCGGACTTATATACGCTACAAATCCCCTACGGCTGCCAGTTCTAGCTCTGTGGAGGAGGGAGGTACACAAGGCCTTGCTAGGTTTATCGAGATGGAGCCAGATCGAAGAAAGGAGGTCTTCGGTGAGCTCATAGGTGACAGGATGATGGGGCGAATCAACCATATCCTCGACAAAGACTGGCAATGTGACTGGGCCCTTAACTTTGACGCTGATACGGAACTATGAGTTCACCTCTGTAGCTAAGCTGGCCCTAAGATAAGCCGGTATGCTGAGGCAGAGAACAAGCCCCAACCTTTGTGGATAATCCATAGAAGGAACCTGGAGTCAACATACTAGATACCGGCTTGAGAGGAGATTTATCATGTCTGATATTACTCGTTTTTCATCACCCCGGAATCGGCGTGATTCATGACGATTGCTAGATTTAGAAATACATCCATAGTAGTATGCTGGAGAAGACAAGGTCGTTTCACGCTGTATAACAACAAATGCGCAGACAAAATCAGCCCAAAGAGAGACAGCATTTGGCTGTGTCATATTTTAGACCTTGATGGCGAGAGATTTGGAATTACAATGTTTTCGAGGTATTGTGGGAGCTCATGAATTTGCACGGTATATAATACACGGCCTCCGACTTGGGCGTTCTCAGCTCGAGATCGAGAGGGGGAGAAAGACATAATGAAAGGGGAGTCGTTCCTTTATTCGTTGATCTTGGCGAGGATCCTACCGCAGAGGTCAGTACAATGTCATCGAGGAGCGGACATCGTTATGCTGCAAGGGAACGTACTCAGAATCCCGGAAGAGGTGGTACTCCTCTTCGCCGACCTTGACGGGGCTACCACCGAACTGTATCGCAAGATCTGTCAGCCACTTCATTGAAAGAGAATCCCAATGTCTGTTGCGCATCGGATCCGTGCGGAGACAAAACATCCAGAACGACCAGTACGTACCTGAGGAATGAGAACCTTGTCACCAGCGGCAACGCTCATGGGGAGTCTCTGGCCGTTGCGGTCAACGGCACCGGGGCCAACGGCAAGGACCTTGGCCTCGTTCTGCTCCTTGACGCTGCTCTCGGGGAGGAAGATACCGGAGGCAGTCTTGGGCTCGGGCTTGATGCGCTGGACGAGGACACGGTCCAGGAGGGGAGCGAGGTTCTTGATGTTGCGGAGGACAGACTGATCAGAGAAGAGATCCAAGTTAGCGACATGTACCAATCAATGAGTCAGGCAAACAAGATCACGGCATAGTTGATAGCAGCAATTGTCATGACGAAGGTAGTCCTGAGGTCCCGGGCAAGGTGGAAATACGTACCATTTTGTATGGAGGCGGTAGGAGAAGAGTGCGAGACTCGTAGACTGAGTTTAATTGAGCAGGGATGAAGAAATGTAACAAGTGCGAGGCGTGGAGAGTACGAAAGAAAAGAAGATGTTCGGACAGCTCGTCTGGGGGAAGAAGATCTGGACTCTCCGGGCCGCGAGAAATTTCCAGAATGCCAAGACCGGAGAGCTTCCATCAACACTGCCGAGGGTATCAAGTCGAATGCTTTTACGTTTTCCTCTTCTGCACGATACACAATGAAATGGACTTATTTTTTCTGCTTTGAGAAAGTGGGCTGATTGATCCAGTCTGGAATTGCAATGTTGAGTTTACAATGGATGTCTCAACGCCAGTCTGCAGCTCAGTCGCCTGCGACAGCTCCTTTTCCCCGAATTTTTAGCTGCGGATAGCTTAAGCTCATGGTCTTAAAGATCATGCTCAGTGGTATGGTTAACACTGACTGTATACAAGTGAACACCGCCAGATCCGACCCATTATTTCGAGTGCTACTGACCCAGCAAATCGAACATTACAACATGGTAATAGAAGACATAAATTCTTAGCTCTACCATCTTCTTCCTCGTCCTCGGCCGCCAAAACCACCCCTCTGATCGTAACCTCCAAATCCCATATGAGGCTGGCCACCACCTTGTCCTCCAAATCCCGATCCTTGCGACTGGCCGCCGAACCCAGGCTGGCCTTGCTGCTGCCCGGCGCCAGCACCACCTTGGCCTCCCATCATCGCCTGTGCATGTTGCATGAAGGACATGGGGTCCATAGATGACGGATCCATGCCTTGCGACATCATACTTGCCAGCATACCCTGCATCATATCAGGGGACATATCTGGCATTCCTGGGATACCGGGCATAGCTGGCGGCGCGCTGCCAGGAGGCGCAGCAGGACCCGGAGCTCCTGGCATTGGCGGAAGACCCATGGTCAAGAAATTCTGCATATCATCCAATTGCTTCTTCTGGTCTTGGACTTCTTTCCGTAGCTCTTGTTGTTTCAGAACGTAGCTTGCCCAGGTGAATTCGTCAAATCCGTAGTTGAAATAGTCGGAGATATCCGAACCAGGTCGTCTCCATGGTTTATCGTCCTCGGTTGGAAAGTCCGAGTCCATATCTGTTGACAGGATCGGCTTGCCCGTAGAGGGGTGAACAGGGTTCGCATTGACATCGATCGTCGACGCGTGCACGGGCGGGTATGCGGAGCCAGGCTTCTGAGGTGCGGTTGGTCTTGCGCTGGCAGGCGCCGGAGTTACAGCTTCGAGTTTAGGCGTTACTGTAGGTGTGACTGATTTTGTCGATATATCCGCTGATGAAGGTCTTTGGGGCTCTGCTCGTAGGTTGGCATGACGAGGATGTGGTCTGTATCGACGTTAGATCAAATGCTCTTCAGCTGAGTTAGTGGAGGAATCCACCGCTTACACTTCCGGAGGCGGCGCATCTGGAGGAGCTTCTGTGATGATATTGAAGTCATCCTGAGAACAAAATTAGTCGATGCGAGAGATTGAACCGCGTGTTATGAGCAAACCTCATCCTCTTCCACCTCTATTTCCTCCTCCTCCTGCTCCTCCCCTTCGTTCAATTCTTGAGACTTTTCGTTCGATTGGTTTTGCGGAGCATTCTGAGCTTGGTTTACGGGTATTGCATCAGCAGGGTCGTAGAAATCGTCATCATCTTCTTCCATCATCATCTTGAACAGAAACAGACAAATTCGTGATTAAGAGAAGTGTAGAATGACGAAAGTCTCGGCCAGTTTACAGCGGAGATCAAACGGCAGGCCGGGTTTGGCATGTTTGCTCTTCAGTGTCCAGATCAGTTCTATATGACACCAACTACCTCTCTACTCAGTCATTGATACTTCAAGGTGCATTTTGATAATGACAATTCAATCATATATGTTTTTGAAGACATTGAATTCTTACGTCTTTGACCGAAATTCGATCTACTATATGCGATCTTGATGTACCGTGGTCACGTGCTCTCTGTCTCCGTCAGTTGCTTCATGATCACAATATCTCTATACAACATCGGGATAGATGAGTTCTTGAATCTTTGAAACGACCCTGAGTGCCACAGTCACCGATACTACATACATCATGCCTCCTTCCGAACAACAGAGCAGCAACTCGACACCGCGCTTTACGAGCCAGACTACCTCCGCAGAAGATCTTCTCAAGTCGCAGACCGTCGGTCTAGTCCATCTCTCCGACTTTCGCAAGCGTCGCGCAGAGGTTCTAGAGCAAAAGGAACGAGAGGCACACGACAAGTCGCTGGGAAGATTTACATCCGGTAACTCAAGAAGTGCTACTCCTTCAACAGGCGATGTGACTGACAGGTGAGTTAAGGCGCAAGCTTCTTCCTTTCTCTTCCCTAACTGATCGCAATTACCTAGTAGCTCGACCCCGCGTAGCGAGGGCCCTCCGAAGAAGAAGAAAAAGAAGCAACTCATGAAAAGCAAACTTTCTTTTGGTGACGATGAAGAGAATGATACCGGTGACGAACCTGTGGCCACTCCCTGTGAAACGAGCGTCCCCCGATCTGCGTCGAGGACACCTGCGGACGACAGTTCTGCGCCGTCATCACGGCGCATCACACCCAACCCCAACGCACCTCCTCCTCCGAAAGCGCTGACGAAGGCTGCACTAAAGGCAGAAGCAGAGGCGCGTGATGCCCTTCGCAGAGAATTTCTGGCTATGCAGGATGCGGTCAAAAATACCGAAATACTCATTCCGTTCATCTTCTACGATGGCACCAATATACCGGCTGGGGCGGTAAAGGTTAGGAAAGGCGACCCGGTATGGTTGTTTCTTGACCGTTGTCGCAAAGTCGGTGCCGAGTTAGGCGTCGCAGGTGCTAGCGGAGCAACAAAGGGAAGGAAAGACAATCGCCGGGAATGGGCCAGAATTAGTGTCGATGACCTTATGCTGGTCAGAGGAGAAATAATCGTTCCACATGTAAGTGGCGCCCGCTTTTGCTCGTTGTCATGTGCTGATTGACCCTCTAGCACTATGAATTCTACTATTTTATAGCCAATCAAGTACCCAGCTTCTCAAGTGCTGGTGGGCTATTGTTCGACTACTCCAACAAGCCTCCTCCAACGGCTTCTAGTGATAATCCGCCGTCACGGCCTGATAATGACCAATTAGAAGGAGCCGATAAAGATGCGACGCTAACGAAAGTGGTCGACAGACGGTGGTATGAACGAAACAAGCACATCTTTCCAGCGAGCTTGTGGCGGGAGTACGAGCCGGGGCCCGAGTTTGAAGAGAAAATGCGCTCAACACGGCGAGATGCTGAAGGAAACACCTTTTTCTTCTGAGCTGGCGGTTCTTGACTATATAGAAGAATGGGAGCCGTTGTGTTGAGAGAGCTATGAAACAGTGAGAGGAAAACATATGTATATTCTTTAGATACCCAAACAGCCAACCTGGTTTATGATATTACTAAAGCACGTTCGCCTAAGTGAATATTGATAGGTATTGCTGCGAGTATCTTTGTCGTCGACTATCAATCTGCAGATGGTCCAAGTATTCTGAACTTTTGACCTACATGTATTCAAGCTCCTTGAACCCTTTCAACCACCAACTACAAGCTTCGACACTTCGAGAGTACTGAACACAACCGTCACTTCAGTCATGGACTTCTACCTTCGATGCAATGCTCTAAAATGTCGCTCCCAGTTGAAGGAGCAAGCAGTCGTCACCACCTGTTCGTAAGTCGTCCGTTCTCCTACCCTTTCTTCAGTCGGTTTTGATTAGTGAAGACAATGGATACTAAACTGCTTAGGCACATATTTTGTCTTCCCTGCGCAGATACTCTCGGTCTCTCACGTCCCACCCATGGCGAACGTCGCTGTCCAGCTTGCCAAACCGTCCTCGTGAATCCAGACGACGCCGCATCGACAGTTCTCAATCCCTCTGAAGACTATAAAACCAGTGTACTGAGTGGACTAGATCCGAACACGATTATGGAATGCGCTAGTCGAGCATTAGTATTCTGGGCTTATCAGACCACGCAGGAGATGTGCGTATTGCTGAGCTTTTCCATAGACTTCTGCGTCGATTTCCTCACAGGAGACAGATTCTACCAAGAGTATCTTGGGAAGTCACTTACGGAGAAATACTCCACGCTGAATACACACATGGACAGGGTGATTCATAATGCAAATACGGAGATATCGGCTCTTCAGGCTAAATTGAACGGTTCGTCATCTCCAGCAGATCCTCGAGGAAGGACAGGATCATTTGACCCGAAATATAGACATGCAAGCAACAGAAGAGCAGCTTCGCAAAAAGAACCAGGAGCTTGTCGATCTATACCGAGAAAAGTGCAAGAAGTTCGCTCAGATCACCAATCTGTACAACCTGCTCAAGTCCCGGGCTATGAGGTCGCAAATGAAGACCGCTGCATCGGACACTGTCTCGCGGACTTTGAATTCACTCGGCAACTCGGGAAACGAGCCCTCAGTATCAGGTATGAGCAGACCAATGGGTGTCTCGCGGCCGCCACAAACTCCGACGTCGCGTCAAGGCAATCCGCATCCTGTCAACCTGGAAGGGGTGGAACAGCTACACCGGCATCAGCGAAGCGGAACTGGGAGCTCAAAAGGCGCAAAGCAAAAGGTTGATGCCGCAGTGATGCCACCACCCACTGTGCCAGTGAACTTGAGAAACCGTATGCCCCTCTTTATCTATTCGCAGTGATCAAGATATGCTGATAGGTTCAAAGGAAGTATCCCCAATGCAACTCCACAACAACGAACTCGTCTCCCAGGCCCTATGCGTCCGTCGACTGGCATGTCAAGCTTACCGCAGGACAGCGCCATGTTCGAGCGATTTCATGACAACAATATGCCAGGTCAGTACTTGAACAGTGGCAACGCCTCGCTCAGTCGAGATAGTCTGGGTTTCCAGAGGCCCGGCCCTGGGACGGCAAATGGAGCGGGAAACGGCTCTTCTGTTTTGAGGTCTTCGTTATTTCAGAACACCATTATATAACCTGCTTTAATATCTCGAGTTCGCCTATTTGCATATCAATCAGTGTATTTCTTCGTTTAACGGGTAATTCGCTCTTCCGGCGCGCTGATCATATATACATAGCGAGACAGAAGTATAAATTTGTCATGTGCTGATGCTGCTTTTGGCAGATAGATATTGACTAAGGAAGCTCAAAACCCGAGTATATAGATATTCCTCGCATATAAATTGTGCTTTGTTTTCGGCACCACCAGCCACGATTCATACTGAACTCAGGAATATTGGGCTTTTGTTGTGTATGTTTCATGCCAAGAACGGTACCTCTATTCACTCGATAATATATATCTCTAGCTTTCCGGATAGAACCCTGACTTCAGGGCATGTTTCAGACAGGCATCAAAAGCATCAAAACAATCGATGACCCATAAGAATCGAGCTTTCAGCTTAGGATCTCAGCCTGAGCTACTGGGATTGCTTGTTAATGTTAGCTAAATCTTTTCGTCGGAATCCACGCTAGGACGTTCACGGGGTTATCTTCCTTTCGCCCGAACGAACTTTGGCTATGGATAGTTCCCGCTCTGCAACAACCACCATTTCGTTCCAACCCTTGCTCAGGACCCTTGTAGATTCGTCCTGGAGTTCATCAAGGCTTCATATACGCAGACCAGTAGATCAAAACAATACTCCTACTGCTCGAAGCCGTGAGCATCATTAGCCTATGACAAAAGTCTATGCCAACCTGAGTTGTGATAGTAAACAAGCTTACAAGTCTATATCTTGAACCCTCCACACCATGGATACCAGAGCCGAACACCACAGAACCTCCATTGCAAAACAGTAAACCATAAGATCCTTGGATCTCATCCCATCACCGCTAGATCTTCCCTGCAAAGGCCCGTCCCGTAGCCAGTCCGACAAGGCCGACCCAGACGTCACAGGGACTCCTCCACCTCGGGCGTGCGGAAGCGGGAAGCTGAGCTCGTCCAGATGGAAACGGATTTCCCCATTCCCACACGACCCTGGCCACAGCGTCCCCCAATCTAAATTTCAGGGCAGGGGGAGCTCCTGTGGAGAATGACTCTAATTTAGTTTCCAGATTTGATGCGTCAGTTTAAGCTTATCTTGTCCCCCTGTCTTGTGTTTGGACTTGTAAAGTGTAACTGTTGGTACTGTTACTGTTTGCTTGTATGGTGATGGAATCACGTGATGATCTCATATCCAGTCCTATGTACTTGTGGGTGACAAGAGCTGTTTACTTACCACTACTATCTTCTTGGATCAGAATAACCTCATTTACAGCAAATATATCATTGACGATCGTTATCATTGGATTAATTCGACTATCACTGCGCAGACCCATGCCTCGCAATCAACCAAGAATATAGTCTAAGAGAAACAGCTGACTCCAGCACAAATGGATATCCCCTTCTCTCCTTCAACCTGTCAGTGCAGTGTCATGTGTCGTACTGCTTGTGTATGTCCAGTCCTCGCTAGATAAGTAAGGAAAAAAGTTCCGTATCATGCCATGCGTCCAGAACAGAAAAAGGAAAACAAAGTGTAAGTAAGAACAAAAAAAGCCGGAGAAATTAAATGATTAAAGCAAAGCAAATTTCTTTCCTATTTTTAAGCAGAACCGAACTCCTTGATATCGGTCTCCTTGCCCAGCAGAGCAAGAGGGACGATACCACTGACGTGCATATCAGGACCGTACACGTGCATCTTAAGACCCAGCTCCTCACCAACGGCCTTGATGTTCTTGAGACCCTCCTGGTAGTTGGGACCAGCACGACGAACCCAGATTTGGACATTGTGCTCGTTGAGAACAGGAGCGACCTCGCGGATCGCACGAATAACACCCTTGAACGTCGAGGCGACGTTGGTGAAGTTGGCAATACCACCACCGATAAAGAGAACCTTGCCGTCAGGGTGCATAGGTGCGCGCAGCATCAGGTCCAGAACGGTCTTGGCGTAGTTGTAGGTCTGAGTCTCGGTGGGAGCACCGGAATACTCACCGTAGTTGGCGAGCTCGCTGACGAAACCAGCGGAGGCAATGGCATCGGCGTAGACAACGGAGGCACCACCACCAGCGACCAGAGTCCAGATACGGCCATTGGCATTGAGCACAGTCAGCTTGAGAGAAGCACCGGTCTTGGCATCCATGTCGGAAATGAACTTCTCCTCCTTGCTCAACTCACGACCGAAGGGAGCGGGGAACTCCATTGGCGGGCCAGCATCAATGTTGACCTTGCCATCAGCCTGGGGAACAGTGGCCAAGCCAAGGTTGACAGGGCTGCGGGCAATAGCCCACTTGGTACCGCACTCAAACTCAGCAGTCTGGTCAAGCTTAGCGGCAAGGTCAAGGAAGTGCACCTCCGCGGAGGTACCCTCAGCGTTGGGAATGACAACCAGAGGGTTGATCTCAAGGTAGGTGAACTGGCAGTCAACATAGACGGCGTAGAGACGGGAGATGAAGTCGACCAGGACATTGTGAACGCCCTTGGGCACCTTGCTCAAGAGAGCAGCAGCAATCTCCTCGTTGGAGGGGTAGTTGTTCAGGTTTACGGGGATAAGAAGCTTCTCGGCCTTGGCATCGACATCGCCAACGTCCACACCACCCTCGTGTGTGAAGAGGATCCAGTCACCCTAGGAAGGTTCATTAGTCTTCGAGATCGTCGCACTTTGAGAATCGGCAAAGCCGCTTACCTCTCGCACGGAGTTGATGTTGATGTAGTACTCAGTCTCCTGAGGGTGGGGAACGAAAGGCTCAACCAGGAACTGGCGAAGAACACCGGTGACGGTCTCAACCTTGACCTCCTTGCCAGCACGAGCCTCAATCCACTCTCTGGCCTCGGGCCAGGTCTTGTTCAGAGCGAGCAAACCGCTCTTACCCCGTCTCTTAATCAATTGATCTGGCTTAGCGACGAACTTGGCGCCGGGCGTCAGCAGCCAAGGGTAGACAACCTCCGTCTGGTCCAAGACATCCTTCACGGCGGCGTCTTCAGGGAAGTAGATGGAGGCAAGTCTGGGAGGAGGGTTGTGGGTGGAGGAAGGAGGGAGAGGAGTCGGCTTGATGACAGGAGCCCGGGTGAGGTGATAGTTGAGGATGGCCTTGCCATCAGCTTCGAGAATCGACTTGGCGGACATGACGATAGAAATGGAGGATCAGAGAGGAGGACAAATAAAGAAGGTCCTGACGACTGAGGAGAGGTTGTATGTAGAGAAGGGGAAGAGAGCCCGGATCAAGAGAACGATATAACAGAGAGATGGAGAGGGAGGAGGGATAGGTCGGCAAGCAACTCGCCCTGCAAGAAGTGATTTGTTGGAATTGAAGTGGGAGAGAAGGAGGGAGAAGAGGAAGGTGGATGGATGGATTGAAGAAGAGAGGAGAAAGAGGAGGGGATTCAGTGACCGCGGACGATTGACCTGAGTCCTCCGAAATAAAATAATTGAACAGTCAAGTAAACGCCCGGAAGGACTTTGGGAGGGGACAAACACAGGCTATTTTTTTTTGGGGGGGGGGGGGGGGGGGGGAAGCTGATTCAAAATTACAGAGAGTCAGGTACGGTATTGAGGCCGAACTCGGAAATGACCAGATTTGGAGAGGGACCAGACTCAGAGATACAGAGTACGATACAGCATAGGCTGCGTAGCAGGCTTAAACGCCCCGAGTTGTTGAGATTTAGTGGGGAAGAAGCATGGTGGGTCCTGCTAATCTCTTGCACTAAAAAGGACACTAACAGCCAAAAAGAAGTTCCAGGTGTCATCCGCGGACCGATCAAATTTAGCTCCCACCCTCTCCAGGGGGTTTAGAGCTTCCGTTGGGGATACTCGGTAATGGTATTTAGTGGCAGGACACACCCTACGCTGTAGCCTCAATACCGAATTCCAGCAAAAGGAGGGATCAGACACCGGACGGCAACTTTCGGGTCATATGTCGCTGCGTGTCGTTTTTTTGTTGGATTATGCACAGCTACCGAATATTTCAGGTTTCGAGTTTGTTGATAGAGCGTCGGCGAATTGCTCGATACCCGGAGTCACTCCCCGAGACTGCCTTGATGTCAATCATGCCATCAATTGCCTATCAGACTGTTGATAGAGTCCATTCACACATGCAGTACATACCTTAGTATATGGTACACGTATCAGTTACCTATTTACCATGTAGACTTAACAACAAGGCACATGCAGACAACCCCTCTGAAAGCTATTATCACTGTATGTGCTACCTAGATCGACAGTGATCTTTCGGTGAGCAGATCATTAGCGTCCGGCGGTGGGAGTCTTAGGGTGGAGGGGCTCTCCTGTTTGCTGGGTCCGAATTAGTCCAAGACGATCCACCGCTTAGCCCCAACCAAGCTAAGGTACGGACTACGGAGTACTCTGCAACGTTCTTTTGCCTGTTCGACATCCAGGTACAGAATCTACCGAGTACTCCGCAGTCCGGCTCCATCTTGTTAGGCATACACGAATCTGCTTGACTCGAGAGATGAGGGATATTGCACGCATGACCATGACTGAAAAGGAGAAGGAGTTTCTAACATGTTCATTCATCGGAGGAAATCGTAAAGAAATTCGGCGTTGAGATAGATAGGTACTCGTAGTAAGTATCAAACCGACTCCATATACGTATATTGTCAAGCCACTCCGCACTTTATGATGCACCGTATCTTCTATGTATTGTTCGCCTTGCGTCTTGTTGAGGGTGTCTAGAATTTCTTGCCCATCCAGAATCTGCAGATACAATTCTTGAAAATTGATCGGTTATTTTTGGCTCAATTCCTAGGTAGCAAGCAAACGCAATTGCATTCCCAAGTTCCCAACTGGTCCAGCCTTCGACCCCATCAAGGAACCACCGAGAGCAGCTTTGTCGCGGTATTGTACCGAACTACCGATACGGTATCGTCCGGAAAAGTAAGCTCCCCCTCAGCTCCCCGATATCGTTGAACCCCCTCGTCAGATTCAGTTATTTTATTTTAATCAGTTATTATTTTTTTTTACAACAGTCCGGTCCTTTTTTTCTTGATCCCGTCCTTTTTCCATCTTCAGAATAGACCACCCCCCATAATCCCCTTGGGTCCCAATCCTCCCACCTTCTGGCTCTGCTTCATCATTCTCCTCATCCTCCTCTTCCTCACCTGTGCATCTTCTCATCCTTCGTGGCTCTTGTTCCCTCCGAGTAGCATTTGACCGACGAAGCGACTCCTTCCTTCTATCTCCTCGTCTTGTATCTCCCTACTTAATAATACCTTTCGTCCTCTTCAAAGCCGATCTCAAAAGCTCTGTTGACGGGTATGTCTCGCAATTCCCGGCTTTCTTGAACGAGCGCGAAAGCGTCATCTCCATGCTTTTCTGAGCTCCCCTGCATTGCACCCGCTGCCATATCCTGACCAGTGCTGACCAATTGAGAAACAGAGTACTCAGCCATCATGCCCTCCTCTGCTCCTCTTGCCGGCACCGCCAATGGCACTCTCAATGCCAATGACAACATCACTCGCTTCGAACCCCCCAGCCGAGTGCTCTCTCCTCTCACTCACACTCTCTTCCACAACAAGACGAGATGCTTCGTATAGTAAGTGTTTCCTGGCTGCACACAGGATCAATGGCCGTGGCTGATGGTTATACAGCGGTATGCAGCCCAGAGCTGTGCAAGGCATGCTCGACTTCGACTTCATTTGCAAGCGTAGCACACCTTCGGTTGCTGGTATCATCTACACTTTTGGTGGCCAGTTCGTTAGCAAGATGTATGAAGATCCCCTTCATCTGCTGCAGTATTTCCATCAACAGCTGCTGACTATGGAATCGTAGGTACTGGGGTACCAGCGAGACTCTCCTTCCTGTCTACCAGGATGTGGCCAAGGCCATGGCCAAGCACCCTGACGTCGACACCGTTGTGAACTTTGCCTCCTCCCGTTCCGTCTACAGCTCCACCATGGAGTTGATGAACTACCCCCAAATCAAGTCCATCGCCATCATTGCCGAAGGTGTTCCGGAGAGAGTATGTCTTGCTTACATTCTGCCCGCATAGAGTAAAAGAAATTAACGGTGGGAACAGCGTGCTCGTGAGATTATGGTTACCGCCAAGGAGAAGGGTATCACCATTATTGGTCCTGCTACCGTTGGTGGTATTAAGCCTGGTGCTTTCAAGATCGGTAACACCGGTGGTATGATGGACAACATTGTTGCTTCCAAGCTCTACCGCAAGGGTTCCGTCGGCTACGTTTCCAAGTCTGGTGGTATGTCCAACGAGTTGAACAACATCATCTCTCAGACCACCGATGGCGTCCATGAGGGTATCGCCATTGGTGGTGACCGCTACCCCGGTACCACTTTTATCGACCACCTCCTGCGTTATCAGGCCGATCCTGATTGCAAGATCCTCCTTTTGCTCGGTGAGGTCGGTGGTGTTGAGGAGTACCGTGTCATTGAAGCTGTGAAGAACGGCACCATTACTAAGCCTCTCGTCGCCTGGGCCATCGGTACCTGCGCCAGCATGTTCAAGACTGAGGTTCAGTTCGGTCACGCTGGTGCCTCGGCTAACTCCCAGCTTGAGACCGCTGTGTACAAGAACAAGGCCATGAGGGAGGCCGGTATCCACGTTCCTGACACATTTGAGGAGCTTCCTCAGGTCCTCAAGCAGGTTTACGAGGATCAGGTCAAGAAGGGCATCATCAAGCCCCAGCCCGAACCTCAAGTTCCCAAGATCCCCATTGACTACTCCTGGGCCCAGGAGTTGGGTCTCATCCGTAAGCCCGCCGCCTTCATTTCCACTATCACCGACGACCGTGGCCAGGAGCTCCTGTATGCCGGTATGCCCATCTCCGACGTTTTCAGAGAGGACATCGGCATTGGTGGTGTCATGTCCCTTCTGTGGTTCCGTCGCCGTTTGCCTCGCTATGCTAGCAAGTTCTTGGAGATGGTTCTCATGCTCACTGCTGACCACGGTCCGGCCGTGTCTGGTGCTATGAACACCATTATCACTACCCGTGCCGGCAAGGATCTGATCAGCGCGCTTGTCTCTGGTCTCCTGACTATCGGATCTCGCTTCGGTGGTGCTCTTGACGGTGCTGCTGAGGAGTTTGCCAAGGCCTTCGACAAGGGCATGAGCCCCCGTGACTTTGTTGACACCATGAGAAAGGAGAACAAGCTGAGTAAGTGACCTTTATGAATAACGAACATCTGTCGAACAAATGCTAACATTTGCATAGTCCCTGGTATTGGCCACAGAGTCAAGTCCCGGAACAACCCTGATCTGCGTGTCGAGTTGGTCAAGGAGTTCGCCAAGAAGCACTTCCCTAGCACCAAGCTGCTCGACTATGCTATCGCTGTCGAGACCGTCACCACCTCCAAGAAGGACAACCTCATTCTGAACGTCGATGGTTGCGTTGCTGTCTGCTTCGTTGACCTGATGCGCAACTGTGGTGCTTTCTCGCCCGAGGAAGTCGAGGACTACATGAAGATGGGAGTTCTCAACGGTCTCTTTGTTCTTGGCCGCAGCATTGGTCTCATTGCTCACTACCTCGACCAGAAGAGACTGCGCACCGGTCTCTACAGACACCCTTGGGATGATATCACCTACCTGCTCCCCACCCTGCAGAAGGGTGGTGCCGAGGGTCGTGTCGAGGTTAACATTTAAGCGTTCTATTATATCTTTTAATATTTCCTCCTTTTCCTTTTTTCACTTGTCATTGCCGAACAGACCCGTGGCAGCCCACTGGATGATTCTGCGGAATTTGCGGTTTGACTCATAAGATCCGTCACGTCGACGTTGGAGTTATGATGGCCTGTATTTTGCATTTGGTTCTGATTCTTCTCGAGTTTCACTATTTTTCGACATTACATTGTGAATTGCGCATATGTGGCATGACTAGCTGATAGGCTAATGAATTCAACGCAAGAATTGAGACAGAACATATGACTAGGTATAAAGAACCTCTACGCCCTTGGAAATAAGGACTGCTTCTTTATAATGCCTTCAAACCGAAGGGCTCGTAAAGCCGCAGCCCAAACCTCTACAGATAGCTCCTTGCTCGGCAATTGCATAGAGATGGTTTCACCGTCTCTTGCGTGAAGCAGGGGACCACAATGACAATAATAAAATCGTGTAATTGCAGAATATGTCTTCCTGTGATCGATATTCAGGCACTGTAAAATAGGCAGCAGACCATGTTGATACCGTAGTTGATACAGTAGTATTAGGTATCTTAGTATTCGGAATCTAAACTTCCCCACCCGCAATTGGTCCGAGCTCCTGCTATCAAAAGTTTATCTATATCGCCTCAAGTTACAAGAATTGAGACACCGAATTCAATCTCAACAACCCCCAACGCTCGAGCTCAGCATAAGGCCCCTCTTCCAATTACCACAACGAAAGAAAATACGCATACTCGAAGAACTAGAAATCCAAAAAACATCAATAAAGACAAACCAAGATGGTCCGCGTCAAACATCGCTACCTCCTCCTCGACATTCTCTACCCAGAACCCTCCTCCTGGCCCACCTCCTCAACCAGCAAAAAGAAATTGCCATCGCAGGCGGACGCCCAGCTCCGGATCCACTCGCCTACATCTGATGCGCTGACCCCCGCCTTACTCGCCAAGATGGTGAGGGAGGAAGTCGCGGAGATTTTTGGGGACTGGGGCATTGGTCGGCTGGGTGGTGTCGGGGCCGGCGGTGTTAGTGGTGCGTTTTCATTTCGTTGTGTTTCCTTGATTTGTGTTCGGGTTCTGACATGAGTGAAATAGTCAAGTATTTGTCGCCTGCCACGTCGACGGCTATCATCCGGTGTCCGCGCGCGTCATTCCGTCTCGTCTGGACGGCGCTTACGTATATGTCGCAAGTACCGGATTTTAATAACGGTGGAGTGAAGAGGGGTGCTCCTGCGGCTGGGGGGAAGATGCGCTCGTGTGTGTTTCGGGTTGTGAAGGTGTCTGGGACGATGAAGAAGGTGGAGGAGGAGGCGATTCGGCGGGCGCGCAGGGAGATCTCGCGGTTGAAGGGGGCGGATGAGATGGGGGTTTTGGAAGGGTTGCTTGGGGGTTCAGAGGGCCGGGAGGCTGCGGCTGGTGGTGGGTTGGCCGCTGCCTCTGTGCGAGATGTGATGGATGAGGACGATGTGGATATGGAGAGCGACGATGATGAGGATTGACCGGGTTCCAATTGCGTGGGCGATGTGTGTTCACTCGTTGCATCATCAGGAGTTTATGTTTGTTGGATTGTTTGTACATTAGAGATACCCTATAATACATGTACGGATAGAACCATAAAGGTCTCAAATCATGACTTTCGTATCACTTTTACGCCGCTGTCGGGGATTGAGCCTCTGAACTTGGCCAAATCGGCATCGAGTTCATCCTCCTCTCTCGACAGCGGCTGTGCAGCCTGTTCCCTGGCTTTCGCCTCGGCCTCGAGCTCACTGCGCTCTTGCGCGTCGTATTCGTCCTTCGCGTCGAGCCACCGTTCCTGGACGTCTCGGATATCCATGGTCCCTAGTCCTTCCCGGACAGCCACCTGCCAGATGGTATCATTTGCGCCCTCAGCTGGCCCAAATGCATACCCACTTGCCCTATCAATAACCCGCAGCAGATTCATCATGCTCTTCTTGTCCTCAACGGCCAGTGTCTCGAATGCCACGAGTCCGAATTCTTCTACCAGGTCGATGATGGCATTGTTGAGGGCGCCAAATTTCGCATGCGATAATCGTGAGGACTCGGCCTCTAGGTGTGGGAGGAGATATGAGAGGTCTTGGACTTCCGTATAGAAATCGAGGTTGAAGGGTAGCGGGGCGTAGTTCGAAAGGTTATCGATTTTTGTGAGGACATTGATGTGAGGGAGATCCATCTGGAGCATGGCGCGGAGGGAGAGAAGGAGAGCGGATATATACATTGACGGTAATGTGAGGTTGTATGAGTCAATGAGATGTATTACGATTAGCTGTAGTATTCGATGTCAGCAGGGAAGCCTGTGGTAAGACAAAGATGAACTGACTCTATAGCCCAATTTTTGTATTTTGAAGAAAATATTCCGCAACGACGAATGGTGCGTGAAGATTTCCACCTGGCCCGGACAATCAAACAGAACATAGTCCTCTATTCAAAGGGGTATCAACTATCGTGCTCTAGGTTGTATAGCAGTAAACTCAAGGATAGGTCACGGCCTACCTCCAAGGTCTTTCAGCCCATCCTCCAACCATTCAAAGTTCTCCTCCAGTTCCTCCAGTGCGTACAAGACACCACCATTAGGGCCTAGTTGATCCTCGCTCATAATCTCCTCGAGAGTGATGAGGTCGCGGACGTCCAGCGCACACGGATACGATGTTTTGTCATTTGCGGGGTCCAGGTTCACGATAGAGCACTTCCGGCCGATAGCTCCCAAGAACTGATGCATACCGTTGCAGTATGTTGACTTCCCCGCACCCGGGGGCCCTATTACCAGCTGTGCGAAAGGCATTTTGAGCTCCCAAAGAGACAGATGGCAAGGGAGGCAATTCTAGATGGTTTACGATGCGGGCGATGGCGGGGAGGGAAATATGTCAAGGCGGTATAAGCGGGCAGAAAACGACCTAAAGCGCAGAGCTTCAATGACGCCGGGCAATCGACGATATCGATATAGCTTAGGACTGAACCGGTTCACTTTCTCAGAAGAATTTAAGCACAATATGGCATCGAGTAAGCTCATTAGAAACCGCTATACATGATAGTACTGACCGCAATCTAGATCAATTCACGGTCGCAAATCCGCCAACAGATGCCATCTCCGCTTTGAAGTTCTCGCCGGATCCAAATTCAACGCGAATTGTCGTTTCATCATGGGACAAGAACGTCTATCTTTACGACCTGCGGGACGAGAATGGGAATGTCTGTGAAGGAAAGCTGTTACAGAAGTTTGAACAGCGTGCGCCGGTGCTCGACGCGTGTTTTGGCGAGAATGAGGATGTGATCTACACAGCGGGTTTGGATTGGGACGTCCGAAAGTAGGTTTTCCCTCGCCGCTTGGTGCTTTCCTTTTGCTGGGGGTCTCAAGTTCCTTTATCTGACATATGGCAGGATCGATGTCACATCAGCTACACAGACAGTGCTTAGCAGCCATGACGCTGGGGTTCGGTGCGTCGCCTACAGCAAGGAGCATAACATTGTCATATCTGCATCGTGGGACTCGACGTTACATGTACATCGCGTGAATACTGAAGCCGACTCGATCCCCGCGATCATTCCTCTCCCTTCGAAGCCTTTCTCCATGTCTCTCACCGCCACGAAACTCGTTGTTGCTATGGCCTCGCGCTCCCTCCACATTTACGACCTGAAAGCATTGGCGCTCCTCACAGACCAGTCGGACGCCACCTCTCCGAACAAGGTTGAGATTGAGCCGTGGCAGCGACGAGAGAGCAGTCTCAAATTCATGACCCGCTGTGTCGCGTGCATGCCCGATGACGCCGGCTACGCATCCTCGAGCATAGAGGGACGAGTCGCAGTCGAGTGGTTTGATCCGTCTGCTGATTCGCAAGCACGGAAATATGCTTTCAAGTGTCATCGACAGACGGCTGATGATGTTGACGTTGTGTATCCCGTGAACACACTTGCGTTCCATCCCATTCATGGAACATTCGCGTCTGGTGGTGGTGATGGTGTCGTTGCGCTTTGGGACGGTATTGCGAAGAGGCGGATCAGGCAGTATCAGAAATACCCGTCGAGCATTGCTGCTGTCGATTTCAGCGGCAATGGAAAGTACTTGGCGATTGCTGTTAGTCCTGGTTTCGAAGACGGAAAAGACGATGTCGCAGAGGGAACTGTCCGAATCTACGTGCGCGAATTGGGCGAGACTGAGGCGAAGGGAAAGGGTGCGAAGTAAACATCTATACTGTTAATTAGAATCCCTTTTACTTTATGGCTAGCGTGTGGAAATGAATCTGGGTAATAATTACAGTAAAAGAAAGCTGTGCAATCTGGATCTTCAGCCCCGGTGAAATTTGACGGGACGAAGTCATGCAGGAAGTTTTATGGTATCATAAATATCTAAGTCGCCTTTTTTGCTGTAATCCACGGTGCGGAGTATATCAGTATGTGAAGAAGGCTACGAAATGGCCTTCCTGACCGATACTGTGCCGTCGGGCATGCCAAAGTAAGCAGCGATGGGCTTCTGGCCTCCAATACCCCCAAGCGCTTGAGCCTGAGGTCCAGTCACGCCGGAGAAAATGCCAACCTCCAGTACGCCCGCAATCATCTTGATCGCCTGCGCCAGGGCATCGACCTCCCAGATTCCTCCCTTTCCGTTCCCATCTTTGCCAGCGGCAACGTCAGCCTTTGTGAGCAATGGTGGGAAAGGAGCGTCAATGATGTAGAAGTCCTGGTCCGTCTTTAGGGGTCCCTTGGAGGTGCCGCTGAGCCGAATGGCGGGCTGGATGCTGCCCAGCTCTCGCAGCTTGGTTAGGACACGAGGGGCCGCGATAGGTGCCACCTCAATGGGGATGTATTTCCAATTCGTGAGGAGACGAGACTGGAGTTTGCGCGAGTCTGGACGTGAGCGTTAGTGATGTTTTGTCTTTCATTCCGGTTTCCGCCGCATGACGGCATGAGTCATCGCTAACCTGCCACGCAGATGAACTCCTTGGCCTGCAGAGCCACAATTTTCTCCTGGAAAAGACAGGCGCCGCCGCCCTTTATTAAGTTGAGCTCATCGTCGACCTCGTCCGCGCCGTCAAAGGCGACATCAAGTACGGTTCCTTCGGGTAGCGAATCAAACTCGACTGCTGTCAAGCCGGCGGAAAGGATGAGCTGTTTTGATTGGAACCCGGTGGGAACGTATCTTGTCATAGAGGTATCAATGCCAGATTCCTTGATAGCCTCGACAACATATACAATAGTAGATCCGCTGCCGATACCGACAAATTTGGCATCTTTGGGGTAGTGGTTGGCGACAGCGGCCTTGCCGGCGGCGCGCTTTGCGGTCTCGACTGCGCTAGCCATTGTGGACTGAAAACGAGTCGGAGGGTGATGGATCGGGGAAAGAGTAGGGTAGATGAGATAAGGTCGAGGGGACGAGATAAATGAGGAGAAATGGAACAAGGGCCGTGTCCTACAGAGCATAGATTAACAATTAGATTGAGAGCTGACAGGCATGCATTCCCTTGAGGAAGGTTTTCTAGGGCCCGCAGCTGGAGCCAAAAATGGCCCGATACCATCGCCAGAGAACCACCCCGGTGTGGGGGAGTCCAGTATGAGAACCAAAGAACTTTTCCGTGGAGCCACACGGCCACAACTATGAACTTACAGGGGAAAAGAGTGCACTCGAGGAAGAATCACCGACATGACATGACAAATGAAATGGTTCAATGGGAGATGAGATATTCCAATTGAGCGAACCACAGAATAGATAATACACCTGTTAGTGTCGGGTACATCAATCTTTTTGACAGCGGGGTTATAACGTCATACCAATTAGTGCCTCAGGTTTCTCGGGCCACCACATCACACGGGTCGTCTGGCTCCAGGTCATGTGATCATATCACAGCTATGCCTGACAATCATCAACACAAGCAGATACATTGCTATAATCTTCAGTAAAGAGGGCCCGTCGACTTTGCCGTTATATTGACTCTCGCTCTTCCTTTTCGAATTTGAAGTATACCTGAATTTTCAGACTGACCTGAAGAACTATATCAACCGCGCATTATGACTGACACTTTCCCTGGTGCCCTGGTTGGGCCATCTTCGAAAGAGAGGAAGTACGATCGCCAGCTACGTTTGTGGGCTGCGAGCGGGCAGCAAGCTCTGGAAGAGTCTCGTGTCTTATTAGTCAACTCTGATGGTTCCTGGGGGAATCAAGCCACGGGGGTATCAGGCGTGGCTGGCGTCGAAACCCTCAAGAACCTTGTGCTCCCCGGTATTGGTGGCTTCACAATTGTAGATCCTGCTGTTGTTACAGAGCCTGATATGGGAGTGAACTTCTTTCTCGAGGAAGAGAGTCTGGGAAAATCCAGGGCTGAGGAAACCTGCCGCCTATTGAGGGAGTTGAACCCAGATGTCGAAGGAAGTTTTCGTTCAAAGGTATATGACTACCACTTCGTACTTGGCTTCGTGAATTGACAACACTAACATAAATTACTAGTCCATTGCACAAGTCATACAACAGGAGCCAGACTTTCTTGCGCAGCATAGGCTGGTGTTGATATCCGGTCCTGTGAAACGATCTACTTTAGATACTCTTTGCAACGCTGCCAAGGCACTGAATATCCCAGTGCTATATCTGCACTCTGTCGGGTTCTACTCTGTCTTTTCCCTTCAGCTTCCAGCAGAATACCCCATAGTAGAGACACATCCGGATCCTGAAGCGACACAAGACCTTCGTCTTCTTAACCCATGGCCAGAGTTGGCAGCGGTCGGCGCCAGCATTAGCGATCTGGACAGTATGGACGACCACCAACATGGCCACGTACCGTATGTACTGTTACTGCTTCACTACCTCGAAAAGTGGAAACAAGCCCATGACGGCAACGTGCCTTCAAATTACAAGGAGAAATCAGAGTTCAGGGAGTTTGTTCGGGCTAGTGCCAGGACGAATAATGCCGAAGGAGGTGAAGAGAACTATGACGAGGCCGTTGCTGCGGTACTGAAATCATTGAATCCGTTCAGTTTGCGCAGCTCAATTCGTGAGATTTTCGAGATGGATCAGTGCAGGAACCTCAAACAGAACTCTGCTGAATTCTGGCTCATTGCGGCAGCTGTTCACGAATTTTACCAAAAGCACAAGGTGCTCCCTCTGCCGGGTTCGCTACCTGACATGAAAGCTCAATCGGCGGACTATGTCTCTCTTCAAAATATCTACAAATCGAAAGCAAGAAAGGACGTGGAAGAAATAACAGCAACAGTCCGAAGGCTCGAGGCTCAGTTGGGACCACGCACGGCCGTCATTCCTGAGAAAGATATCGAGGTCTTCTGCAAGAACGCTGCTCATATCAAAGTTATTCATGGCCGTGATATCCCTCGGATCAACGGGGACGCGCAGACTCTGAAAGCGATCACGAATAACCTAACCTCTTCCGAAACACTTGTTCCAATCTTCATCGCCTGCCAGATTCTGGACGATATCGTGACCGACATCCAGGAACACAATATCGCTGATGTATCTCTTGATGACGAGTCTCTGTGGAATATACATATTCAACGAGTGATCAGTAATCTTACCTCCGGAAATCCTGCTGCTATTGACGAAGGAACACGGGAGAAGATCTTGGAAGCTACGCAAGAGTTGAGACGAACGGAAGGTGGAGAGCTACATAACATATCCGCTCTCACAGGTGGGCTAGTGGCGCAGGAAGCACTGAAGGTGATCACAAGGCAGTATGTGCCACTGGACAACACATGCATTTTCGATGGCGTACGGAGTCGCAGCGAGATGTACAAGTTGTGATAGAGCTCCGCAATCTTTTCTCTTATGGCCTTCTGTCATGACGGACAACAACTTGATATGAATGAATGAGTATCCTCAACACTGTTCACCTTTCCTCTGCCCTTATCTAATATTGTTAGATAAACTGAGGAGTACTTCGTCCGGACGCCTTTTTTTGGCGTAACGGTATTATATCTCTGTAGATATCATCGTAGGCGCTAATTCAAGGAGAATGATTAGCACAGCTCTGAGGCTGATTTTTTGAAATGACCATCAGCACCCATTCTTCGATCAGAGTATAAGTAGTCTAATCATCCAATTCATATTGACATTCAATTGCTCTCAAAAAATCCCAAGGCAGAACAACTGGCCGAGGCACGTGCGGGGACAAGTCGGTACTGCTACATCCGGTTAGTGTCCCAGCCGGGACTTCGGGGGGAAATCGCAACGATAAGCCCAAATAACCCCGAGAGATCACGGTATCTCCATGTCAATTAGGACGAGGTCATCGTCCTCACTACCTGTCATCAAACCACCTTACATCAGCCACGCCGCTGGTACAATGTATCTCAACATCGTCTCCCCTTGACTGACTCTTATATGAGCAGAACCCTTTGTTATGTTTTGTTGAAGATAACCCTTTTGTCTCTTTGTATTGCGAACGGATGATCTCATCTTCTACAAGTGGCCAGTGGTGGGAGGCTTCTTCTAGTTTACGACGCCTCCTCATTTGGCCAGGATCTGCCTTTTGACAGAAGTCAAACAAACAATATGTCGTTCGTTCAAGATACCGCGACCATCCTTGCGACTCCGGCCGCCACAGCTTCGTCAGCCGCCATGCAATCTGTCAACTCTACGGCAATTACTACCGCCCAATATTCGCTGCTCTCGTCGCCTCGCGAGCTCCTCACTCTCCCATTGCGTGGTTTGCGTCAGGCGGAGAGCCTTGCGTTTTCGACAATTCCACGACAACTCTCGAGATTAGTGGGGCTACCGGATATGGCGACACGGATCTCAGGTCATGCCCCTGGAACAGGATCGGAGGCCGATGCGGTCGTAGCAGCAACACAGGCGGTAGCTGGAGCAGCAGGAGAAAGGATGGCTGATGCTGCCGCACAAACGGAAACAGGTGTTTACTTGACAGAATTTCTCCAGGCAATGAGGAGATTTAGTGGGTTCTTTTCATATCTGACCAGTCGGTGGTCCTTGGCTTGTTTTACAGTGGTAAGGAAGAAGCACCTGAGCCAGATCTAAATATCCTGACACACTTCAAAGGGTATAATTTTGAATCGAATCACGATCTATGCTTCGACCAGACGGCATCTCACTCTAGACTTTCACCGACGCATGGCGCTGCGAATCATTCCCATTGTGCTGTTCATCTCTCAGATCCTCATCTTACTTCGTGCTATACGGTGTCAAACATCTCCCGATTACCCCCTCATCCGTTACGGTACCTCCGGAAAACGGTTGTCACTTGATCATGCTGGTGGGGGCGGGTTCCTCTATTCTCTCAGTTCCACACTTTTATCATGGGAGTCCGATCAACAATCTTGCACCGCGGTGAAGATGGGTCGGCCCGTCAACGAATCGGATGTTTCTTACGGCTCGTTCGTTTTCTTGTGGCCTGTTTTTTTGCGGCTCTGTCTCAGCCACTTTGTTGAGACCCTCTCTTGTGCTTTGCAGGGAAGAGCAGTCGTGACCGAGGCTGGCATGTCTATTTTTGAGCATTCTCTTGCCTTCGCCGAGGCAGAGTCGATGATAAGCCAGTCCATTGGGCTTGGGTTATTTGGCCTTCCCAAACACGCCAGCAGCAAGGACAGCTCGTCATCGTCCAGTGAGTCCGCCCACTCGGCTCTTCAGCTGCTTAGCAGAGCGCAGGTCTTGGAACGAATGAACGTTACTCCTGAGTTGCTCTTGATTGCTTTGATCTCTTGTTGCAACAGCTTGACGTCCAACGTCTTGGATGTGCTCGGTCAACAAAGCCGGTATCGCCTATTCAATACCACCTTCTGGGGTCTCTGCTTTATGTCTGCTATGGTATGGGGTCTATTGACTGGCTCACCGATGGGAAGCGACACTGGGGTACTGAAGTTTCCCACGGTCTGCATTGTAGACTTTGTGCCTCACCTATTGGTATTACTAGGTATTGTCATTTGTGCGATTATCTATGTTGTCGCTCTCCTGATCACGGCTTTCTCATTACCAATGGACACCGGGCAGCCGCTTTCACTTCGCGAACGATTCTCACTCGCCCACGAAAACATGCAAGGAGCAAACCAGATTCGGAACATCCGCTTCAACCGGCACGAGGATTTCTACACCACATTACTCCGGATTGGGTACACTGCTTTGACCGCTGCTAGTGAAGCAGTCTTTTTGAATGAAGGGAAAGCGGTCGTTGCACGTCCGATGACATGGTTGGAGGAGGATAGACTGGCGGAACTCGAAAAGTCCCGACGTCCACGCTCTTTCCAGCGCAGTTCAATGGCCTACGACCGGGACGTGCCATTTACAGGTGTCGAACCGATTACCTTCGATATTTCGGAACCATCGGCAGAATGGGAAAGTGGGTACAAGAAGGAGAAGCAGATCGAGAAACCTAAAGGCGGATCACGGTCCGTACGATCTCAAACCGACCCTGGCAGTGTTGGCGCATTCCGAGGCGCGACAAGGTGCTATCATGGCTTCTCGTTCTTTCGCGGCATTTTCTATCTCATCTTCAAGTGGAGCGCCTATGGATTCGACAGAGTACTCGACCGAATCGGCATCAGTGCGCGACCACAGTGGCTGAAGGTTCTACTGGGGTCGCGCCGACGAGCCCTGCAAGAGGGAAATAGTAGCAGTCGGGCAGAATCGCTGGATTTCTGGATCCTGACTGATGAAGGCGAACTTGAGCTTCCTAGAGACTATGAGTTCGACGTAGAAAGGGAAATGCGAAAGAGGGAGCTTTCCATTGCACCGCATTGGGAGGAGTCTGACGAGAAGCGCCTCGATGAGAAGCTTTATGGTTGGTGGAGAGCCGGCGGCTCGTGGGGTAACCAGGATCAAAGTCCCGACTATGTACCCTCTGACAGCGACGATCTTTGTGATACCACCAGTGTCGTATCAATGTCAACAAATGCTGAATCAGAGTGGGAAGACGAATCTGATGGCCGACGTACACCTACCCAACGCAACCCATACCCAACAGGTGGCTCGCGGGAGAGCAGCCCTGTTGACGAGCCGTTGATGGATGTTGGCTCTTTTGCGCGCCTCCTCGACCCTCGTGACCAAGAAAGCCGACATGAGGCACGTATCCTAGCTGCCCATCTAGCTGCTGGGCGAGATGGGCGCATTATGACGCGACGTCAATTCCAGCAAAAGATGGAGCGCGAGAGAGCGCAGGTCCTTCTATCCTCCCGGTTCTCACGGCTTTCTAGCCAGCAGACGGGTAAGGAGAAGCGGAAACCGACTCCGGAGGAAGAGTCTGAGATGCTCGAGAACTTCATTCTGGCCCGTCGATCCGAAGCCAATCGTGCAGGTCCTGAGGCGCAGACGTGGGAATCGGGCGCCTCGGGCCTGGGACCGGACGGTCCACCGTGTGTCATCTGCCAAACCAACCCACGTTCGATCATAACATGGCCTTGTCGATGCCTTTGTGTATGCGAGGAATGCAGAGTGAGCCTTGCGATGAACAATTTCGGCAGCTGCGTGACCTGTCGCCAGGAGGTTGGAGGGTTTGTAAGGTTATGGGTACCATAGGTTTCATCTTTTGCATTATTTGCATTTGTATCCTATCACAAGTGGCGTCCATTGTGGGTTTTGAATTAGTATAGCGTACGGACATTTGGATTACTTCCGCTCTGAAGCGCAACTGATTTGACAGATCAGTAATATTTTACCATGATGAAGTATAGTAGCTGCATTATGCTGCAAGGCTAGATAGCAACTCTGATAAAACTCAAAGCTGACTTTGCATCAACTGGTTATCCGCGTAGACCAGGCTTGGTTACATTGATTACGATCAATTGTTGCAGGCATTCGAGAATTTGTGTGGTAGGCACTTCCCATGTCTCCAGACGTCCCAGAGGGTCACTGAGCTTGAGACCGGACAAAGGCTAGTATTTTGTCGAAGTGCGATGTCCTAGTCAATTTTATGTTGTCGGGATGAACGTGCCTAGGGCAAGGGCAACATGTGATGTTCCTGATGATCAATTTTTTGTTACTGAGATTTTTGACCAGCTTATTCTTGAGCTCAGAAGTAATAGTCATCGTTAAAATTAGTCTTCTGTCCAAGTTAATTAAGAAGACTCTCAAGGTTGAGTCGACGAATTGACGTACTGACGTGAATGTTGTTACCCAATCCGCTCTATAGTTACTCAGATGACGGCAGCACATTGTAGGTAGCATCCAACAGCGTCAATGATAATATTCCCCTATAAAGAGCGTCATTATTGAAGACTTTTGTCAGGGCCCTATGCCCTTAGCAGGCAACAAGTACAAATACCAGAGACCCAACACAGTAAGAATCATGCAACGATCGAAATGACTATTAAGTATAGATATACATTCGCATACGTCCCTGCATAGTGGCACAGCTTGAATCCCGCTGACATTGTCCCATCCTTGTTTCAACTACAGCAGGTACAGAGCAGCGGCCGCCACGGCAGCAACACCCGCCACATTGGCCTTGTCGGACCCAGCGTTACCGGACAGAGTGGTAGTTGCGGAAGCACTGGCGCTGGTAGATGTAGAGCTTGTTTCTGTGCTCGTCAAGGTGCGCGTGGTCGACGCAGAGCTAGAAGAGTGATGGTTTGGGCTCGAGGCCGAGGAGGAAGAGGGGGTTGAAGAGGCCCCTGACGACGAGGTAGTAGAGCCAGTGGATGAGCTGCCAGTCGTGGGTTGAGTCACAGTCTCGGTTGACGATTCCGTAGTGGTGGTTGTCGCCGAAGCTGTGGTGCTGGCAGCGCCGACAGGGGGCACGGAGATTGGGTGCCCGGCGGCAGAGCACTGGGAGACAACGGCGACGGAGACAGCTGTGAAGAGTGTCAACAGTTATCTCGATGGATGTTTGTGGACTGAGGCAGACTTACAAGACTGATCGGCAACGTTGCAGGCGCTCTGCACACAAGGTGTGATATTCGGAACGAGTTCAGGCTTCTGGCAGTGGCAGGCGAAGTCGGTTAAGGAGGAGCATCCATCAGCGGAGAGGGCAGAGACGAAGCAGTCCAGCTAATGAGTAAGGTTAGTCTCATGGTCATGTTGATTACTGGTACCCCTTACAGAGCAGCTCGGGACGTCCGGGAGCTGCGCACTGACAAGGCCAGCAGCTAGGAGGGCGAGGGAAGTACGAGAGATGTGCATATTGATATGAGGTGCTCGAATCAATTCAGAGGACAAGGTTGGACAAAAAAGACCAATTCAGAAACGACAGTATAAATGACAAAATACTGAACGAGTGAAGACTGTTGAAAGAACGCCATTGTACATTCCAGGGGCGGAAGCGTTTTATATACCTTAGTCCAAGCCAGGACTGTTGCACCAGACCCTGGACAGGCTGCATCACATGCTGCAATTCATTCTTGAAAACTTTTGGGGGACACAGAGTGATCGACGCATCCAGAGCCAGTTGACCGCAGCAAGCTTGACGTATGCATGTCAAACTTCATCTTCTCATTCGTCGCCACTGAGTAGTGATTGCGGAAGTTTGTGCGACTCGCATTCATTCGAGGACACTGTCCCCTCAATGATTCCGATGCGTTATAAGCCCGAGATGTGTAACATTCCTGTACTCTGTTGACTGTAAGTAAGACGACTCTCTCAGGCAATGGCCGCAATGCAGCAATCCTCACCTTCTAACATAAGCATTAAGTATAGCAGAAGGTGTTCAGGCCATCCATGAATTGGAAGCATTTACGGGAGCAAAATTCCAGAATAATGCGTGGACAGATCCTGGTCAGGAGAATGGCACCGAAAGTTCACAGAAATGGGAAAGCAAGAAACCAGCTATCCAGGGAAAGGTAGCATCGCATGGATTATCGACCTGTCGTCCAAGGTCCAATACGATCCATCCCACAAATGGGAGAGAAAACCTTCAGCCAGAAAGTCAAGATTGATACTTGATGCAGGAGACTGAGCAGCTAAGGTGCGGGGGAGACCCCGGATGATCGTCTTGAGACGCCAAACCGCTCCACAGTCAAGCATTAATTATTAATGCCTCACGTCCGCGTCAAATCGAACAACTGATGGCACGAGAGTCGAGAAGTGCGTGATACCTTGCAGAGCTCCACATGTTGAACTTCAAGGTCAGACTGAGCTGGCTGATATTAACGGTGAGTAAGAATTACCGCCCAGAGTGAGCAAACTTCATCACTAGAGTGGACTCAAAAAAAAAAAAAAAAGGTTTGAAGAAAAAGCTAAACAGACTTCGTTTGCATCATGATGATAATCCATGAGACAGACGGAAAGTAAGTGAATAGGCTTCTGATCCTTGACCTGGTCGAACTGGACTGGGCAATACATTAGTACTCTGCGCTGCCGATCACTTCTTTGGAAGTCAGTGCACGACCCTGACCTCAGTTGAAAGTGTTGCTGCGTACGTACTCTGAGTAACAATAAGCTATTGCTTCCCGTCAGCTCAGATTAAAATAAAAAAGGGGTCGTCTACGGATCGGATACAGACAAGGGGAGAAAAGAGCCGAGTTCATTCGACGTCTTCAACAGCTTCCAGTGCTACAGCAGGAAGACTCGAAGATACGTGAGCATCAAAATTGCGTACAAATGAATATCCAACCAAATGACCTGGCCACATGGTTGAAATACCTTGTTACTAGCAGTACAGTCAGTCGACTTAGGCTTAACAGTGTCATCAAAACCAAGTAATTCAGCAAAAGAAAGAAGCTAAGAAGATCCAGGTCATTAATTGATTCCTGTCGATGTATAATCTGCATAATAGACCGAACGCCCTGCTTGGAATTATCAACCCAACGCCGATTCAGCACCTCGTTAACCTCCCAGGTCATAGTGTAAGTGACAAAAGTTCATAGAAAGGTTCTCAAGACAGCAACTCGTCGACATAAGCTCTCTGCTTCACTGTGTCCTTCTCCTTCAGCAAGACGGCAAGGACTTCAATAGGAGGATTGAGGTTCAGCATCTTCGCACGTCTCCAGCGCTTTAGCCGAGCAATTCCGATACATGGCTATATCATGTTAGAGGAGCTCTCAGCGCAGAAAGCAGCAAGTAGTAAGATATCATAGACATACCCCATACTGACTAGACAGGTCAAAATGTCTCAGTATCTTCTCGTGTAACGATAGGTCTTCCTGGTGGACTGCTCATCAGGAATATCGTCAGCATCTCCTTTCCCTCGGCCAAAGTGGTTCTCAACATCACAATGAGGAAACCCACCTCGAGGTGCCTTCCTTGTCTGCTCTTCCTTCTTCCAATACCGATGCAGTTCCTGTTCTGTGATCTTGATCGCCTTCTGATCCTCCTCGCTCAGCGGTTGCTGGATCTCCTCCCGGGCTTGTTGTCTGACGGCTAGCTCCGCAACGTGCGGCCGTGACGGCTCCGAGGGAGCGACGGGCGCTTGATCCGGATCTGGGGCCTCTTCGGTCGAGGAGACAGCAGCCGAGATTGGTTCGAGGTCTTTGATCTTCTGAGATCGTGTCGATGTGGCCGATGGCTTGGTGACCCTGGACTTTCCGCCGAATGAAAGGGTCGACTGACCTGAGCGGGAGGCGGCAGTATTGCCTCCGCGGCGACGAGTGGTGGGCATATTCAATATATTCCAGGATATGAATGTAATTTCTGTATTAAAGTAGGCCGTTTGAGGCTGATAGGTTATTGCAACTTGCAGTTTGTGAGATCTGGTTCCGGTGGATGTGGAGAAAGCGATGTCATGGTGGGCGTTGCACATGGCAACCGAACCGTCAACTTGTCAACCATCAACCACTGGACGGAGGTACATACTTTAATCCAATCTGGCACTGAGAATACGCAACTGAGGATAAATTTGGGCTACAGATGGCTATAGGTTGGATAATTTTGGTTAGGGACACATGTCTTCTACAATGGGTTAAAAGGGAAATCCCTAAATCAGCTCAAATGCAGATACTGTATCTCCATACCTTAGACCAACCTGGCACTACAAACAGCTCTAGGATCAAAGATAGGGCCCTCCATGGTGCCAAAAAGCTCATCTATCATCCTTTTATTTATTTCATTATTATAATACAAAAGCGAAGGCAAGTAAAAAGCTCACGTTGAGTGGTCACATTGGGCGCAGATTCCGTGCTGTCGAAGATGTAAGCATACTAAGATATACTCTCATACTCCCGGCATATAAGTTGATACCAATGCCATTATTGACCAAATCTATCCATACACATTGCTCACTCAGTAACTGACTGAGGCTGGAGATAAGTGGAATAAGCAGAATATGAACAGAATGAACAAATTCCAAGCCGTCTTCACCTTAGACGGAAGGCCACTAGGACAGCCGCCAGGTGGTCACAGCCTTCATACTATCAGGAAGCCTATTGCAATCCCGAGTAAGCATAATTCAACAATACAACGGGGTTAAGTTCTGGAGATGGTTGGTGACGATATCCAGAGATCCTTGTTTGCCAAAGAGAATGGCCCCGGCTCCCAGCCGTCGTCGCAAACTGTGGGCTGATGAGCTATAGTACGTAGATAAGAATTCTGTAGCCATCAGAGTATCTCGAGCTGACGTGGAGTGTCCCAAGTAGAGAGGCAACGCTGGGGGCTGAATGTCATGTCGGTGCTGTCAGATCGTTGTCTAGCTGATGCCTGTGGAGCTGGTATCCAACAAGGCTATGACGTAGACCGCTGAAAGGTACCCTGTTGGACGACGAGGGCCAGCATTAACAGCGAAGGATTAATTAGGTATCTGAATAGCCTTAATTGTTGGCGGAGTCCAAGGAAACCGTCTGTAGCGGTTAGTAGTATCATGTTTAAAATTGCCTGAGGCTCAGTTTGAGTTATTGGTGAGTTCCAGGGTTCCCCGTTCCGTAACTCTAGACAAAGGGAACATCAATCAACAATAATGGGTACATAGTTCAAAGAGGAACGTGTTTTCTCCGAGTCGAGTCTGAGGCTGAAAGATAACCGTCCAATACTCTGAGAGATAAGGTCATGTCATGATCTAGCCCTCGTGTTGGATGCAGATCCTCGCGGATTGTAGCGAAGCGAGGCCTGGGGGCAGTTCTGTCGAGTTCGAGCGAGAAACAGAAGTCCTGGACTTAGCCGCTCCAAATGTTCCCCATCACTCTCCTCCCCCCACATCGGCGCCAATAAACAAACCGCCCTACACCCTCTACAGCCATTCAACTTCATCATCGCTGAAATAGTACAACTACCCGTCCTCCTGCGATTGACTTACCGTCTCCATCCCGAAGCTGCACACTACACACCCCTATCGGCGAGCAGCTTTTACCGCCTACTCTTGAATCCGTGACTGCACCTAGAGCCACATCCGTTCAGTGCACCTGCGTCATTGTAAGACCCTTGGCGCAGATGCGATTAAGCGGGACAGCCTGATCGTCCGTGGTCTCTATGAATTATCAGCAGTTAACAACGTCCCTCGAGTCGCATAATCTCCGCAACAGCCCCGGAGCGCATCCCTTCCAACCGCCGCGTGCCCATGGTGGTGCGGGTACAGCCCTCTCACTATGGCCGCCTTCGTGCGAGTGTCAGGCCCGCCGAACGGTAATTTTCTGATCGGCTACCCTGGTATCTCTGCGACTATGGTAAGCGCTGGTCAGGATGATGTGAAACCGTGAGAGACTAACGTTTTGACGCAGCCGCGAATTGAAGGTAAAGTCGAAATCAGACCCAGCGTCGGCATCACCGCACCTGTCAATGTATCCCTCGTGACCGTATCTCTCCATCGCCGTGAGACAATACACCCGTCAGCGGACTCCGTGACCAAGAAGCATCTTGCGCCCCCTAGGAAGGAATTAACTGATATTGTCGGCAAGGAGATGCTGCTTTTCCGATGTCCGGCCGGTCGAGAATATGAGGAAGTAATATCCATGGATTTACCTTTTGTCCTCTTCATCCCGTTCGGACGTGGTGGATCGGACTCTTCAAGACGTGTTCCTCCGGCCAGCCTGCAGCTCCCCAGTCGCACTGCGGAGACGTACTACGAGATTGTCGTGACCGTCCAGCAGGGACAATCGGAACAAAGAAAGTATGCATTTCCAGTCCCGATCTCACGATACGACACATTATCCACGTTCGGAATGTACAATCGCCCTGAATCGGCCGAACGGGTGACGGATCACTTGGTGACTTTAGGAATCTCGTTACCGCGATGGTCTTACGGGCCTCTCGACCCCGTCAGCGTCTACGTCAAGCTATCACCAAATCCGGACTGGATGACCAAAGCAAGGAAAGTCACAATCAACAAGATTACTATTGGTATCGATGAAGAGATCATCTACAACCACGAGGGCGATGAACCACAGCGCAAAGTCAAGACGCTGGCCAAACGAACAGAGCCAATTGGCGTGAAGTTGCCGCCTACCGGCTTTTTGACGAACTTGGGCTTGGTATTTCCAGCAAAGGATCTGCGAGATGCAGAGGGAATTCTTCCTAGAGGTAGAGCAGCTTTTCCAACGTATGCTGTGAGCGGTTTTACTACTACAGCAAGTCTCTACAAAATCGAGTACTATTTGACAGTCAAGGTTTGTATTCTTACCCAGCCAACTCAGGGCAATTTCATCGAAACCCGGCTAACCCAAGTGTAGGCGCATTTGACGTCTGCACGAGACATTGCGATTCGACAGCCAATCGTCGTTTGCCCTCTTGATCATGCGGGGTGCAAAGAAGAAATGGAAGCCATCGAGCAAGCTGCTCGAGATGCAGTCCATGTGAACCCAGACAACCCTATGTTGCCTCTCCCGTCTATTGTACGGCCCAATGATCCCAATGCTCTGCGACATCTCGGAGTGGCAATTGTTGGAAACCAGAAGAAGCCACTAATCGATTGAGAAATGGCTCAGTTTCCTAAATCACATCATTTTCGAACTAGACCAGAATAATTGTGGTCTGCTTAGAAGTCCTCTACTACCTCAACCGCCAACCACCTGTGACAGAGCCTAAGTTTCAATCACGGTGGTATGCCCTGCTTTAGAAGCAAAGCATGGTTATGTTTTACGAATGCATGGGTCTGGAGTTTGTCTTGTTGCATGTCATTCAGGGTAGCCTTTCCATTTTGTTGTTTGTTAGGGGCGGGGAAAACGAGGTGTTTGGTCGGCCTTGCTTATATCCTGGGAATGTCGCCGGTGGGACACTCGCTTTCTCATATGGTCCTATAGCCATATAGTTCAATATAATATGTAAGATCTATGATGCCGGAGTGTCTGAACATTCCCTCAGGTCGTCCACTTCACCCGGCTCAAAGAACCATCTTCAGGAATTCACTGGAGCGTTGGGTCGAACGTTCTTTTCATGACGATAATGACGACAGACCTCGCTGGACTCGTCCGTTTGTTGCATGTTGCAGCAATGGAGAGATGCCAGGTTGTTCATGATCAACCGAAATCCGCACTCAGGGTCAACGAGACATGAAACACCGGGAATGGTGGATCATCTCCCAAGCTCCAAGAACTTCATCGCCAAGCTCAGGGTATCTGGATCGAGAGCAGCCGGCTTCTTTTTCTTAACATTGTCGATATCAACCAGGCACTCCTTTAGTATCTTCAATATATTTTGATACTGTTGGGAGGAGGCACCGAATGTGTTAAGAGCATTTGTGAGGTTTGTGTGGATCTGGCGGAGGTTAGGAGGTGCTTGATTGGTTCTTGTGAGTAAGATATACCTGATCAAGTATTTCATTATAATCTATAATAGCAGAATCCATGGCATGTCAGAATTGCCGTCTTCAAGGGGAATGCACATGAAGCTCTGTGAAATATTATCGGTCGACGGCTTCCCCGCGATTTGAAAAGTCACAAGCGGAACTGATAAGCTTGGACCACCGAGATTTTTTTATCGGAGATTGATATCAGCTCTTACCACTATCCGTGCACAACACACTCACTTGGAGCCAGGAGCTTCATTCACAACGAAAATGGCGGACATGGATGAAGATGTCGCTCGTCTGCCGTCAAAGGACGCTTCCACCCACATCGAGGCCGACCTATCGGACGAAACACAAGACTTCCGCATGCTAAACCACCTTTCCTTGTCAGTATTGTTCCGCGAGCCAATTGGCCCTTAGATGTCTGGTCCATTTACTAAATAATTGCGCCATAGTCTTGCAGATCCATCACAGTCCAGCCTCCCAAAAAGAGGAGAGAAAGACTTCGAGCCCAACCCGACAGAATTCCAAGCTGATGTCCTCGCCGCCTCACGCAGGGCTATGCACAATGCCCTCTCGTACCCCCGACTCCACCACCCAAAGCACAGGATCGTAGGCGTATACGCTCCAGATGGACCCGCCGCGCCGTCGATAGCACCTGTCCTGGAAGGCGAAACGCAGAACGCCGAGTTGAAGCCGGGAAAATCTGCGGGGACGAAGCTGGGGGTTCATCCGGACGCGTGTGTGTACGTGTCCAATCCCAAGGGCCAGTTCTTCAAGACGATGGGCCAGGGGGACCGGTGGAATAGGGTGTGGTTGCTTCCTGAGGAGGCGCTGTACATGCTTGAAAGAGGGAGTCTGGAGGTTCGGTGGCCGGTTTCCGCGACGGGGTGCGGAGATGCTGGAGATGCGGGCGACTCGGGGATTCCTATGAGCTTGCAGGCGGCGTATGCGTGTTTTATTGGGCGCGGTGGGTTGACCATCGATAAGTTTACAGTTTATACGGGATTGAAGCGTTTGGGTTATACGCTTACTCGGGCGCCTGGGTGGTATGACGATACGGAGGAATCGAGGGGCGATTCAGAGACACAGGAGCCCGTTCGGGTTGGTGCAGGTTTAGCAGGGGTGTATGAGCGGTTCTTGAAATGGCTTCAGACTCCAAGTCCTAGAGCCGCGACAATACCCCTTGTGGGTGTTGGAATTCATCGCAGCTATAGTAAGTTGGTCCTGGAAGCCATGGTGTACAAGATAACTGATTTTCCAGGTGATATCTACCGCAAGCTTTCCATTATACCTTGGCATGATCCTACAGTCCCCCAGTCTCCAGTTCTACGAACCGAAGCCCCCTTCCGGGTTGTCTTCCATGTCTATAAACCTTCAACGCCCTTCCGCAAGTCTGCTCCTCCTGCTCCAGATTTCAGGATTGCTGTCATCGACTCCCGCACTCATTCTATACCCACACTCTCACAGCTGGGCGCTTTGCTCGAAAGCACGCCGCTAGATCCGCCGCGAGGCGAGAAAATGGACAGACAGCTCTATATGCGGCTACGGCAAGGGTATCGAAACGTCATTCTCGCCGTCATAGACCAAGGTGTTGTGAGTTACCTGCGAGTTGCGGATGCCGCGTTTGGAAAAGAAAAGCTATACGAGAACAGAGGCACTCCTCAAGGAAATAAAGTAGGAGGATTTTCGAAACCGAAACCGAAACCTAAGGCGCGATGACCAGACACTGTCACCTGCATCTGCAACAACTACCCTGGATCAAAGATATTATGGAGCATGTTTCCCCTGGAATAAAGCCCTATATCCATGGAGATGGACGAGGCCTGAATAAAAGGGACATGGGTACTCTGCCATCATCTTTAGATCGTCCGGCCATTGAGCTAGGACCGGACGGGATGCTCAGATGGCTAAGTCGGGGAGCGAGCCCCAACCTCTAGAGCGAATGCTCCATGATGGGAAGGACCGTAAGGCTGCCTCTGCCGATAGGTCTGCCTAACTGGCAAAGGTGTTCTTTTTCGTATGCGTGAAGGATATCTACCCGAACCGAACAAATGATTTATTTCTATAGAGGATACCTAGCCACCAACTCCGGTTGTTGAAACAGTCATAATCCTTGCATTGCAAAGTCGTTGCCTCATGAATCGTGAAAGAAATGCAACTAAAAACAGTTAGTCACAAGGCAGAAGAGGAACAGATGAACGACAGTAACATACACCCCACACATCAAGTATCCAGATAATCAGCTGCCATCAACAACTCTAAGCACAGCTCTGGAGGAATATCCATATCGGGCACGTTGGTCTGGTTCTTATTTTTCTCGTTGTAACAAAAGTACTCGCATACTTTCTCGAGAACAACTCCACTGAGATTTTCGAGGACGCAGCGACCTGTTATTGCCTCGGAGAATTTACCTGCAACATAGTGAAAAACATATCAGCGTCTGTTCCCCGCGTAAGAAAGGTGAACTGATCTGTCTTACTAGAAGGTTCCAGCATGCGTCGTATCGTTCCAGATACGCAGGCTGCACTCCGGGGGATGATGAACTCGAATCCGTCGCCTGATACCAGTGTCACATACTCGGGGGGTGCAGATGATGAAGATGCCATTTTGGAGTATGAGAGTGGTTGCTGTTCGTAACTTGTAAGAACGGTTGATCGGGGAAAAAGATGAAGGCGAGTTGTCTTCCCAGGTGGCCCGTGCTGAAGCTGTTCCGATAACGATTCGATCTCACCTTCAACGGATCGAAATCAGCACGAAGTTACATGATTAGGAGGATACGCTATAGAAAGCTTCAATTTTCTAAAACTTGACTCATTCTTGTATCACCAATCGAGCTGATCTAGAAGTTGGTCCGATTCCAGTCTACAGATTGAATCGAGTTTGTTCTGCCCTATAAACAGCTCGGTTGTTCATGGAGAAAAGAGGCCGGATTTATCGCCATAAATCAAACCATTGAAGAAAGGTCTTCTTCTGCCTTGACGAAAAGACCATCGCGACTCAGTCATGTACCATGCGCATATTCTGCGTTCCCGCTTCCGCGGCGCGACAGCATCGACATCATGGTCTACATTAGGTCCTCAAGCACAGCCTGCTCATCAGCCTAAGACCAACTTTCATGCACACTTCCGCAAAATGGCTCCTTTATTATCAAGGCATCTCAGCGGATGGTCATGGTCTACCACACGGAGTGGCAGTGGTCCTCCCCTCAGGTCTTCGGACCGATTAGCTGGTCGAACATGTATGATCACAGGCGGCACCTCTGGCATTGGATTCGCCATTGCAGAGCGATACCTCCAAGAAGGTGCCAAGCGCGTCATCCTCGTTGGAAGATCTCATGAACGGCTTGTCAAAGCTGCTTCTAGATTAGAGGCGTCTACATCTGGGAACGCGTTCGCTGCCGTCCAATCAAGCAGTGATAGCATCGTTCGCGAAGTAGCAACTAAAGCCCCCGAAACAGACCAACAACCTCAAAACAAAGATACGCAGGCAAAGCCACATGGTACACCGATCGAGTCCTCGAGTAGAATCAGTCTCCTCGTCGGTGATATATCAGAAGCCGGAACGTGGCTGCGCCAACTGGAGAAGGCACTGGTGAGCTCTCCCGCCCCGGTCTCGGATGATAGCATCTAACAAATCCAAACAGCAACCGGTCGACATCCTCGTCAACGCCGCAGGCATCTCCATCTCGAACATCCTCGCCAAACTTGAACCAGACGATATCTCCCGAGTCCTTCGCACGAATCTCGAGGGCGCAATGCTAGTCTCGCGAGCTCTCGTGCGCGCCTCCATCCGCAGTCAGATGAAAACACGCAATACCTCCAGCACACCTGAAATACCAGTCCCCTCAAAATGCATTATCAACATTTCTTCCCTGCTTGCGGTCAAGGGAGGCACCGGCGCGGTACCTTATGCTGCATCCAAGGCTGGCATCCTTGGACTGACGCGCTCGTTGGCTGTGGAAGCTGCCCAATCCCTGCGAGGCGTTGTAATTCGTTGCAATGCGATAGTTCCGGGTTATATAGAAACGCCGATGATTGCTGGTAAGTCGAGTCCTAGTGGAGACGTCGCTGGTTGTGACCATTCATGATCGAATACTGATGATATAACTGCAGATTTCAGCGAGGGCGAAATCTCCAAACTGAGAGAGAGTATTCCTGTTCGGAGGTTCGGTACTCCGCATGAAATTGCGGATGCGGCTGTGTTCCTGGCGCAGAATGAATACGCGAACAACTGCGTCCTCAATCTGGACGGTGGTTTGAGCGCGGTCTGAAGAAAAGACGACACGACGTCTACATAACGGAGTCAGAAGCTATGTACCTGCTATGACAGACAGGCTATTTTACGGCTCAAGAGGATACCACGATAGACTCCGTCGAAAGAATGCCATGCGCAAGTGGGGCAGTAACTGATATGCTTGACCAATCTATGTTTCATTTCGGACTTTTCATGTTCGTGGGATATGTTACAAGGGCATCATGGGACAAAGATTGCAGATTCCCAATTGCAAATGCGACATGCAAGAGCTGGCACCTGGGAAATAATATGACAAATACCAACGCCGAGTTCTAATGGTGACATCTGGCGGTCGATCAAAATGCTAATATCTTCGACCGCTCAGTCGTCGATCAAAATAGCGCCGCCATCTGCCTCATCCAATACAATGGGGTGCTCTCCATCCCCCTCGGCGACGGAGGCACTCGCAATACGTTTTGCACGGTCGTCACCGTCGGTGAGACCAGCTTCCTCCGCTTTGCGCTTGCCCGTAACTGCTGCACCATTTACAGGTTCTGGGACAGGAGGCTCTCGTTCCTTGGGCTTCCGTGGAATATCGATCATCTTCTCTAGAGAGACAGGTTTTTCTGCTTCAGAGGGCTCCGGTCTGAAATATAGTTAGCACAATTACCACTAGACCCTTTATCCTGTAAACTTACTTTTCAGGTACAAGCACGACAAGTTCGAGATTGACACGCGGTTGTTCATCCTCTTCGTCCACGACAGTGAGGAAACTCTCATTCTTGATACCGAGATCCGACAGTTTCTTGGGCAGGTTGTCTTCAAGATCCGGATCGTAGATAGTTCCCAGCTCATTGCTCAGAGAGAATTCTTCGCCGTAGCCCAATTGCAACCGGAGTACATTCTGCACTAGGTCATTCACAGTCGCACGTTCAGGGTCAATCTTGATTCTGGCAGTGGCAACCGAGCACACAGGGCAGCTCGGATTGGGCGGTTTCAGGGAATCAGAGTTGACGGCGCGCGCCCCAGAGCGTTCAAGGAAGACCTGATCGAGGATGAGAGGTCAGATTACACGAGGAATGAGTTCAAAGGTAGTGCGTACCATTTTGGCATTTTGAAAATCATCTTTGAGAACCTTGAAAGCCTGCAACACGCAGAGCCCCGCTGTCATCGCGTTCGTTGTCGCAATTGCGGGAATGATATTCCCAGCCATCTCTGATACAACAATTAGCAAGAGAAATAAACCAATGATAGCATCAAGCTCACGTTTCGTATCAAATTTTGACTTAGGCTCGATTCCGAAGATCGTCGCTCTAAGGTTGGCGCTCGCAGTGACAAAGTCGAGAGTATCGACATCATCCTTGTCAAATATCAGGATCGGCTTCAGACCGTCCTTGGTTGTTTCTTGCAAAGTCTTTAAGCGTTTGCTGAGTCGCTCCAAGCTATCTGACCGTCAGCTATTGCTCGCGAAGAATTGTCTGAAGCGACAGGGTATCGGACCTATCCTTGAAAACAACAAAGTCCTCAGTTAATGACCACACTTTCTGATCATTGACAGAGACGATGGGCTCGATTGAGGAAGATTCTTGTTGCAGTTTTTCGAAATCTAGGGGCTGGGGTGCTGTTCGGGTTTTCCACATGTCTTCCATGCCCCTTAACCGCTCGATGTCTTCTTTGAAGACTTTCTCGAATACCTTCTGATAGAACTCGGTCGAGCCCATGGACTCACGGATTGCTTTCAGAGCTTGAGCCTCCTTACGCAGATTGGCGATTTCGGCAGCTGCCACAGGGTTAGGACCGCCTTGCGATACGTAGACGACCAAAGGTACTTACCGTTATCGGCATCTGCTGAATGATCGAATTCTTCCGATTCATCTTCGCTGGTACCAAAGAGCTCGCTTCACAGCATTAGACATGTTTGAGGCTAATGCGCGCAGAGATGCGTAACACTCACGGGAACAAGTAACTCTTAGCCCAGACAATGCAATGAATGGGTTGGCTCGGCGTGCTCCTGATGGTGCACACTGGAAAGGTCTTGGGTACTTCCTTTGAATTACAGTCGTAGCACTCGGTGTGATTCTGTGATAGTTAGTAAAGATGTGAGGAAGGAAAGGAGAGTAAGGGCTTACCTTTTTGATAACCTGCACCTGTCCATTGAACCCTGTTGTTCCGCTCTCAATCAACGGCACATTGGCAGCCAGACACATTCTATTAACATGTCGCCGGGCGTCAAGGTTGTCAAGCGCATTGAAGACTAAATCGAAGGTCGCGAACCAATCCACATTGAATTGGCTGTCCTTGATGTTTGCATGGTATGCTTCCAGCTTTGCGCTCGGTTGAAACTTATGAGCCACTTCCTTGGCAACCTATATGATTACCCGCATAGGTCAGACCTTGTCCGTCATATCGCGTAACGTAGGAGATCGAAGCACAAAGCGAGCGGACGCGGGAAGGCAGAGGAACCGATCAGACGGCGAAGACGTACCAATGCTTTCGGCTTCTTGATATGTTCGTAGCGGAAGAGAAACTGACGGTTCAAATTGCTCAGATCGATGGTATCGAGGTCAATGATATGTATTTCTCCAAAGCCGGACAACAGAAGGTTTTTGAGCAACTCGCAGCCGATACCGCCGGCACCAACAAGAAGCACACGCGACTAAGTTGGAAAAGAGGTAGACGTCAGCATCAAGCTTTATTCAACGGTCGCGAGTACAAGCGCATTGCGAAAGTAAGGGTAGGGTGCGATATAGCTACCTCTTTGATGCGCCTGGAAAGCGTTCCGAGGGAACGCTTCAGATAAGCGTCCCTTGCCATTTGTTGCGAATTGAAGAAAGATGGGTTGTGACGTAGAGCTTCAGGGTTGTGGGAAGAACATCCCCGAAGTAACTGATCACTTAGAAGCAGAGTTGATTGAACGAAGGAGGGATATCATAAGGTATGCGATAAAGTGCAGGAGGTGTTGGGAGAAAGTGAGTTTAATAAGGTAGTTCTGAAGAAGCTGGAAGGGAATCCGGAAACAAGACGTAACCAGGCGCAAGGTTGAAAGGAAAAAGAGTGCCGGGGTCAGTTCAGTTCCGTCGCAGCTTCAACCAACACAATGGCGCCTCATCCATTGCAGGACGAAAAGGCGAGTGAATACGTCTGGTGAGACTCTTTGGGATCAGTCAATCTCATGAGGAGTGTTTTGACTACAAAGACATTTTCCAATCTCAAGAGGGAAGCTCTCAAACTTCGCGCACGGATACGCTCTTATCAGCGTCAAGTGAAGAGAACGGTAGATACAGGCTGATTAGGAAAAAGGGCAGCCTTGTTGCGCCTCTTATACCTAATCGGCGTCCAGGCGGTCGAGAATCTTAGAGAATTAATTTCTTAGGGTGATGAGGGAGAGCAGATGGAGAACAAGCAGTATGCATGCATGGCTCTAATCAAACCTCCTGACTGGAGAGACTGCTGCATCTGCCCGAGCCTGGACTGTGAGACCTCACATTCCTCTCATTCTCTCGTTCTCTCATTCTCTCATTTCCGTACCAGCTAGACCAGTATCTATGCATATATGCGTCACTTGTTATGCAATTTACTCAGTACTTTTCCCCTAAGGATTTGCGGAGAATATGATCTTGCGCTATGAAATCCTCCATCTATCTAGCTGGTCTCCAATGATTTGGAGATGATCCAACGTCATCACAGTAGTGGCAGTTCAATGGAGGAACATCTCTCCACATCAGCATCAGACCATGGAGTCAACATCTCCCTGGGGCTCTGTCGCTTTTCCTCCATATTCAATGATTATTGGGGTCAAACAATCATTGCATCCGCGCCCTAGCCCCAGTTCAAAGGGGCGAGGACTGTGGTCAGAGACATACAGCTCTGCTGCTGGACTTGGATGGCGGGACCCCTTTGTGCCTGAAGAATGTGGCACGAATCCGCATCGCTTACCTAACCTCCCAAAAGAAGTTCCCCGAAAATCCCCAGATAAGATAAAGAAGCCAATTTTTGGATCTGAAATTGAGGTTAGGCAGCTGAATCATTTTTCTCTCAACCCCTTTCCTACAATTTAACATCCTCTCTGGTTTGTCTACAGGCCCTCTCCATGCTGTGACTTGCTCAAAGCACCCTTCGGTCGTCCCCATAGAATTCGAAAAAGACTGGCTCTGTAGGGTCCCTTCCTTTGCGGCAAACTGATCAGCCGTCGCTGAGTCAAAGGCAATCTGGCGATATAGTTCTCTGCAACTATACGTCCGCGCTCGAAAAAGACCCCTTACTCCCGTGTTCACTGGCACCAATCTTGGTTTCTAACAGGTGGATATATACCTTCAGTTATAGCCTACAATTTGGACAATTGTGTGAGGACTCCTAGAAATAGACCAGAATGATAGCACGCGCCATGTCGGACGACGAAGCCGATCCCGAGCTCCTGGCCCTTCTCCGCAAATCACTTGGACTAGATGGCGGGCCTGCCAATCCACAGACTGCGGAGACAAAAGTCCTCGAAAATGCGCAATTTGTCTTCGATAATGCCATTGACGTCGCCCTGAGTCCGGCGAAGGTTAAGGAAGCGGCGGAGACAATATGGCGGCTGATGCAGAAGAAGAATTACTCAACCGAGACATGGGCAGATCATGAGTTGCACCCCAAGGCGAAAGACGGAAGCACAGTTGACTTCATATTCACGATGGATCTTTTGAACTTTAGCTTCTGGTCGGACCAAACTGAACCGTCCAAGCGATTCTGCATTGAGTATCGGGGGAAGAAGTGGACAGGATATTGGAGTCTGGTAGCCGCATTGCAAAGGGCTTTGGATGAGGGTAAGTCCTCTGTCAAAATCTTCACACTTGAGATGAGACTCACGCCCTCTACCTTCAGGGATTCAGATCACCACACCAGAATTCTGGATCAATGAGGAGGAATGCACAGACGCTCTTTTGAGACATGTTTTTCGATCAGCGAGTGAAGAGGAGATTCCACTACTTGATGAACGTCTCCAATGCCTTCGTGAAGCAGGCAGGGTCCTTTGCTCGGTATGTTGATGCCATGTCGTAATCTCTTATCATTCGAAACTAATTCAGTGCGTTTCTAGGATTTCGACGGCAGCTTTGTGAACTGCATTTATAGCGCCAATTACTCGGCCGCAGCTCTTGTCAATCTTCTTGTAGAAAGCTTTCCCTGCTTCCGAGATGAGACAGTTTTCCAAGGCCGGCGAGTACGATTATACAAACGCGCACAGATCCTCGTGGCAGACCTCTGGGCTTGTTTCAATGGAGAAAGTTACGGAGAGTTTCATGATATTGACAAAATCACGATGTTTGCCGGTAGGTTTATTTCCCTCCCAACATATCACGGTATAACTCACAAGTGACGACTGGCAGATTACCGAATCCCGCAGATGCTCCATCAACTTGGCTGTCTTTTATACTCGCCATCGTTAGAGACCCACATCAGGAGTAAAAAGGTGATTCCCAGTGGCTCCAACTGGGAGATTGAGCTGCGCGCAACCAGCATCTGGTGCGTCGAGTTGATTAGGCGTGAGATTGAACGCCAACACCCTGAAGTGAAGAAGCAGAAGATATCAAAAGGGGCATCAACTGAAAGCCCAGCGAATGGAGCCACTTCATCCGAAAGCGAGACAAATCCTGTTACACAAAAGCACATCCGAAAGGCCAGTACGCAAGATACATCCGGCTCGGGGATAAATGCTATCTTGATCGACTTCTTCTTGTATGATACAGCAAAAGAGTTGGAGAGGGACGGCCGCGAGACCATTCCGCATCACAGAACGAGGAGCATTTGGTATTAACCCATATGCAGCACATGAACCGATTGGCACTTACCATGATACCCAAATAATTTTTTCCCTGTTTGCATATTCATGGCGATGCGTTCGGCGTACGTACCGTCCGGAGTCATACTTTGCGCTCCAGTTTACTGGGATTTTCTTTGCTGTCACTTCTGGGAGTTAGGTGACTTTTTTACGCTCTGTCGGATTGCCATCTACTGCACTATTGGTTTATAGAGGATAGAGGTGATTTTTGGCATGTTTCAGGTCGGTACGGCATGGATGAGGGGGCATGTAAAACCTATCTAGTTAGAGGAACATTATAGATGTTTATTTAGGTCAAGGGTATCATAAAATTCATATCATGCAAATGAGAATGGTGAGATAGGACTCCCGCTATTCATCTGGCAGAGGTCAACTGCTGAATGCGCGCCATTATATCGGCCTTCCATTCAATGTAATCCTCGCGGCGATCAACACTCAACCAGTCGACCCGGTCCTGCATCATTGTCCCCAAACCAGGCAGGAGACCTTTTCTTTTCGATGAGTCCTCCAAAAGAAAACCACGGCCCGCACCTGTTGTCTTCTGGCGCTTTCTTTCACTGTCACGGCCGCCATATTCATCCGACAGGTACTCATCGTCTCCGTCCACTTCCCCAGCCTGCGGGATATTCTCGAACCACTCCTGACCGTTCATCCAGCCCTGCTCCATGATTAACGCAATCCACTGATCAACGTCGTCGCGGTGCCGCCGCTCCGTGGACGGCAGGCCAAGGCTGACAAGGGCAGTCTGCCGCATCTCCGAAAATGTCTTCTTGTCCATCTTCCGTGCCTCGCCTGCCTCCGAAGAGCCATCGTCTGGTGCATTGCGCCGGCGTGCAAGCACGATGAAGTAGACTGCTACGATCAACGCGTACACAACTTCCTTGAAATCCTCGTCCTTCTCTGTATCCTTGACCGTGATGATCGGCTCGAGGAATTCCATCATTTCTTCGTCCAGATCCTCGTCATTCTTTGCTGAGAGGTTCGAGATGAGGTAGAGGATCGATGATACTCCAGCGAAAATATGTGGCGGCAGAGTTCGAGAGATCGGGGGCCGAGACCATGTGCTCGTGCGCGGTGCTGGAGTGGAAAGTGTCTTGCACACTGTCCGGATCGAATCCATGACCCACGCAGGTGCATCGGGGATGATCGTAGAGCTGGACAGACCATTGGGGCGGACCTTGGTGGTTTTCTGAGGGGTGGGCAATGGTGCAGCCCGTCTATCTGAGGCATTGACTGCTTGTTTGAGAGGCGTCGACTTGCTCGGGGTATTTTGAAGACCTCGCGGCGTCGCAGCGGCTTTTGCAAATGCTTGTGCTTTCGTAGGCGTTGAAGGTACGGAGCCGGAGCGTGAAGGCGTCCCTGAGGCTGAACTGTCCCTTGCGCGCTTTGAGGGGCTGGCACTAGTCGACAACGACCGTTCCAGAAAAGAGTATAGCTTCTTGTATGCTCGTGGAGGGCATGGAGGATGGCCAAGTAGCGGAGGAAGTTTGAGAGCCCTGCTCAACCTGGAGTAGCGACGGCTCATTCAGCTCATGTCAATCAAGTGGGTCTGAATAGTTCTACCTTCTGCATGCAATCTCGGCACAGGCATATGGCCTTGCAATCTCCTCTTCAGGCTTCAAGCTTGCTGCAAAGCTTCGTGATTGCGCGACCAAGGACAGGGCTAAGCTGACGAGCTCTGGTGGTAGGTTATTGGCGTGCGTCGGCACTAACGTAGCCAGAGCTTGTTCTACAGGTCTGTTGTTCATTTGGGGGCTCAGCACTCAATGGAGATATGTCAATGAAACGGGTTGTACTTGGTCAAGGGATCTGTCCGAAAGCTGCGGACTCCAGCTATTGTTAACGTGCTACCATTTTTAGACTAGCGTTATCGCGCGTTATCATCGATATGAGCCGAAGAGGAATAGCGTCGAAGCATGTCACGTGTTTCAACGGAATGAAGCTGCCAGAACGTAGGTGTGATGATGATTATCGCTCAGGTTTCTTTCGAATTCGAACCCTAGCGCTAGACAAGTCACCATGTCTGTTACTGTAGGTTTTTCTGCATTTGCTTCTGGCGTTCCGAGCCTCGCGCAGGTTCCTTGGTTGGGAGAATGACGATGCTGACTTCCATCGGCAGCTTCATACGACACATGGAGATCTCAAGGTCGAGCTCTTCTGCGAGGCCGTGCCTCAAACAGCCGAAGTAAGTATTTTACCCAGGGATTTCTTAAGAAGTGTCGATAAACGTCATTCTTTGCTTTCCGAGGACCGTCGAGGCTGACCCGAACACTACTTCTTACAGAACTTCCTCGCCCTCTGCGCTTGCGGCGCATACAACAATACCCCCTTCCACCGTATCTTCCCCGGCTTCATGATTCAAGGCGGCGATATTTCGCTCGGGCCAGCACCAGGAACCTTGAATACACTAAAACCTATGCTACCCGTCAATGAAATCCCCAAAGGTGGCACCTCAATCTACCACCCTCGTGCACTAAACCAGGAGATTCACCTGCCAGCCCTACGCCACAATGCGCGCGGAATTCTGTCAATGGCGTCAAGACCAGTTAAAGACCGGACGGCACCGGGGTCACACGGAGCGACGGGTGCGACGGTCAATGGTAGTCAGTTCTTCATCACCTTCGCTGCGGCTCCCCATTTGGACGGCGCGAGTACCGTGTTTGGGAAAGTTCTGAACCTGAGTCCGCAGGATGAGGGAGGCGACGTGCTGAGCAAATTGGAGAAGGCGAGACTAAAGGTAGACAAGAAGGGGAGAGTGACTCAGCCGAAAGAAGGAGAGGAGGGGGAATATGAAGCGATTGGTATCAACAGCGTGACGATCCATGCCAACCCGTTTGCGAAGTGAAATGAGGTCCTACTGTTCACAGGTAGAAGATGACTTCATGAGAGAGTTCTCTTAGACCGCAGTTGACGGCCCTGAAGCCTCGAGGAGGATCTACAGACCCTTGGAAGGCAGTATTGAAGCCAACCCACCGAGATTCGTGGAATTGGAGTTGAATTTCCGAATGCTGGTTCAGTGACCGGCAAGGTCTAACCCGGGATCATGGACGACTGTCATTCATATTGACTGCTCAGCGCCGCTGATATGGCTCTGCTGGGCGATCTGAGGGTCACGCTTCCAGCCTCATTTGCACGGCAACGGTGAGATACAGCAACCAACGCAACCTCAGAAGGTTCACACGCATTCCAGGACAAAATAATATGACCCTGGACGAGTTACAAAGAGACAAGAGACACTAGACTGAGTGAATTATAAGCATCAAATATGATTTCGCTAAATACTTTTCCACATCCCCATAAACATTATAACACCGTGAAGATCTGCACAGAGTCATATGACGAACAAGCTCATCCCACATCAGGAATCTTAATGCAAGAACTCATCTCCGAGCAAGCAGCATAAGCGCCATAATGCAAACTCGACAAATCATCGAAAGGTAGAAATTCGACAAGAAAAATCATGCACGTCATGAGCAAACCCAAAGAGAGTCGTAAATCAACACAGGAAACAAGACCGTCGTCTAATTGGTATCGAAATCATGACTTCTGTTCATCAGCGCCCTCGGCGGCGTTCTTTTCCTTCTGCTCTTGCTCGTACCCCTCAACCTTCATGTCTCTCAGACCGAGCTCCTCTTCCTCCTCTTCCGTGCGAGTGTACTCTTCAGTTGTGATTTGAGGGTCGGGCGCGGGAGCACACAGATCTTGAACGTAGCTGTTGGCCATAGGATCCTCGAGGGTAATAACGAACTTCATCTTTCCGCTGATCGCATCGTTGAGACGGCTGAAGAAGCGCTCCCACTTTTCCTTGTCAGACTCTGCCATACTGTCACCACCAGAGTTGGTGGTGTCGTCGACATCGAAGATCTGGCCGTGCAACTGATCGCGAATCTCCGTGAGCAGACCTTCAACGGTTGTGAAGCGGCCGCCAAGGGTACCGGGCTGAACAGTCACCTCAAGCTCGTCGCTGTGAAGCGCGCAGGTGTCGGACTTGAGGATATCGCGCGACAGATCGACCTCGTTCTCGACACGAAGGGTAATGCGCTTGCCCTTCTCCGGAACCTCACCACCGGTCTTGACCTCGCTAGTGCGGTAGCCGCAGTGGTCGCAAACTGTACCCCATATGAATACCTCCTTGAAGTAGGGAATGTTGACTTTCTTCATGTTGACGAAGCATGCCTTTGTGCAGCCGGGGCACTCAGCGGGGAGACTGTAAACCTGCCCTTCCACGATTTCCGAGTCGTCAATCTCGCCCTCCACGTTAATGCCTTCATTCTTCTGAGCCTCGGGATCGGCAGCAATACCGAGCTCTTCGTTCTGCTCGTGTGTACGGGGGTAGTCGCGACGTCTGTACTTGTTTGTCTTGTCCTGTGTATTGGGCGCAATCCATGAGTTACCGGTAGGATCATCGAGCGAGATGGTGAAAGGAAAGCCCTCCCGCTTCAGGACCTTCTCCAGCTTCTCGATGACGGGCACGAGGGCATCGTGCAGCTCGGGCGCTTGCTCTTTGCGCAATGGCTGGTCACTGGACAAGTTCTCATAGATGCGCTGAATAACTCCCTCCACTGTGGTCAGCTGGCTTTCGCCCTTGGGCATCTCGATACCGAGCGATTCGATTCTGAAAATCGAGACATCGCTTCGAATGACTTGGCGCTGGAGATCTTCCTCGTTCTCAACGTCCAGCGTGTATTTCGTTCCCTTCTCTTGGATCTGACCTGCAGATTTGACGGAGTTGTCTCGGTGGCCGCAGTGCTCGCATTCGAAAGATTCGAGGATAATGTCGCGGAAGAAAGGTACTCGGAGGAGGAGCAGTCTGGTGACACCCTAAAGTTTCGTTAGTAATTGTGGCCGCGGCGCAGAAAAACGCAGATTATCAATCGATATCACTCACATTTTCATGGCAGTTCATGCAGAGACTCTCCACTGTCATAACACCGGTATCTTCATTTCTCTCCACCAAGTCGCCGGGTTTCTGAAATTGCGACTCAACCACAACATTGCCCTGAGGGGCGCGTTCTTCTTCCGTTGACATGTTGCGTGGTTTACAGGGATCAATTGATTTTTGTAAGTGAAAGGAGAAGAATCAAGAACTTGTAAATAGAGGGACTACAATATATTACAAAGCCATTGGGCCCAACGAGAAAAAATTAGCCGGCAACCACGGGAACGTTCCTTTGCCTTCCACTATCGCGGTGGCGGGGCACCTTTTTTGTGGAGGGGCAGCTCTAATTATGCACACACGTCCATGTGTATTACTCAGCAATGCGAATTATGCAATAAGCAACAAACAGCGAAGAATACCTAGTATGGACAACTTTGGAGTGACGGCGTTGGTTAGTGATAATAACATTCGTGGGGTTGGTTGACATTCGCCTTCACTCGGGCCTAGTCTACCGACAGCTACATGATCCATGGGGCTAGAATGGAGACCGGACATCGCAGTCCGAATCACATATCGAAGGCACTACAGATCCGATCGACCCAAGCCCGTCAAACTGATCGTTTGGCGTTGATTGTTCCTTGCTGCAGCGATAGTTAGCGCAGCTAATCTCTGAGGGTTGAGGGTTACTTATAGAAAAAATAGGGGCCGCCTCCCAGAGGAAAGGCGGCGGTTCACGAGCGGTAATCGACCTGAGATGTTCGGCACCTTTTGATCAAGAACTCGCAACAAGCTTCTCGCGCAATAGCCCGATCCTGGTGCCCACGCACAAATGCCCTTTACCGATCAAAGCACATAAACGTTCTCTTCGTTGATGTCCTACACGCCCAGGACCAGCTACCCAGTCGCCAAAGTCTCCGCAGAAGCAAATGTAAACAGTATAGAGGCCAAGTAGACAAGCCTGAGCTTTGATCCCCACCCTTGTGAGGTCCCACAAACGCCTCCTGTCAACAACTGCATTGTATGCCAGAGATATGTTGAACGGGCAGCCGGGTCGCATCATGGACGAAGCAAGAACACACAAACGAGAGGAGAGCGTTGGTGAGCTTCAATCGAGGCGATTGTCGGCTTCCAAGACATAGAATGGCAATGGCAAGTCACCAAGGTTGCAAGATGTTAGAGCATAGAGTGTTGAACAGCAGTACAAAGTCGAAGCTCAATGAACGCAGCGTGCGACATCGGACAGTCTCACACCCTTCGCGAAGTTCATCCGACCCCATGTTTTCCCGCGTTGCTTGGCCTGACCATAATCAACGCTTTCCATCTCCCAATTTTCTCTCGAACATGCCATCCGTGTGGTCGTAAGGACAACCTTCGGTCGCTGAGACCTAAACCTCGTGCGGGGTACAGTACTCTCTGAGACAAGTTTTTGTTTCCTCTCCGCGTCGAACAGACATTGGAGGGCGTTGTAGAAGCGAACAAAGAACATCCGCAAAAACCGCTTCCTTCTCCCCGAAAGGAGGGACGACGAAGGGAGGCCCATCGTCATTGTCGGCGCCCATCAATCTATTTGCAATCTACATTGCAAAGAGATGGTTAACACGGTCGACCTGGATCTTTGAGTCAAGTTCGAGTCGGTGGCTGGTGCCGGGACTCGAGGTTTACAAGCCAATATATGGCAAGAGACAAGAGTTCGAAAGTAGGTACGGGTTGCCCAGGCTCCCCGAATTGGGAGCATGCACGGGATAGCAGAACGGATAGCGTAAGGAATAGGTAGGCGACCATTGCAAGGCGAGACCATTACTCATTGATGGTAAATCATGCGCCGGAACTAGACAACAAGCCAAGGTTTCTGACAGCATCACTCAAAGAACAATCCTGATCAGCTCAGTCCATCCAGTAGTGCGGAAGAACCTCGCTACAATGTGATTTCTCAGGTAGCACCTGGGCGCCATCAAGACATCACAATGATTCCGACGAGTGGATTGCTTCCGACGTACTGACTTCATGAGTGTTTGTAGGCGCGTCCGAGGACTAATTGTTGCGTTCAAGATGATCACCGAGCAATAGTAATGAATTCCGCCGCAATTTGAGGGTGGCTCCAGACATCCCATGCATTGCCGTTCATAAAAGCTCCCAAAGGCCGTAATCTGCAACGAGAGGCCCGACATGCTCCACCTACTCTCTCCCTAGATCCCCAGCACTAAGGCATCGACAAACCATCCATCTTGGTCAGCATGTAACGCCCAGCATTGGTAAACCGACGCGTGTCCCAGTCAGGAACTTAAAACGCATAGTAAACCGTCTTTTGTTGCCCATGACAGGCTCTGGACATCGGATACCTTTCGTTTATCGATTCCTGGAGGAATCGATAAACTAATCAATAACTCCGCCATGCGAGGCCGTGAAACTTGTGCTGCTGCTAGCACTGAACCGACTAGGTTAGGGTTAGATTCCCAATAATCCATCACCTTCTTTAAAAGGTATAATCATAGGCTGGGCCGAGCAACGTATGATTATAGGTCTCCTAAAGACGCATCGAGATGCAGTGATGGAAATTGGAGAACTATACGGAGAGTAAGGTCTGTACAAAAAAGCCCTCGCAGGCAATTGAGGCACGGCTTAGCGACCCAGAGATGCTTATGAGACACACGCCGACATGTCTTCGAGCGAGTCGGGTCCGAAAGAGAGCTCGTTAGGATCAAGTTCAGTATTGGCTGAAGACGCTAGGAAATTGAAGAACGACTGAATTGTCCGCGAAGTCGTTTGTGACTGACCGAGGAAGCAGCTGCAATGGGTGTAGGGAGAAAGAACATCAAGAGGAGCGCTGACCAAATAACAATGCAGCACGCGTCGCGACCACACGTGACCTTACGTGGATCCTTCCATTCCCTAACTGCCCAACCTCCCATTTTGACCAGCATTCTATGATATGAGAATACAGGTCTCTTGGAATCAAGATGTACAAGAAAAGGCTTTGCTTGGCGCAGATGCTTTTTGCAGACGTTATAGTGCATTCTCCTTTCATGTAATCAATCTCTCTTACCAACCTAGCATGCATGCAACTACGGAGTATTGCACTCTATGGAGGAAGTCATAGGCGACGCCACTACCTTGATTAAAGTCAATTTTCATCCTATTCTTTATTGTTGTCAATTATGAGTAGCTCAGGTTGTGGCTTATCTGCATGTATAATGTTGGGCTTGCCCATAATAATAATGTTATTGAAACGCGCGGAGTACTCCGTATCTGATCGATCGTCCACTCGCGGGGGCGAAAGCATACAATCGAGCTTCTCGAGACTCGAATCCAATAGAAAAGGGCTAGAGCAATCAGCTAGAGCAATTATTGAACGGAAGTCAAATCGGAAGAACATAGGTACAACCGCACAAGAAGGGCTTGCGATTGGTGGTGGTTCAAATTGGACGGGGTACCTAGTGGCTGGTGCGGTGGAGTCGGCGGAGAAAATTGGAAATGGGAAAAAGCCCCCTTTGACATCAATATAATCTCAGTTTCATCGCAACAATTTTTCTTCCCGCCTCTCTTTATTTTAACCTTCATTGTCCCAATTGGTGGCTCCAGGGTCACCTATTCAGCTCCGCTATCTGTTGCTTTTCTCCTTCAGAAGCCAGCCCGCTCAGCGCAGCAAAAATACGAGAATTAGTTATTTGTGCACCTGAGCAATCGATACATCATCGAAACAGTCCAATATCAGCAAGCCCATCATGGGTCGTCCGCGCAAGTCCAGCCATCTGGGAGATATCCCGGGTGATACCACCGCGCCCGCCATGTCGACCATGAACGAGGTCAGCCCTGTGGAGGGAGAAGCTCCAAAATGGGACAAGGTATATCCTTATCGGTGACCTCAATATCTTCCGTCTCCTCAGTCCCGTGCTCACTGCTGTCAGGCCTTGCAGAACCAGGTAGCCTCTGAAAAGGCTCTCAAATCGCAGACCAAGCGGCGCAAGAACCGATCGCCCCTCCGTCGGTTCAAGGACTTATGTGTGAAACGCACCTGGGTTCTACCTCTCCTACTGATGAGCATAATCCTCCTCGCATACGCCGTTAATCCCACGCCGGCCAATCCTTTCCACAGCGCTATCTTCTTGTCTTACCCACAACCTCCCAAGACCCCTGGCGGCCCGGTTATGTACGGAAAAGGCCCCTTGGACTTTGCTTTTGTCGGCTTCTACACTATTGTCCTGTCTTTCACACGGGAGTTTTTGATGCAATGCGTGATTCGCCCATGGGCTGGATACTGTGGCATTCGCGGCAGAGGAAAGACTGCTAGATTCATGGAGCAGGTCTACACAGCCATGTACTTTGCGATCTTTGGACCTTTCGGTTTGTACGTGATGAAACAGACGGATATCTGGTACTTCAACACCACCGCCATGTTTGAGGGTTTCCCTCACCGGGAGCACGTCGCCATCTTCAAGGCCTATTACCTGCTTCAGGCTAGTTACTGGGCTCAGCAAGCGATTGTGTTGCTGCTGCAGCTCGAAAAGCCCCGAAAGGATTTCAAGGAGCTTGTCGGTCATCACATCATCACTTTGGCGCTGATCGGGTTGAGTTACCGCTTCCACTTCACCTATATGGGCATTGCGGTCTATATCACCCATGACATCTCAGATTTCTTCCTAGCGGTATGCCTGCAAGGGTCCTCCTTAATTGAACGAGAGGTAACTGATTCTTCTTGTAGACCTCAAAAACCCTCAACTACCTCGACTCCATCATCACTATACCATACTTTGGCACCTTCGTCGTTATGTGGATCTACCTCCGCCATGTCCTCAATCTGAAGATTCTCTGGGCCGTGCTGACCGAATTCCGCACTGTCGGACCCTACGAGCTCAACTGGGAGACCCAACAATACAAGTGCTGGATTAGTCAGGTCATCACCTTCGTCCTGCTGGCCAGTCTGCAAGCTGTCAATCTCTTCTGGCTCTTCTTGATCCTTCGCATTCTCAAGAACTACATCTTCAACAGCGTGAAGAAGGACGAGAGAAGCGATGATGAGACCGAAGAGGAACTTGAACAGGAGGCAGCGAGCCATGCTACCCTTGCCACTGGAGCGGAGCAACCTCTTCTGGCCGCTCGCAATACCAACAAGGCCCCTCAGGTCTTTGTCAACGGCGAGCCTCTTGGCGCAAAAGCCAACTCTTAGTGCTTGATGCTGCGAGCCAACCGAGTATTTCCTTACTGTCACTTTGGGCATGAATAGCTCGCTGAGCTTTGTCTATATCATGAATTTGACTTGTCTGGCGATGCTTGACAAGTCTTTTTATTCTCTGTTATATTGCGACGGTTTCATGGTGAATGACAAATTTCAATTTTCTCTTTCTGCAAAGATACTTTTTCAACCCCTTTCTTGTGATTGACGTTGTGCATGGCGAAGCTGAATGGATATAGTGACGATTTTTCTTGAGTGAGCAGTTCATTGTACTTTTTAGGGGATGACTGTGAAGACCACATTCTGCAAAGCTAATGATAATCATAATAATAGATCTGCGCTGGTGATTTTGCAATGGCCGAGTTCACTGTCCCTCCATAGTAGCCGTTCTGAAACTGCTCAAGGACCTTGGCTTGTTTGAGACACTTACGGCGGCGGAGATCGTCGTTATGTGAAACTATTGTGCTATGTAATATATTACACGTTGAGTCTCTTAAACATACAGAGATATCGATATCGGACCCAGCCGACTGCGGACATTTTCGCATACTGAGTTTCTTCCCATCAAAAGCAGAGTGCAATCACCGCTGTGGCCGAGTAGGGTCAACAGTTCCCTTCAGCTTGACAGAATCCGTCTCGCCCTCACCCTTTACGCTCTTTCCCTGTTCTGTAACGTAAGGGTTGGAAGTGTCCGAACTGTCAAGGCCCTCCTGCTTGGCAGAAATGGTGTTGGCTCCTGAAGGAGCCTTGCTACCGGCAGGCTGCGGAATCTTCAGCATATGTTTGACGTGGTGAATGGGTGCAAGCCGAATAGTGAATTACTTACCGCATCGACCTCAGAAGGCTTCACATCCGGGCCAACAGTCTCACGCTCCGGTGGAATCTCGGCTTCCTTCCTCTCAGTCATTCTTGTTTCGCCATGGTGGTTGTGTGAGGCGATCTTGGAGGGACTGGGCTGAAGCAAGTAGAATGCAGCGGGGACGCCGAGGCCAACCGATGCCAGCATCCTGGAAACCGAGTCGTTAGTCGCCCTGGCACACGGAATGCGATGGCTCATGGGCATAAGGCAGGAAGGTAGCTTACCATGGGAGGTCACTGGATTTCTTGGTGCTTTCTTGTGCAGACGCGTACGTCCGGCGTCCGACCTGCTGTATGGGTCGTCGAGCAGTGGCTCTGACGGCACCGAGAGAAGCACGAATCATCTGAGGGCGTACGAGAACCATGGTGGTTGTACGGGTATAGATCGAAGATGAGGTCAAGAATTGGAGATTAGAGATGCTGGTTGAAGATCTGTGGTGCAATTGGGATAAGATGACAAGTTAAGGAGAAAGGTAGGAAGAGGTGACATGACATGCCCCTGTTCTTACGTATGCAGGCCATGGGCCGGCAGCCCCAGCCTCCAAGCAAGGAATGGGAGCACGACCAAGAAGCTCGGAGCGGGAGCAACCGGCATGGCCCAAGCGTTATCTACTGGTGATGATGTAATTTTGGCGTGCGGGGAGAAAGTAACTGTTATGGCCGAGTTCGGCATAGTCATGGTATGCTATGTAACTGCAACTAAAATGCAATTGAATAAATATCATAATAGATGTCTAGTAGTTCATTGATCAACTGACGAACGGAGATCTTGTCCTCCTATATTCCATCCTCAATCGATTTGATGGAAACCTGCACAAGTGGTCTGTGTAGTCCTCCGTTGGAGCTCAAAGTCTGGATCCAGCGATTATTGTAGCCTTAGGCAGTATTATGCGCCCCGCGTTTAGTTCATCTCCCTGCTTCCAGTGAGCATGAGCCTTACCCACAGCTCTCAAAACTGTGATCTACGAGTCTCCCTATCTTAGTTTACCTTTCATTCTTTCCTGTCACAATACGCTTTTTCGGACTTCACTTCCCCCATGGCGGACAGACAGGCCATTCAGCAGAATCTCAACAGTCTGTTGTTGAAGCTCGACGATCCAGATGCAGATCTGAGATACATGTCCTTGAACGATTTACTAGGCATCCTGAATAATCCCAACTCTTCATTTCTTTCCCATGATCAGCACTCGGCTTCGAGACTCGTCGACGGATTGCTCAAGGCTCTAGATGACCAACATGGCGATGTTCAGAATCAAGCGCTGAAATGGTTCGTATTAGGAGTACCATCTTTGTCGCATACATCACTCACTCATATTCTACTCCAGTCTCGGTCCGCTTGCGCTTCGGCTGCCCTTTGAAAGCCTCATGCCACTTCTCGAGAAGCTATCGACCTTAACCGCGTCACAATCCATCGATACCTCAGTTCCCAACACCGCCCTCCGAGTCATTGTCGCAGCACTTCCTCGTCCTCAACCAGGGCAAGCACCCAGCAAAGAAGCCACCATGGCATACTCCGCTGTCTCGAGGGTTCTCATTCCCCGCTTAATCGGGCCCACGCCGTCGCCTTCCAACCGACGGGGTAGTGTCGTAAAGGGAATGTTGGAAAAGGATCCTGCTAAAGGCTTCAGTAGCGACGCTGTTGATGTCCTGATCCAAGTGGTCACATGCTTTGGACCTCTTCTCAAGGAGGAGGAGTTGACCGCACTGCAGAAGTCTGTCATGTCCATCATTGACAACGACACGGCTGGTACCGCTGTCACCAAAAGAGCATTGGCCGCTATCTCAGTCCTTGTGCTCCACTTCTCGGACAACCAACTGAACGCCTTTGTGGCTGAACTCGTCGAGAAATTCAATTCCGCACAGTTGACGACCGTTCACCAGCGACATCTGATCGCTACGGTGGGCAGCATAGCCAAAAGTGCTCCGACCAAGTTCGGGCCCCATCTTCAGACATTAGCGCCTTTTGTGTTCTCGGCCGTGGGAGAGGAGAGTCTTGGTCAGGTAGCTTGAGTATACCCATTGAGTGGCGTGTCTACGAAAATGCTCCGACCAGTGCAGTAGCAGCATCAGAATCTCAAATTAGATACCCTGTTCATGGTAACCTTAGCCTTTCTCAATGCTGTATATCGTATGTTCCCCATGAGCTTTTCTCATCATGGCATCTCTCAATGATAATCTAGGCAGATACTGCTTTGCGCCTATGGACTAGTTGTCGCTGATGCTTTCGAGGAGTGTGACGTTAGAATCTGCTGCTCTGATAAGAGAGATTCCAAGGCGTCCACAAGATCCTCGAGCTGAAATTCATGGCACAGTCCTGTCAACCTGTATTCGCAGCTGTGCGACAGCGTCCTACCTCGTTCAATCGTCATTACAACTCCCATGGTACTGTGGATCCGTCCACATGAGCATGTAATAATGCCGTCTGTTCTTTCCTCCTTATGCTCTTTCCGAACCTCTATCCGTCGTTTTCTTCCTTCCTGCCATTTCTGTTCTCTGTGAGCTGCCCTCACTGGAAGGAAAGCAACATACCGCCCGTCTCTTCAAATCCTCGACTCAGCATTCTGTTGTCTTCCTCACCCCATCTTCCCAATCATACATAACTGCACCTCCATCTTATCCTGCATATTAGGTCTAGCATCCTTCTTCGAATACATCTCCAAGATGCATATGCATCAGTTGCTGCTCTTACCCATCCTCGGGCTCGAGGCACAGACAGTTGCTCGCAATATCGTCAAATTGCAGCCTGGTCACCACACCTCCCAGTCGGGGCCATTGTCCGACGTCAATGTCACTCCACACCTGTTGATAAGAAACGGTGATGGTGTGCGATGTGGTCCAGGGGTGGGAACTTGCTCGGATGGCAAATGCTGTTCAACTGCTGGTACGTTCTTTTGACTTCTCATCCAACGTGTGCTCAAACTAACCGTTGTTTCCAGGCTATTGTGGTACTACCCAGGCTCATTGTCGCTCTCCAGACTGCCAGCTTGACTTCGGTCATTGCGACGCTCATGAAAACCCAGAGGGCCCTCCCGTCGAAGATATTCCTCGACCACATGTCGGTGCCGTACCATATGGCCCGCACGTCATCCGCTCGTGTACCAGATCAAGCACTATTGCCCTGACCTATGATGACGGTCCGAACAGATACACTGCTGACCTTCTCGACCTGTTGGATCGGTATGATGCCAAGGCGACGTTCTTTATCTCTGGAATCAATAATTCCAAGGGCCCGATAGATCATCCTGATCTACCATGGGCCTCTTTGATTCAACGCATGCAACACACTGGACACCAGATTGCGAGTCACACCTGGTCGCACCAAGATCTCAGCAAAGTCACGCCAGACCAACGATGGCAGCAAATGCTAAAGAATGAAGCTGCGCTCCGCAACGTTTTGGGCAGAATTCCGACCTATATGCGTCCTCCATACTCGAGCTGCCTCCCCGAAACGGGCTGCTTGGACGAAATGGGTACGATGGGATATCACATCATTCTTTATGACATCGACACGAAGGACTATAGTCATGATAGTCCTAGCGCCATTCAAGTCTCCAAGGATACGTTCGATGCTGCCTTGGCGCCGTGGAAAGCTTCAGAGAAATCCTGGCTCGTTATTGCTCACGATGTGCACGAGCAAACTGTCCACAACCTCACAGAGCACATGCTAAGGAGAATGGCGGAATATGGTTACAAAGCTGTGACTGTCGGTGAATGCTTGGAGGATCCTCAAGAATTCTGGTATCGCGAAGCCGGCGAGCCTCTTGTTAGCAGTACCGCTGTCAGAAAGTCTTCGTCACCAGAGGCTCATGACGTTCCTCCAGCGGGCTCCAAGCCCATCTCCCCTGATGGCAAATGTGGAAAGGACTATACGTGCGCTGGATCAAGCTTTGGCCCTTGCTGTAGTAGTTCCGACTACTGTGGTACCTCTAATCTTCACTGCGGATTTGGTTGCCAGCCCGAAGCTGGAAATTGCTTCTCCTTGGACGAGCCATCGCACAATGACACCGATAGCCCTATAAGAAAACCAACGCCTCGGCCGGGTTCGGGTCCTAACGATCATCCCAATGGCGACGGTCTTCCTGGAGGTGGATCAGTGAGGAAGCCTGTGAAATCGGAGGCAAATCCAGCGGTCCATGCCTTCTCGGCTGCGGCTTGCCTGATGTTGTTTATCTGCGCAACAGCAATCGCCTAGTTGAAAAGAGTTTTTTGTTACTGGTGCTTGCGATCAACTTACTGTCTTTCCCGATACCCTCTTATAGTGAGGAAGACCTTCGAGACACGTGCAGATTACGCTAGGCGCTCTTTAGAGTTGTCACGGAGCCACGGACTGTTCGATGGATGAAATGAGTTACCTTTGATGCCTTTATCAAGTATTATTCCTTTCGCACCTGAGCGGCCTTATAGGCAACCATGCTAGAAGAATTCATGATATTCCAATTCCTCCTTTTGCCGGAGCAATCTTACGATACCGAAGTAGATAAAGATGAACGTATACAAGAGCAAGACATCCCCATCGCCTTAAGAGGATGCCTGTTACATATTGGATGAATCTCATTTAGTGAGTGTGCGGCGTTCCATCTCGTGGGTGTACGGATGAAGTAGCTTGGGCTTTTGTAGATGAGTTGTTTCCTTATCGCCGCAAGTATATATATTCTAATTCTCGTCAGAGATGATGAGGCCTAAACAATGAAGTGATGTCCTTGGCAGGAGCATGCGGTGGTCCATATACAATTCAATGAATTAGTCAGATCTCGTCTTGCTCTGAGATTGTCTACCAGGTCATATCGTAAAGAGTACGCTAAATCTCAGAAGCTGGGCATTCCACAAGATGCAAGTTGAATGAGTGCACATCTTATAATTATATTTCTCTGGATCGAAGTCTACCATCGGAAAACTTCAAGCTGATCATAGCAGAGACATCTGCAACGGGAGAAATGGCAGTCCTTCAGAAAGAAAGAAAAATCGAAGTATGCTCCATAGCACAACATGCCATCGCTTTCACTCTGGGCAGGAATCACGGATTCGTAAAAATACAAGGTATGGTATACAGGCTGAAAGTCATTCAGAGGTCATGACGAGCGTTAGGAGGAGGTCGATAATAGATATACAGTAGAAGCAACGATAACCGAAAAAAACAAAGAAAAGTCCGTCTAGACATAAAACACATAAAACAGAGTGGCAGGCATGATCGATGTTATCGTCGGACGATCTTCAGCAGAGGCGCGATTCTGGCCTTGCGGCTCAGTCCGACTCGATACGGAACTTTGCTTGTTCCTGCGATCGGGCTGTGCCTGTCAGGGCCTTTTCCGGGGTCTTTTGTCTTTGGACATATACTCAGGTCTGCCTGGTTAGATGATGAGTCTGATTTCTTTGGGGTTTCAGGTGCGTTTGTCTCTGTGGCTGGTGAGGGATCGGAGGGCGAGATCGATTCCGGGTGTGTAGTTGCTTCCTCTCCCGACGTAGAGTTATCATTCATGGTTTCAGTCTTCTGCTCATGGGTGTCTTGGTTCGATGGCCTCTCCAACATGACGGACACGCGAATGTCTGATTGCCGCGTTGGTGGTTCCTGATTATCGTCTCCGCTGCGTGTGAGTCCATTGACATTCTCGGAGGGAGTCTCTTCGCTGGTTTGCAGCTCGGATGTCTTCTTCCTCTTGCGTCCTCGCTTCTTGGGCGTTGGAAGTGCAGGTTTTGGTTCGTCTTTCCATGCCTCGAGCGAAGTTTTGGGTTCGGTCCCTTCAGACGCAGAGGGAGGGAGAGGACCTGGTATATGGATTTGAAACGATTCCGTATTCTTTAAATCAACAGATGTTGGGTCATTGCTGAGTTTCTGAGCGGTCTGTCCGTCTTGTAGGATATGATTTGAGGGTCTTTCATCAATCCAGATCACGTCATCTTCGACATCTGATTCGTGGGTTTTCTTCAATGTCACCGAGGTGGTCTTTCCACGCTTCAGTTTCTTCTTCTTGGATTCTTTCGCCTTCTTCGAGGGCTTCGCCGGCTGAATATCCATGTCTGCCGACGGGTCGTTCGAGACTTCTGTCCGATTTTCCTTCTCGACTCGCAAGTCGTTTTTTTCTGGTGCATGCAATACCCCATTGGTTATTGGGTTCGATGCAATTTCATTAAGAGGTAGCGGATTATCACCAAGCTCTTGAATCTCTTCCAAGCCAGGAACAGGCCGGTCTTGTGGCTGATCGTTGGCCAGCCCGGCGTCATCGAATTCGTTCACCGTCCGTACGACCTTCGGTGGCCGACCCGGCTTTCTCTTGACTGGCTCGGCACTCTCGGGGATGCTTTGATCATTTGAGGGAGCAAGCTCATCATCTTCGTCGTCTTCTGGTATGTCTTGCATTCTTTTGCGTCCGCGCTTCTTTTTAACCGCCGGTATCTCGATTGTAACGGGGGCAGCAAGCTCATCGTATGCGCTTCCTGGCGAGTACGGTGGAGCGTATCGGCAAGTGCTGTCGCTTTGGACTCTACTGACTTTCGGGGTCACTAATGACGAGATTGGCTCGGTGTCATGGGGAGAGTAAGATGTAGCTTGCATGGAATGTGATCTTCCTGGGGTTTTATGAACAGCCGCGGTCTGCACTGTGTCGCTGGATCTTGAGTAGCTCTGAATATCGTCATTCAGCTGCGCAGGTGGATTCAGGGATGATTCAAAGAAATTGTATGACGTTGAGGATTGCGCCAAGTCATGAGTCGACGAACCGTTCTGCGGCCCGACATGTCGTATATGATCTCCGTAAACCCCAGTAATGTCATTGTTAGAGTAACCGTGACCATGGGTTTTGCCATTGAGGAGAGCCATGTCTTGCGATGTGGGAGCAACAAATGCGCGAGGCTGTAGAGCACCAGGACTCTCCTCGTGGTGATTGTAATCATCATAATTCGACACTACCATGTCCAGAGGAACAAGCGACTGGGCAAGCACTGAGCCATTGTCCGGCTGGTTGCCAGAAAGAGCTGTCTGAGTCTCGCGGAAAACTGCATGTTGAGCATCATCGTCGTCGAACAGCCGTTGCTGCGCAAGTCCAATTTCCGTCATTACTGAACCTGGATTAATTGACCACGACCCTTAGCAACAAGTGTATTCACGAGGAGTCTCATGCATTCTTGTGCAATTGACGTTCAAGACTCACCAATTGACCCCGCCCCAGCGTCTGACGGAATCCACTTCTCCTCCCTCCGTTGCTGAGAGGCAGAGAACCCATTTGGCGCCGTTTCCTGTGACTGTAGAAATGCGTCAAAGTCAACAGCAAGATAATTTCCATGGTCGATATCTTGCGCTTCTCCGCCTGGTGTTACAATTCCAGATTGCTCGTTGCAAGTGGTTGCATTATCAACATGATCCTTTGGCTGCTCCGGGGCCCGCTTGACTAGAGGCGGCATCTCCGACAAAGGATCGTCCTCATCGTCAGAGTCTTGAATTACTCTATCAAAGGACATTTTGTGAAAGAAATGTATATACCTCTTGTAGAGATACAGGATATCAGACAATCCTTAAGAGGGGAAAATCGGCTTATCAGTCTACGTTTATGTCCGTTATCTCACGCGTCAAAGTGGGCGGAATCGGGGAACGGAACGACGCGCGACCACGTGTTGATAAGATATCGATATGGGGCAATTCTACTGCAGGCATTAGGGCATCAAAACAGCATGCATTGGTATCCACTGCAATCGGGGAATCGGTTTCGAAATCATCATAAGCTAAACAAAGGATCAAGATTCCATGGTACTCTGCGGTCGCATCACACCCCGACCGAAGAACTCACTCACCACGCCGAATCGATCCTTGGCTCGTTGAAGTTCCCCCTTGAAGAGATCATGTTGATCTGCTGACTCCACTTGTCTCCTCCTGATAGCCTTGATGGTGGAGATTTCTTGCGCGCACATCGGGCATTCTGCATCTTCATCCACCTTATTGAGACAGCGCTGATGAAATGAGTGCTTGCAGAGGAAGTGCACAGTAGGAAGGTCCAGAGCTCCACCGCACGCGTTGCACCGACGGGCCTGAAAAACAACGGGCTTAGTACCCAGTTGCTCGATTTCTTGCCTTTTCTTCTCGGTTTCCGAGCTGTAGCTGGATACCAGGCGGCGATTCTAGGGCATATGTTAGCTCGAACTAGGCAGAAGGTCGACAGAACGCAACCTACAGTGGAGATCTCTTTCCGCTCGCGCTCAATGTTGTCGCTGAGATACTTCTTGACTCGGCCCATGGTAACCACAGAGTTGTTGCTCAATGCTTGTATTACTTGTAATGGCGACATCAATCCGTCATCGTGGATCCTTTTGAGTACCACGTCGAGTTCATCGCCAGCTTCCTCAAGGATGGCCGGACTTGAAGCGAAGTATGTCAGAGCGTCCACATATAGCTGAGGCTCTTCTGGTCCATATTTCCGCAGAGCTCTGATAGCTCCGTGGGTGTCCTTTGCCGAGGTAAATGACCGGAAGATGTCAGACCGCAGCCCTTCTTGCTCACGTACGAGTGTTGATCCCTCTCGGAAATTAGACAGATCTGATAAGAGAAGGACGTTTGAAGTCGATATCGGAATCTAGAAGCCAATGAGAGACGGATCTACAACTGGAGCAAGATCACTTACGTCTTTCCCTTCGATGAGAGTTTTGGCTTTATTTTCCCATTCTTCCTTCTCAGCAGAACCCTTCTTTCGATTTGCTGTGTCCAGGTACATCTCAAAGAGTGTTGTATAAATGTCGACTTTGTCCTCCTCCTTCAGCGTTTCCAGGTCGATGAGCGACTCCAGGAAAGCAATGAATTCTTGCGGACGGCCCACAAAAGCCGAGAAAGCTGTCCTTGGTCTCGGAATTTCATAGCTTGGTGTCGGTTCTTCAATTTTTGTCTCCTCATCAAGAATAACCTTGGGCTTTTCAGCCTTCGTTCCGGAACCCGCGTTAATCAGAGACAAAGGAAGGAAACCGGCCAAGCTTTGCAAAGTACTGGTTGGCTGTGTCTGGGGTGCGGCTGGGACCTCCACCTCTGTTCTTGGCCTATACTGCCCCTTATAGTACGCCATGAAGAGTTCCGTAGTCTCTTGAGGGCAATTTGCCAGCAGTACCCGGGCATATTTCATCAGGTTATGGTAAGCCTTGTTTGGGTCAGCCCTGGAAAATCACAAGGGTACGGCTGCCATTACGAACCAAGTCCGGCTCAAGCCTCCAGATGTATTCCACAGCTTCAGCGTACTTCTTTGAATCCTCAATCAGGATATCAATGACCATGTCATTTTCACCGTATTTTGTAGCCAAATAGGCTGCCTGCTCATAATACCCTCCTTGTCGGCACATAGCGATGGCAGTCTCCAGGTCAAACTTGAGCTCTCCTGGAGCTTTGATAAAGGAATTTAGCTTGTCCGTATCTTTGAGCTTGGCGTAACAGTTTAGAAGAAGCGTGGTGTGATCAACGGTAGCTCGGTCATGATCGTGAAGTTCTTCAAGATACTCAATCAGGTTATGAATACGCTGCGTATCAAGGTACTGCAATCAATTCAGTCAGATATAAGCGTATTAACCAAGTACCAAGTGCAGGCGGTAATACCTTCCGTATAACCTGCGACGGTTCAGTATTGTCAATAGCCCGTAGGTATTGCTGCATGGCCGTGTCGTAATCGCCTTTCTGGTAGAGAAAGTCGCCATACTTGCGATAGATCGCATTCTGCTGTAGAGCATCAATCCCTTTTTTCTGCGCGAGATTGATGGCCAGAATGTAAAGATTGCGTTGGTAGAGTATCTCCAGCTTCTGCTGGAGGCTCTTTTCACGGTAACGGTATATCTGCCCGCGTATTAGTTATAACAATACTCATTCTCATCATTGGATTGTACCTTTCCATCTGTCGAAAGGAGAAACAAGTCGCCCCATTCTATGAAAACATGCTTAACAGACCCTGCCAGAGATTCCGAATGAGCTATAAACTTGAGATCCGTATCAAGCAGGGTGAAAGTCGCTGTGCTGAAAATCTCGTCGGCCTGGCTGCGAAGATTTCCCAAGCTAGTCCTTGGAGGACACACCAAGGCCACATAGTCTCTGAAAACGTTGATCGAGTTCTTCGGGCTGTCAAATGCATAGCTCGGGCCACGTCCATGCGGCCCATAGGTGTATATAGCGTCCTCTCTAGCAACAACAATATCTCCGGTGTCTTTGTCAAGCGCCATGCAGCCAACACTGCAGCCAGAGTCATCCAATACACGCGCCGGTTGACCTTGTCCTCTGCCGGAGATGACCAAGGTCAATATTCGACTCGTTGTCGAGATAAAGAGTGTCGATAACGCCCCGCTTTGTACCTCGAGCCCAGTAATCGGCTCCTCCGACTCGAAGACAATGCGTTGTCGGGCGCCACGGTCATGGATCAAGTCGCCGCGAATTATTGTGACCGATCCGTTGCCAAATCCCACCGCTACCTGTGACAAATCTTCCAGAGCCGCGAAGGAAGATATCTATACCTCGTCCAATGATCAGTTATCTAAGTCGTACGTCAATCTAGGGAAGACAAACAGGAAAGGGCCTCCGCGCATTCTGTATCGACGTTGTAGACAAGCAACGCGGAACTCCGGTTTTCTTCTCAGGTTTGTCGAGCGCCCACACTTTCAGCACGGGCTCGTTGGGCAGGTCTTCCGCAATGGTTATAAGCAGTGACGTGCCTTCTATCTGTTTCATATGCGTAATGGAGCCATTGTCCGCTGCCTTGAAAGATCGCACGATCTTGAATCCGGCGGAGACGGTGTGTACCACGCCATCGGTAGATGCGACGAAGAGATTAGAGGAGCCGGCGCTGAGAGAGGTGAGACCGGACTAAGCAGGGTGGGATATTGTTAGAATTCAACTGCGAACAGAGCGGTGATTTAGAAAGAGCCAATCGTGTACCTTTAATATTGACGAGCAGTCTTCTGGAAGTTTGACCGAGGAGACGTCAAAGAAGTTGAACGCTTTCCACTGCGAATAGCGAGTCAGTATCTTTGTGAGAGCTTCATTTCCGTAATCAGATGAGCATACTGATGTCAGAGCCATTTCAATGAAGTCAAGTCCGCGCCATCAACAGGATGCGGTAAGCAAAGGGAGTGGAGGACGGTTGATCATCCTGTATCTCGATTCCCGGCCCGCAAGCAATCGCGGAGCTGTGCCGCGCTAGTACCTTATCCCGCAGACCGCAGCTCGACCCACGTCATCTTTCCCCAGTCACAGTTGTTGACAATGCAACTCACTTGCTCTGATACGAATGATTGAATACATGTTATTACCCTGCTCGATATTGTTGCATTTAGCATCGTTATCGATAGATGTATTTACATTAATTGGCCTTATTTAATGTTTAAAAGCTTGTCAGCTAAAGGCAATGTACAAATCATGAATGTCGCTCAATATGGCAAAATATATCTATATGTACGGCCGCCATATATCCGCAAGGAACCACACCAAGCTCTGGTAGTTGACAATAGTCGGGCATGCTCATCAATTGCTTGCATTGGCGCTCAAAGTAGAGCACGACGCTCTCCAGGCAAAGGAGGTCGCGCGCTACTACACTGTTGAAGATCTCGGTTGATCTCAAAGCTCTGTTGCAACCAGCTTCCTGCATCTGCAATGGCTTGACTGAGGCTAAAGCTATCTGCACCTGCGAGTACGCCTTGTCCGTGCTGGGCGGTGGGCGGTGTCGTTCCTGTCAGCGTCATTGGCAAGACACTATTTTGGCTCTGAGGTTGGAAATCACGCAGGATAGACATCTGGGGCCTGGAGTCATCGTCGATGTCCCTCTCGGCATCTGGATTCCTGAGCTCTGAGTGATCCATTACGCTCGGTGATGGGGATGAGTGCGTGGATGGCGCAATGCCAGTAGCAAGATTAACTTCCTCTGATTTCCTTCTCCCTGAACGACTCTTTGCCGATGAAATAACACGGTAGTTACTCTTCTTCTCTGTACTAAAAGTGAAAGGAGTGACTGCATCGATGATGCATTGCGTGCTCATCACCGGCAATCCGGTAGCTGGAGGTCCAGATGACTTATTTGCGATCTCCACCTTGCCGGGAGTATTCACTTGGTAGAACGGTGTGATTTCGTTTGCAGGAGAAGTATTGAGGCTAGGCGTTCGGTGCGAGGGAAGCTCGTCGGGTTCGGGGCTCTCCAAGTCCTTCTGGAAAGATCTCTGAGCGAGCAAAACAGCTGCCTGCGTGGAAAATTGGGCCTCCGGGATAGTATCACCATCATACTCTGTGTCTTCTTTCGACACAGCGATGGTATGCAGGGACGTAACGCAATCCATCATGGCTGAGTTTCCAGGTACTCGTTGGGCAGAATGTAACCTTTCGCTAGTATTGCCCTGCATCGACCTGGCTGCCTTAGGATTCAGGGCTGTTTCCATATCTGGAGGATTGGAGATCGTGGCATCATCTTTTGTCAGAGTACGTGATGCCTGCGAGGTTTCCGATTGGCAGAGGTCCGCTGCGTCTGCGAATGACACGTTTCGCAGTGCAGGCGCTTGAGGCGGACGATCGGCCGTGATATTGGGCGCATTCTCCACCTCAGCTACTACTGGTGGCTTTCTCTTGTCCAGGACCATTGGGGAACTGGCATGTTCCTCTCCAGACGCAGCACGCACCTTCCGCCGACGGTATTCAAACTTAGGTAGTTGTGATGACGAGGAAACGATCTGAAGTGAGCTGCTCATATTTTCGTGAGGAACAGTGCCATGTTTGTCGGGACTGTTTACTGATTGATTATGCATCGACTCCGTCTCATTCTTCTTCGATCCATCTTTGCCAGCAATGGATCCCTGGCGGGAGACCATACGGACCGGAGATTCCACGCTATTGGACGAATCCATGCTGGAACGACGTTGAGACGGAACTGTGTTGGCCAGAAACCTCCGTTTGGATGAGCGAATTATATTCGCACGCGCTCTCATATCGGATTGGCGACTGGAGACAGTGGCTGTAGGGGATGTGGGAGGATCAACACTCCGGGAATTGATCCAGACCCGATCCTTCCTCAACCAAGGAGCATCATTGCTAACAAACGGGCTCGGTTCTTGATCTTGCCCTTGTAGACCGGATAGTCCTGCCCAAGGTATTGGCCTCTTCGGTGATGGCTCAGAGGCCATCGAGACCCCGGATCGTTTCTCACTCGGTGCTCTCGACGACAATGGGCTTTTCGATTTAGTACGAAGATCCTCATTGCGAAGAGAGGATGGAACATGCAAGTGCGAGAGACCGACAGGAGAATCTGACCCACGGATATCTTGCAATTCATGGTACCTTCTCCTCTTCCGAGAGTTGGTCTCCTGTATCACAATCTCTTCCGCTGCGGTTGTATCCCTCGTCGGCCGACTGTCTCGATGTCCAACGCTAGGCACTCTCCTTCTTGACTTCTTCCAAGGGTTCACCCAGTCCCTGTCGAACGGCCCCCGGAGCGAAGCAGAGAGTATGAAAAGCGGAGTGCCATTCAAGTACGACTCTGCGAGCCTCTCAATCCTTTGTCGCCGAGCAGACCACTCAGCTTCGTCTGGCTCTTCATCGGAGCCGAGTACTCCATCGATATCCATGTCGGAAGCGGAAGGCGAGCATATTTCCAGAGAAAGCGGGGAGGTGGGTGGACGAGGTGGCATCTGGTTGAGATGCGGAGGTCATCAACGGAGCTAATCGCTTGAAGTGCTGCTGCAGTTCGGTCCTGCATCTGAGCAACTGAATAGGGAAGCACGTCTGCGTATATCTTCTCATATCTTCTGGAGCAGGGTATGGTGGTGCCTCATGGCTGACAGCTGTGAATTGTCCTGGATAAGTTCATTAAGGTCACATGCGAGGAAAGTACTTAACGCGTGTAAATAATGCCACAGCAACCAGACGTGGCGGCTTATGTAATGCTACCAATCTCCGTAGTCAAAACAGTGACAATTCGAGAGGTACCTCTGTAGAGAGGATATCACAAGAATACCAGAGGTAGCACATTGTCGTATTAGGAAAATCCGATGCTACCTGGTAAAGTATCAATATACAGCAGGGCCATCCTGCCTCAATGGACTTGCGCTGGCACCATATACCAATCTTTGACGAAGGCCTCAGGAGCTGCCCATTTCCTTACTGCCTACAGATAATGCCTTGCTTCTGCTACAACTAGTAGAAGTACCTCTCTAGTCCCTCCCCATATTGTATCCACTACAGTCGCTAGACCCCTCGCTTCTGGGGTCGTTTCAAGCCAGTGTGTACGTATTGTCCGTAGACAGATCTTGGAGACTTATTATTTTTCCGAAAGAGTTCCTTAATGGATCCGACGATTGCCTGACAAGCACGTAGCGAGAAGCGGGGATGGGCAGACTCAATTGTTATTGCCTATGTATACATGGTAGAAGAAGTTCAGCATGGAAGTCTTTCTTGGGAGCAACAAGCATATGCTGAAGGATCAAGATGTTCCAACCACCTCACTACACTGAAATGGGATATTTGTAATTTGCTTCTCGACCAATGCGTTTCATGATCTGTGAGGAGAGCCTTTGCAGTAATATTAAAGGTCAAAAAACCTGCTGGGGTTGCCCCGACCACCCTTAAACTTATCGATCTCAACCGTGTTCCAGCTCCACTTTCATAACATTATCCTCCGGACTGATAATCAAACATACAGCTTTACTGCTACACTTTTTGATTGCTCAAGAGCAATTTTCATACTTAATATTCATTTGAATATGCCCCTTCTTCCGACTTCCGCGGTGGTAATTGGTTGATATTGTTGTGGATCCATCTAATGTTTTGTTTGTATTGCTTACCACTGGTTGTGCAATTCACTGCAGCTCTGTGATTGCGAAACGCGCCCGGCTCGCTCAGCGCAGACCATCATAGAAAATGGGCAACACACCATGGCTGGACAATCTCTCGGACGACTGGGTCTCGACGCCAGGCAGTGAAACCAGCCCCGTTCCTTCTCGATCTCTCAACCACTCCCGCCGTTCCAGTATTCAGAACACTCCAAGTCGCATTCCGATCCCCGCGCGTCGCTTGGCCGAACAACAGTCGCCCGCCGATGGAAAGAAGAAAGTGACTCGACCCTGCCATTTTTACAAGAGGGAGCCCCCGACGCCTAAAACTCCCAGAACGCCGAAGACTCCGTCGAAGTTGAGATCACCGGTACCGGACAAAACAAGGAAAAGCCCCAGGCCCAGTCTGCCTTCCGGGCGTAAACAACAGCCGGTCATGGAGGCTAGATCACCGTTGCGGTCTGTCTCTAATGTCTCCAACCAGTCGGGCCTGCAGGATACCGTTCAAGTGAGACCAAAGAAACCGAAGGCGAAGGACACGACACCGGAATGGCGGAAACGACTTGTTCATGGAGAACTGCCTTCTGGCGAGCAGCGAGATTTGTTTGCGCCGATAGGACTGGAAAGCGTTTTCAAGCCTCCAACACCAGGCTCAGATACGAAACAGAAGGATGCCTTTGCAAAGATGAAACCAGCCGATGATATGTGGGATTTTACAAATAACAGCTCCGCGCGCAAACACACCAGAGAGCCCAGCAAGCTTTCGATCGAGACGTCCGGAGCGAATAGCGAAGATTCTCTGGACCAGGATTCTGAGCAGTCAGAAGGAGCAGCGACAGTGCAGCGTGATAACCAAGAACCAATCGGAAGCCCTACACCGTCTTCAAATGGAACTCTGGAGATTAAGAAAGCGCCTGACAAGGACGGACACGATTTCAATAAAAGCAGTCATGGTGCATCCCGGAATGAAAACCAGACACGCACTGCGAGCGGATTGGAGGATCTTCGCAATGAAGGTATTACGCCGATCGTGTTCTCGCGTGTCAACACTGTGGAAGGACAGGCCACGTCGGAAGTCATAAAGTCAGCCCTGAAACAAGTGACGAACAAGCTTGAAAGTCTTTCGGTGGGTGCACGGGAGCGACCGGATTCCAGAGCCAGCGATAGCGTCTTGCTACATCAACAAAGTGAGCTCTTGGACTCTCTTCCAGAAGATGACCTACTGGATACCACAAGTCATTCTTTACCTCAGGACCTTTCCACTGGCACTCTGGACTACCGTGGACGCGGCGCCTTTGCGAACCTGCGCGGAGAGCAATATCTAAACGACGGTCTCTTTCCGCAGCGACGTTTTTCTCCATCCTCCTTTCTCTCTCAGCGTCTTTCTCCATATTTGCCCTCAAACTCAAGAATCCGCAGCTCCCCTCCCTTTTATAACAAGATCTCTCGTGCTACAGAACCCCCAACTTTGCCAAGACCTTCTTCTGCCTACGCTAGAGCACCCAGTGGTGATGGCAACCCGATTGCCATGCCGTCTTCTGGGAGCCCTCTCAAACTTTTTGGAAACCATGATACCTTTACCAACAACAGGCTTCTGCGCCGAATGAGCCAGTTTGAGGAAACGTTTGGCGATCTGTCGGAGGATGACGAGCCGGTTTCGCCTTCCGAAGAGGCCAGGCGTAAAGGAGAGAGCCGAAGTTTCTTGCATGTGAGGCAGGAAACGCCCGGCGATCGCTCCACGAGAAGACAAGAACGTCCACGCTCCCGCAACATGATGAAGCCTAGAATTAGCCGATTTGGTGATGGCGAACTCGACCATTTCGATTTCTCGGATACAAGCCCGTACGAACCCAAATTCTTGAATAATGATGTCGAAGAGTCCGACTTCCACCCCTCTTCTCGCCGAAAGCCTTCTGGTAGACGACAACATCTTCGACATAGTGCTTTTGGAAACCACAACCGCGACTCTGAGATACATAGGCCTAGCTCCAGCCGAGCATCAAGAATGAGGCCGCAGCCTAGCGTTGATCAGATGGACAATATAGACGACTGGGAAAACCAATGGACGAGGGACACCCCAGCCAAGGATCCGAACCCGAAAAGGCGCAGAACCATTCTCAGCCTTGATATCTCGGGAGGGGAAGTTTACGGGGCAGGGGAGGGCAACGATCAGCCGACTGATAATTTGTCCCTACTGCAGAGAAGCTTGATCCAACACGGCATGGATCATGCTAACGACGAGTCACCTCTTCAACAAGAATCCACACCGAGACCCAGGACTCCAACTCCAAGTCAAACAAGGTCCTCTTTGAGGAAGAGATCTTCATCTAACAGAGACGGTGATCTAAACACCCGCATAGGCGCAAGGTCTCCCCAGGAGGCGAAAATACCGATGGTGAGGGTGACAGGCGTCAATGAACAGATCCGAAAGGGGTCAATCACGACACAGGACTTTTTGAACGAAGCAACGAAAATCATGGACATAATTCGAGCAAAGGGCAAGCCCGCTGGCGGCCTCTCGAGCGTCGAGGAGTCTGATACCGAGGGTGATGATGCCGAGACTTATGAAGATGAGTCAACCCGAGAAGAGTTCTCGCGCCCTCCAAGTCGTGAAGGTGTAGATATGCGCAAATTACGAGAGCCTAAAGAGCCTAATCCTCGGATCTTGAGCCATCTCAAGAGATTCCAGGAACAGGATGACCCAGAATTTGGTGTCAACTCTTCCGTGATGTCTCTGCACCTGGAGAAAGGTGACAGTAAAGGAGGAAAGAACCCTGAGCACTTGGGACGGAAACATCCTGGGAACCTGACTGAGGAACAAAATACCGATGTAGACCCTCCCCTGACAATGGACACCCATGTTTCCTCCAAAAGCCTGAGCTCTCGCTCGATACCCACTGCCTCTTCTTTCAGCTCACATGCGAAGGGAGTGTTGTCTTCCGATCTTGTATCGCGTTTGATCCCCGAACAGGTGAACGGGTTTACTTATGACCGTTCCAAGCACCAATGGGTCAAAGAAAAGCACGAACAGTCCCAAGAGAAGCCGAAGGGTGACGATAGCGAGGATGACCCTTTCAAGGATATCCCTGACCTCAGCGTCGACGAACTACAGGAAATGATGAGGGTACACAGTTTATCCTCGCCCGACAAAACAAAAAGTCTTCCTCCGAGTCAAAGAGGTGAAAACTTCACAAGTTCCGCCGGTACCAGAATATCCGACTCGAAGTCTGGCTCTGGCTCGCAACCAGCTGTTGCAGAGGCGCCGGCTAGTGGTAGTACTCTTCGTTCCAAGTTGACTCGCTTTACTTCTAGCGCCCCGATTTCAGAAACGGGAGCCACTTCATGGCGTACGGACGAGCAGAAAGACACTGAAACTTCAAGTGAAGTTGAGCATGAGATCCAACTCCATGAAGGGCGCTTGTCAGAACCTCCACGACATGACCGAGACATTCATCATCAAGCCCGGGTTGTAACAATCAGCTTCTCTTCTCCACTAGTTTCCCATATTGTCTACAACGACGGAAGCCAAACAGGATCCGTACATCACGCGGCGAGGACGATCGAGCAAGGTGCTGGAACTACAACACAAGGGCCATACTGCCACCAGCGACCTAGCCGATCTTCCCAACTTATCGCAAACCGTGCCTGTCCAGGAGGACGGACTTTCCTACAACATTTGCTCTCCAAAACAGAACATAAGAGTGAATTCGTGGACAATGATCTAAGCATACTCCAAGGAGATTCCGGGGACATAGAGTCTACTCCTGAGAAGGATCATCCAGAGAACTCCATAATGTACCTTACACAAACTGGCTCGGATACAACATATAGCTTCCATCTCAGTCCTCTGCCTGACTTTACCACCGACGGGATTGACCAGCCATTACACCTTGAATTGAGTTACGTCGCTCAGCGCACACGCTCTACATCCTTGCGCCAAGTCCATGGGACGTTTGCTCTAGCGACTGAGGAGCTGGTCAAGCACTTGACCGAAGCTGAACCTTTCGAACCGTACTGGGATCATGTCCGGCGCTTGGTCCTTCGAGACAAAGGGCTGATAACGTTGCACAAATTGAACGAGTTTTGTCCCCGTATAGAAGACCTTGACGTCTCGGACAATGAGATAGGCCAGCTGGGCGGTGTGCCCACGAGTTTGAGAACTCTCAGAATACCACGGAATTGTCTTTCGAACTTGACTGCGTGGGGCCATTTGGTTAACCTACAGTATCTGGATGTATCCAACAACGAGCTGGACAGCCTGGACGGCTTCGGTAGTCTTATTCATCTAAGAGAGCTGAAAGCAGACGGAAACAATATCCGGAATATTGACGGTATACTTGATCTGAACGGCCTTTTGACCTTGAAGCTGAGTAACAACTCACTCGCGGCGATTGATTTTGGAACTGGGGAATTGTGAGTTGATCTGTTGTTGTGGCTTTACTCGATGTACCCTGCAATGCTAACTTCTTTCTACCTTTCCGAGCAGAACTCGCTTGCAAGAATTAGACCTGAGTCACAACCGGCTGGTATCCGTTCGGCACCTCGACTTCCTCCCATCCTTGTCAAAGCTTGACCTCAGCTCCAACCAGCTGAAGCAGATCGATATGTCAGCGCCCCTGCGGATGCTACGATCACTGAAGCTTGCAAACAATCAGCTTCATACTCTCGATGTCAGCATATTCCCGTCTTTGGACCTTCTCTATATTGATCAGAATTTTCTGTCTACGGTATTCGGCCTGGAACGGTGCCGCGCCTTGGAGGTTCTATCCGTTCGTGAGCAAAAGTCGAGCGATCAGGAAAATACATACCTGGACATCGACCTAGGAAAAGTCAAAGACATCCGCAAGATATTTCTTTCTTCGAACAAATTATCAACGCGGGTTCTCTCACCCTCCGTCCCACTTTTGGGCTTACAACTTCTCGACGCTGCGTCATGCAATCTGCAGACTCTACCTGCAGATTTCTCCTCCAACTTTCCCAACCTGAAAGTTCTGAACCTCAACTTCAATTCGCTAAGCAGTATTACTGAACTGGTGGGCTTGAATTGCCTTTCCCGCCTGGCTATTGCTGGCAATTCTATTGTACGAATGAGAAAGCTCTGCCAAGCTCTGAGTCGAATGGGACGAACCAGACAGGGCCAGGGTTGCTCTCTTCATAAGGTCGACCTGAGAGGAAATCCCCTTACGTTGCGGTTCTATCCACCGGCTCTGACTGGGAACGGGAAAGATGCTGACAAAAGGAGGATAAGAGCAATTCCGGAAGACCGCAAGAAGAGAGCAAAGGGTGGCTTAGATCTTGCCTCTGCCCTAGCTGATGTAGGGCCGGATGAAGGTGATATACGTCCGGCGCTTTGGGAGACACCTGCTGAAACAGAGCTGGAAATCGACGATCCATACACTCTGCCAACTGCAGATGCGCAGGCAGACCAGAAATACCTATCCCATCTGGATGACGCGACACGTCTTCGCCGCAGAATATTTGAGCTCATGCTCTACGCTGGAACCGGCGGTTCGATCAAGTCTCTGGATGGATTGGAATTTCGACCTGTACTAACCGAAGGTTCCGATATGGATCACGCATGGTCGAAACTGGAGCAACTCGGCGTGCTGAAGAAAAAGTCCATCACTCAATAAGAGATTTCTTTCTTTTCCCAGTCGCTGTCAAAAGCTTGAGAACAATCATTTTGTCTTGGGGTCAGTTGGTTATATGCTATACCCCCGGAACGGAGTTTGGCAATTGCATTCACGGCGTGACTATTCTGAGCGTATTTTTACTTCGAGCTCTTTTCCATTCCTCCGTTTTTCATTGTTTCCATGTTGGAGTACTTAATTTCTTCTGACGATGGTTGGGCGTTACATGGCGGCAGACATTTGCATACTTGGAGTTCAGGTTCACGAGGAATCGTTGAGCGATACCATTTAGCATTAATGACAAACAAGCATATTTTCGTCTTTGAGCGATCTGTATTCATCAGTCGATTCTTGACCATCCTTAACCAGGTCCATTGCAATGTTGCACGTTCTCGCTCCTGCTGCTCCTAGACATGTGCTGTGCTACGTTGTCGTGGTTGTCTTTATGGATCCTCAGCTTGTGTTACAGACGATATTGATATGTGTTACTGGTCCTGATTGATGACGGATGGTTACAGTTGGCATTCAGTCATTATCATTTCAAGCCAGTAGAAATCCAGTCGAGAAAGCCGAGTATCCATCTCGACTCCTCGAAGGAATTTTATTAAGCTCCTAAGAACAAATGCACAGTACGGGGCGCCTTGGTCGGTACCATTGCCAAGCTTTCCCCTCCATCAAGATGGCATTCTTTCGTCTAAAAAGCACGCCTAGAATTCCGTCTCGAGGCTCTTGAGCTGGGTAGCAAAGGTCTTTCGAACCCATTCCAGGTACGCTTTCCACTTGTGATGATCACCGGAGACCTCAGCGTTGGGGAAAGCCTTGCTTAGCTCTCGCGTCACCTTGAGGATACCCATGGAGGCCTCCTGTGCTTTCTCGAGTTCCTGCTTCACTGCATTATCCTTGGGCTTGAAGGACAATACGGCAGAGTAACGTTCCGAAAGCTGGTCGAGGTAGCGTTGAGTTTCTTCTGGTGCAATTGGGATAAGTTTCGAGGTCATGAGATTGCATATGGTGCGGATGTCTTGCTCGTCTTCGAGTCCGGCTAGGATACGGTCGAAAAATTCGGAAACATGCGCGACGGAGAACGCGGTGTCCAAGGAGGCATAAAGTGTTTCGTAGGCGCTCTGATGAATGTTAGTTCGGCGAAGCTGAAACGACGCTTCAATGTGCAGGACGGGCACATCACGTACCTTACGCAGCTCTAGGCCATCGTCAACCTTGTGCTTGAATGGACCCATCTGCACCTCGCGGATGAGTTCAGGTTTGACCTGGGTGTCGCCAAAGACCGCCGGAAGCAATTCGCTAAGGTGAGGCAGGATGATGTTCATCTTATTGTGGATGGCGGAATTGAGCGTTGTCAGAGCGAGGCGGTGGTTGCCAAGATCACGGTCACTGAGCATGTTGACCAGGAGCGGAACAATTAGAGGTCTCAACACATCGTTGTAAGAGCCCCTGGAATCAGTAAGAGTGTAACGGAATGCAGATATGACAACACCCCGAATGTTTGGATCGGAACTGGAGAGGTAGTCCTGGAGCAATGATGTCAGGACAGGGAAAGAGACGTGGACAAGGACTCCAAGCTTACCTGGAAATGCGGGATGTACGCCACTGGATCAATCAATGCCAGGCGACCAATGCATTCTGCTCCCACGGCACGATTGTCCTCTTCTTCCGACACCAGAAGGAGAGCCTGCCATAACTTGACAGCAATAGGAGCGACATCAGGGCGAACAATCTCGGGATGTTGGAGTAATTCCTTAACGGAGTGCAGAAGCAGATAGCTTCGAGGGTTTGATTTCGTAAGGCCATCCAAAATGATGGGCATGTAAGTCTTCACGTTACCTGCGGCCGCGTTTCCAAGGGCAGTAGCAGCAGCCAACCTGACCTTATCAGACTTTGAATCGAAGTGGGTGATAAAAAGATCCGGAGTTAAGGAGCACGTGGAGCCCATACGAAGACCGATCTCACCAATGATGGCGAGTGCAAGGCATTTCCGTTGAGCATCCTGCGCAGTTTGCAATTCGGTCAAGAAGTCCTCCATCCGAACGCCTAATTTGGGACCGCCATGGACAAGTAGAGTTCCAATCGCTCTTCCAACCACTGAGGTGTCGCCGTTGATACCCACGTCCCGGAGAAGCTTCTGCATCAATTCGGCTCCAGCGCCTTCCTCTCCGATAACCTTCACCAGGAGAAGTAATGCCTTGAGCACCGTGCCAACGAGTGGAGCGAGAACAATAGAGCATAGAGCAGAGACCAAGCCTTCATTGACAAGAAGCTGGGCATTACCCGGTATGAGCTTTGCCAATATAATGAGGGAGGGTGCAAGAAAATGAAAGTCATCAGCGCTGATTAGAGGCAGAAGGCAGTCCTCCAGCTCCTTCATTGTCTTTCCGTCGTAATGGGTCCTTGTCCTTGGGTTCATGGCCAAGCTACGTAAAGTTTCCAGGCTCGCACCACGGAGAACGCGGTCCGACTTTCGTAGCTGGGCACCAAGTTCCACAGTCACCTCACTGACCCAGGCTGCGGTAACGTCTGTTTCCTTGGTGCAGAGAACAGCTACATCATCCACGGCACGGACAGAGGCAAGGCGTGTAGTCTCATTCCTCAAGCGATCTACCAAGACAGAAAGACCCTTTGATCGCCGATCTGACGACAGGAAATCAGAACCCTTCTCCCCAGACGTACGTGCCAGAAGGACACCAAAGACATGTATGGCCCGCTGCCGAACTTCAAGGTCGGCACTCGTATCTGTGATACGGGAGAGGATCTCATCGTACAGCTTCTCTAATTGCGACGCGAGATCACGAGAATCTGCAGAGACACGAGGAGGGGTCAGAGCTTTGATGATTTGCTCGACAGCTCCAAGAGCTTCGCTGCTGACCTTGTAGTTCCGGTCGTTGACAGCACCGATCACGCCCGGAATCAACGCAATCAGGAAGGGCAGAAGTGCATCTGATGTGTGAGTTTCGGCAATGGCAGCGATTAGGCTCAGTGTTTCGGTTTGTAGGGTTCCGGCACTGACAGCGGGGCCAGCGGTCGCAGTCGCGCTGCCTGTGGATGAAGACTTCAGGACATCGGCAATGGGATCTTCGATCTGCTGCAGATGATCTGCTAGACCGCCATAGCGCACGAGAGCCAAGCTCTTCAGTAGGACAATGATGGCTTGTTTCAATGGCACCGAAGCCGACTTCCACATCTTCACCAAACTCTGGACGATAACCGGAACCGACCTGCTTAGCTCAGCCTGAGCACCGGTCTTGGGCGACGATGGAGCGATAACCGGCGTGCTGATTGCGGAAGAAGTGCCAATGCTGGGCTCAAAATCAATCATACTAGCATCGCTGTCTTGCCGTCTCCTCTTTCTCGAGTTTTTCGATCCTCCCACTGATTCAAGAAACCCATTTGAGGTTATAATCATAGCTCCTTCACTGGTCTTTCGGACGAGAGCAGTCATGGTTGAGACGACCTCCAGCTTCACACTCTCTTCTCTCTCCTTCTTGAACCGAGCAATGAGAGCGGGAGCGATTTGCTGATATAAAGACGTGTCGTCCAAAGCGCGAGTACGCCCGTAAGTTGAGATGACAGTGTAAAGCAACTTTGCTGCGCAGCGGCGAACCTTCCAACTCATATCATCGATATCACTATAGCCTCCTTCATCTTCAAAGTCACCGAATTCGTCGTCTTCCAAGTCGGGTTCCTCTGTTGCGTCATCCTCGGAGCCATCATCCTGAGTGCCTCCCATTTCCTCATCGTCTTCGACATCGGCCACATTAGGATCGTACTTGAGGAATCGAAGGGAGGATTTGACAGCGTTGGCTAGGTAAGGTTGCATTTGCTGACTGCAGGAGCTTATGAGAGTTTCCAGCGTCACTAGAGCTGTTTCGCGGAGCTCATCCGCCTGGGGGTCGTGCTCCTCATCGTGGGAATAGTCGGACATCGAGTCGGAGGACATCTGTCTAGCTGGTTGTGCTTGTACCCTATAGGAAGTGATGATGTGCTGTATCCGAATCAATGAGGAGAACGAGAGCGAGATCGTTGTTGCGATCTACGGCAATACAACTGGAGCTGGAGCTTCCCCAATGATGTTAGTAGCAGCCCCGCGCTAGTCCCAAAACACCTCGGAGACGAAGTAACGCCGAATGCCCGGGCTTGGCATCAAAATGCTAGTAGAATCCCCCAGATTGGTCACTGCTGTAGAAAATCGAATAAATCGAGAGACTGAGATGATTTTGATTGAGATTGTTGCTTTGAAGCCAGAAGAGCTTGTAGTCCGCCTTGCTTTCTCGCTTTCGCACGTTTCTTGCTACTGGCGTTGTCGGCCGTTTTACTGCTTCGGACCGCCTCAACAGCTTGCGCAGTTGGAGAAACGGATTTTGCAGTGGTAGGTGTCGTGGACTGAGTAGTAGAAATAGGAGCCGCTGTCGTGTCAGGCTTAGACGTTATATTGGAACGTGCTGCTGGTTTAACGGTTCTTCGATGGCAACGAAGGCATTTGTAGACCGTAGCTCCAACAGCTGAAGTTTTCTTGGAAGCAGAAGAACTAGAGGATTTTGCTTTTTTCTTTCTAATTTCAATAGTTTTGGTCCTCTCAGGTTTTCTGATACTACCGCATGCACCGCATGCGAAGTCAAGTTGCCGTTGATTCAGAGGTTTGAACTCGTCATGAAGTATTCGATTATGGACCATTAACAAGTGAGATGCTGTCGAAGGGCTGAGCAAGTCCAGCACGCTGGCAGAGTCCTTGAGAAAATTCAAGCGAGGAGTATGATCACTGAGAGGCATATTGTCAAAGTAAAAAGGCTTCTTCCGATATGCGGACAGAGGTTCTTGTGAATATCAGCCCCTAGAGAAGGAAGTAATAGTTGGTTGTCTAGTCTGTTGTGCCACAGAAAAAAGTGACGGAGAACGGGAGTCTCACAACCCCAACTAAATCTTCTTGATCCATTAAACATTCATTCACTTCTGAGCAGATCACGCTGCCAGCCTCCTTCTACTCGCCTCCCTGAATCACTCACTTTTATTTCTCCATCTTCACTCTCTCCTTCAACTCTCTGACTTGCTTTTGCTTTATTTCCTTCTTGCTTCTTGCTTCTTCCATCCCCCTCTTCCTCTATCTCCTTTAACTTTCTTCATCTTCCTCCATCTTTGCACATCATTTGATTCATAGCATACAGCGTTTGTCTACCTCGAATTCTGTCTTTCTGACGCTATCCAAAATAATGGAAGTGTCTACAGCGAACCCTGCCCCGCTCAGGGTCGCTTTTGAGGGTTGCGTACGTTTCGCGCCTATTCTCCATATCTGAAGCCTACCTACTCATGCTAAAACAATGTTAGGGACATGGTCGACTTGATGACATCTACGACTCTGTCGCAAGGTCAGCTACTCGACGGGGCTGGGATGGCGTCGATCTGGTGGTGATCGGAGGTGACTTTCAAGTAAGAATGATTCCTTACTCAGTGTCAGTTCTGCCTCTTAACTTTCCAACCCAGGCCGTCCGCAACTCAAACGATCTCGCTTGTATGTCAGTGCCTCAGAAATACAAGGAGATCGGCGACTTCCATGAATACTACAGCGGCAAGAAGACCGCCCCTTATTTGACTGTGTTCATTGGGGGCAACCATGAAGCAAGCAACTACCTTTTCGAGCTTTACTACGGTGGTTGGGTGGCACCAAACATCTATTACTTGGGGGCAGCAAATGTCATCCGCTGTGGCCCTCTTCGCATTGCAGGCTTGTCTGGCATCTGGAAAGGCTACGACTACCGGAAGCCACATTTTGAGCGTCTTCCCTACAACAATGATGACGTGCAGAGCATTTATCATGTGAGAGAGTTAGATGTACGCAAGCTTCTGCAAATTCGTACTCAGGTCGATCTTGGCTTGTCCCATGACTGGCCCAACCGAGTTGAGCTTTGCGGTGATTACGAGACGCTTTTCGCAAAGAAGCACGGCTTCCGAGAGGATTCCAACAGCGGCCGGCTTGGAAGCATTGCCGCCAGATTTGTTCTTGACCGTCTGCGCCCTGCCTTCTGGTTCTCAGCCCACCTGCACGTGAAATTTAATGCAGTGGTTCAGCATGGGAACAACTTACAGGCAGACTCTCTCGGTCCAACAAGACATATTGCGTCTTCTCAGAGAAACCCTTTCAACGAATCTACTCTCACAACCCCTTTTGGGATGGACGGTGCCGTTGTCACCTCGCTCGTACTCGGTGATGAAGACTTGCCGACCGAGCAGGCCCAGGTTCCACATGATGCTGCTGAGAACAACAGGCATGCCGCCACCACCCATGGAGAAGACGAGCGCCTCGAAGAGCCTCCAAGGGAACTACCTGCCACTCAAGACACGCAACAGAGCAACCCCGTCGCCTTGTCCCGTACCAGCTCACCGCTTAAACGCGTTCACGACGATAATCAAAGCCGGATTTCGGCGTGGAATAACTTCCATGCAGTGGCTGCGAGGAACGAAGCAGCGGAAAATGCTCGTCGCTTGGAAGAACCACAAGACAACTCAGCTTCACAACTCCCACATAGTCTTACTTGGCGCAAGATAAGCGTTGACGAGGACGATCCGGTGCGAAAGATCACGCAGGTTGAGAAACCCGCTGACGAGAACGAATCGGAAACCAAGAAGCAAAAGACAGGCCATGCCGTGAGCGCTACAAAGAATTCAGACGAGATCCCACTCGACCTCGATAGCGATTCGGATCAGGAAATATCTACGACGACTGAGACCCAGGGAGCAACCCAGACGCAGGACGCAGTTGTTGCCGAACACGCCGGCCCAGGTATTCCTGGCAATGGTCCCCCAGGGGCTTCAGGCGCCACCCAACCGGACAAACCTCAGGTTAGGAGTCTAGTCTCTCAAGACGTTCGTAATCTACTCCCTACCAGCTTCTCTCGACCTGAAGGTTTTGTGTCTCAGGACGTTCGCAACCAACTTCCCGCTAGCTTTTCCCGGGTGGACGGTGCGGTCTCCCAAGATGTTCGCAACCAGCTCCCTTCAAGCTTCTCACGCCCTCAAGCCACCCCAAAATCCGATCCGTCCGTCAGTGAACCTGTTCCAGAAACAATTACCAACAAGACCACACGATTCCTCGCATTGGACAAGTGTGAACCAAAGCGCCATTTCCTCGAATTGCTCGAGATACCGACTGTTTCTGAGCAGCATGGTACCCAGCGCGCTCGTCCTTTCCGTCTTGAATATGACAAAGAGTGGCTGGCTATCACTCGCGTCTTCGCGGACGAGCTGCAGCTGGGCGATCCCGCCGTTCAAATGCAGCCGGACCGTGGCCAAGCATTCTACAAACCCCTTATCGAAGAAGCCGAGCAGTGGGTCGAAGAAAACGTCGTCAAGGCTGGCAAGATGATGGTTCCAGAGGACTTCACCCCCACTGCACCTTTCTTCGATCCTGCCGTCCCAATTACTACCGACGAGTTGCCCCTTGAATACACCAACCCTCAGACTGCTCAGTTCTGCGAACTCGTCGGAATCGAAAACAAGTTCCACCTGTCGGACGAAGAGCGCCAAGCGAGGGTTGAGGCTGGCCCTCGTCCCAATAAGCCTAAGCCCGAAGGCGGATGGAACCGTGGCCGCCGTCGTAACTACAACAATAACAATCGCGGCGGCGGCGGTAGTCAGTGGCGTGGAAGAGGAGCAGGGCGCGGTCGGGGACGAGGTGGTGGTAATCAGCGCTGGTAAATCGACGTCTGAGCGTTTCGCCGTAGACACGTTTTTCTTTTCTCTATTCTCAAGGCCAAATTTGTGTTGATCAAGGACTTTCCCGTCATGTATGAGGACTGGGATAGGATGGCTGTAATGGCCTGGAGCGTTCAGTGGGTATCTGATTGACGGCCTAGGTGTTTCAATGGGATGGCGTGGCTATCGTGGGATTTACTGGCTTTGTGGTTCATATTGAAATGATTTTACGAGAATGGTGTGCAAAATGGCTCCTGTATCTTAATGATAACCGAATTGATGAGTCTCCAAAGCAATTTACGTCTCGGATGGCCGTCTTATTTCGAAATCGGAGAGCGAACAATCCAGGTCATTCTATATCGTGTTGCGCACAACGTGACTCTGAGACAATCAACTAGTTACAGGACGGAGAGATCACTCGATTTCTTCAATCCGCGGTCGTGCACCTTGTCTATCGGCCAACGGATCGATGCTTAGACCTGCTATCCTATCGCCCAACTCCAATCGCGGTTGAATCTCGTCTGCATCTCCGCCCTGCGCCCCAATACCCCATAGCAGCGAATTCTCCAACCACGCTTCCAAGCTCTCAATCAGGACACGGATGTGACCACGAACAATGGTGTCTGTTTCTTTGCTTTCCACAAAGGCCAAAACGCGGAGCATATAAGGGATATTGCCTATTGTAGCGGGACCACGGGTTTCTTCATCCTGATTCTCCCGGCGGTTGCGGGTACTTTGGTCGGAGAGCGAGAAGCCAAATCCCAGTCCTTGACTTCCTCGTGATTCCCTCGCTGTATCCACTGCTTTGAGGATATCGAGGAGAAGGACGACACTTGCGCGGCGGAGGATTGCTGATTCAGGACCAGGCTCTAAGGTGAGAGTGTCGAGCGCTAGATCGACTGCGGATGAGGCTATCGATGGGCCCAGACCTGTGATATTGGTTTGAACTGCAGATGCCAGGACAGAGAGCGCAGACGCCCGGACTCGGAGGTCATCTGGCTCTTCATCTGGGTGAGTACCTGCGGCCCAGGCGGACAGGATGTTTGCGTGATGGGCAGCCTGCTCTGGAGTTTCGGCATCGGAATCATCCTCCTCGACTGCCTCGGCTTTGGAGCTGGTTGGCGTTGTGGTGATAGTCCAGCCTGGAGGCATGGCGGGCTCCTTATTTCGGCGCTCTTCGCGCTCTCTCGCTCGTCTTTCTTTTTCGAGCTCTTCTTTCCGACGCTTGTGTGTCTGGGCTTTGCGTGCTCGCCGTCCTGCAACGGTAATCATACCCTCACCGAGAATCTTTGCTGTTTCGCCTGTCAAGGCCTCGCCGAGGTCCTGAACTGTTCGTAGTAAGGACTCTCCGATTTTGAGTCTCTGGTCGAGACCAACGGTTTCGGTTCTGTCGATGTAACGGTCCACCAGTGTTTTTACGACAGTGCGTGGGTGCCTCGATGCTAGCGTCCCGATCAACTTGATTGCGTTTAGATATATGAATTCGTCGTCGGCGGACGGCCCAGATTGATCGGTAATAACGGACAAAAGCAGGGTTAATGTGGAGGGGATGTCTAGAACTGGTGAGGATTTTTTGATAAGATCAGAGAGGAGCAAGAAGCCCTCAGCTTGCACGGGTGGGAGATCAGAATTGAGATTAGCCAATGCTCGGCGATGTGTTTCGAAATCAGAGATCTGAGCAGGCGATTTTGCCGGGCCACCTTCTTCGGGCGAGGTGTTGTGGATCTCCAGTAGCATCGACGAGGTCGTCCCTGGCTTGGCAAGAGACGATGGTAGATGCGGTATAAGCTCATCGAGCACTAACTTCAGTTCTTGAAGAACGGGTAACATCCCCTCTGTCACAGAAAACTCAGGGGAGGCCAGCACGGTGGAAAGTAAACTGAACACGGCCGGCAGTGACTCGGCTGCGTCAGTGCCAGTCACAGTTACCTCTTGCCCGTGCGTTTCGTTCGAAACGATGTTTGCTAAGGACGAAAGTGACACCCCTTGGGAGTCTTGAGGTTTGGTCTTCTGAGATGCCTTGACCCTGTTCAATTCGCCTTCGATAACTTGCTTTATTAGCTCAAGCACTTTAAGCGGCCGCCGTGAAAGGGTATCCTTGAAGCTCTCCAGGAGTACTTCAGCAAGCTTTGCGCTTACTAATTTCTGAATGATATTGGTTGAGTCCTCGGTATCCGAAGGCAACTGCAGTCGGTCCAATGAGCGCTCTTGTGCTGGTTGGACAAGCCAACTCTGGCTCACATATAGAAATATATCGCCAGTCCGTTCTTCGCTACTCGGGTCAGCTCCCAGTAAAGTGACAAAGAGCTTGGCCCGGGATTGTAGTGTGTCAACCAGTCGCACAATATTCGATCTTTCCGATTCCGCGCTTTTACGCTTTTCTAACACCAAGAGGTTGTTGGAATCCAGACCATAAGTCCACGTCGCACCACCGTCCCAGAGCAGATTATCGACCAGCTTCTTCAAAGGTTGGATTCCGACCGATATGCCAAAATATGTCTGTAAGATCGCCACGACTTTTTCATGGAGCTTTGGCCTTTGTTGCTCCAGGGAAAAACAAGCCAATCCCCAGAGTGGTATAAGAACGGGATACACGAGCCTCTTGACAAGCCCAGGATTCGGATGTTGGAGTGTCAGGCTAGTTAGTCTTTCGATTGCCAACAGCAAGGTTGGTTCACACATGACTGTCGGACTCTGAAAGTCCTTGGCTGAATTTCCAGACACCTTCATCCATAGCTGTGTGGAAGCATCATGCTCCCCAACAAGTATCTTATAGATCGGTTCCACAAAGATTGAGTGACCTATAGTTCCAGAGGCCCCATAAGCTCGCTTACCAAGTATACCGTTGCCAATAACATATGCCGCAGTCTTCTTGAAGTCGGGATCTTCGCCGTCCAGCAATGCTAAAAGCTGCGGAGCAATCCTTGTAAAGTAGGACTTCGGATCCATCCCTTCCGGTACTGAAGAAAGTAATCGCGATGTCTGCATGATGCCTTGTACGGTGAAATGCGGCCCATTTGACAGCTGGGTCTGGGACTCTTGTCCTAACGAAGGAGCAAACTGGGAGGCTAAAAAGACGATTGTCTGCAACACTCCGTCCTCACGCAGAGGAACCCGCGAAAGTTGACTAGATACTAGACTTTTGAACCAGGGAGCAGGATTGGACTGAAGAAAGCTTGACAGTGTCGATAATAAGACCGAGCTGGGTGTTCTGTTTCTCGTTAGTGGGCGAAGTATGAGCGGAGGCCTAGATAGACATACTCATCAATCAATCTAGAAAGTATCTCGCCGTATTTTTTCTTCGTATTAAGATGTGGGATGCTTGGATTATAGGCCAAGTCTGCCGCAGCACTGATTAAATCGCTCAGAATACGACCACGAATAACGGGCTGTATGCTAGGTCTCTCATCACAAAGAATATCCGATAGGATATCCATGATGCGCTCAAGAAGGGCCTCATGCTGAGGCTTGTCGTGCGCAATTTTGTCTTGTTGCTGAGCGATCACACCAGCAGGCAACACAGAAATGACCCTCTGCTGGAGGGGTATGCCTACTCCTGAAGAGAGAGATGGGTAGATACCCTCAAGAGATATCAAGTCGAGTATCGCATGCAACACTCTTCTCCTCTTTGCATCCTCCAGAGCAGTGTCTTCCGATACATGATCGGGCTGAGGTGAACTGGGGGCTTGATCTACTGGCGTTACGAAGGCGACATGGATGCGAAAGAGTATGCCCAAGGCTCTTTCAACAACAATTGTCCTTTTGGAGCCATCATCTTCAGCCCCAGTAGGTAAATGCTGGCTCAAAATCTCCAGAAGGGATTTCCCGCGATATTTCTGAATTTCCTCTTGCAGTTAGTCAGCATCAAAATTCAAAAATCGCCTCAACTGCTGAGTGGTTTGCGTGCCTCGCTGAAGGACTGGATTCAAGAACTCATAAGCAGCATCAAAAGCCTTTTTGATACTCGTTGGATCTCCCATTATCTATATTTCATGCCTTGCTCGGCTAGCGTCATGGACTCTGTTGTTCGCTGGCGGCTGATGCAATCCGGCAGATCGATGCCTTAATAATACGGCGTATCAACACGTGAGATAAGCTGCACGCTAACCCAGTCTAGTTTAGCGCCACTGGCTTTGCTTTATTATTCCCTCCTTAGAGAGGTACAGTGAGAAACCTCAAATCCCCTCGGCCTCAATACAGTCAATTGAGTATTCTGTGGACTTTCTCGCATTGGACTAAAAGGAGCAGGGGAAGTTGGCAAAGGCATGGGCGATTGCCCTCGTGCAGAGGAGATCCGGGAAAGACAGGAGTGATAAAGGCCAGACACAAGTGTGATTTCGGGCAGTGTAGCTTACAGGAGAGCCTAATCTACATCCACCCACTCATATACGAAGCTGTCTTCAGCAACACATACGGGGCGGTAATGGGTTCCCCGGACGTTGCTATCGGCTGGAGACTTCCAGCGATCGGTATCGGCATAGTTCGCCGACCCCATATAATGATGAAGCTTCGATGACTTTGTTCGTGAATAAAAGCCCTGCCATTCCTCGCTCGAGGCATTTCCATATCAACGACTTTCGTGATTTCGATTATCAACCGAAGTCGACACTATGAGTCAGGCCAGCATATTGGACCGCCTTTCGGCGCTCGACACCAATACAGTGTCCGACGCCTTGGATTTTCTGGGCCTTCAAGGAGCCACGTCCTCCAGATTCAGTCACTATCGCGGAAAGGCAGATGAGAAAGGGCACCCTAGCTGACCTCCCAGACCCGACTAGTACCACCACCGCGTCTGCCACTGCGTCTACCACTGTGTCTGCGGCTATAGTAGATTTGATATATTCTGTAACTCCGAGTAGGTTTTGTACCGCACCTCAAAGCTTATGAAGGATAGCCAGACTGTACATATGGCAAGCATACCTAATTCCACAGATCCACTACAGACAGCTGTTTACAGACCGTGAGTGTCTGGCTAAGAGGAAATCTATAACATCTGCGAAGCACGGGCCCTCCCCTCGAAAGCCTCAAAGTCCTCTGTTGGCCATAATGTGCAATCATTCAGGTTCGAGTTACTTGCAGGATTAAAGTACGATTTATACAGGCCAAATATTGAACCACCTCTATTGCGGACAGACAGCATGTCACCCTTTTACCAGATCCACGTCTCATTTATGCACGTGCCGGCCGGCTCAAAATCCCCCTATCACTCCACTATATCTCATTCCACCCGTCCACTGTCTTTCTGGAACTGTTTCTAACCTGTTCAGACCGCTTATGCATCAGGGTAGCAGTGAACGAATCTGTTGGTCAGGAAGCTTCCAGTGCTTGCGCAGTTGGGTCCCTTCTGGTATTCATAGACACAGCGTCCGACCTTGACGTCTCCATTGTTCTTGTCAATGATGTCAGCGTACCAGACTCCGTCTGCTGCTTCATCATCAGAGGGGCAGTCACCGCCATTGCGGTCTATTCTGCAAATCAGTCTCCCTTCTTATCAAAGACACTCCACTTAATCCTCCATGGATGGAACTTACCGAGTTCGTAACCGTCTGGGAGTCCAGGGATGGGCATATGGCAGAAGTTAGGCCCGCTGAAGTTCTGTCCCGGGCAGCCGCCGGAGCCATCAGCGGGATTGGTGCGGAGGCCATCACAATTGGATTGATCGCCGACCATGACCTGGTAGTAGCAGACGCCCATCTGACCGGGGACTCGCCAGGTGCCGCCGAGGCCTTCACCCGAATAGGAGCCAAAGTAGATGTCTTCGAAGCCGGTGACAAGGGTAGGGGCCATCATGAGGGAGAGGCCGACGATGGATTTCAAGGTGAACATTTTGTTGTAGTTGTTGTGGAAGTTGGTTGAGGTCACTGAGATGAGATGGTGTTGCTTGTCTGGGAGAGACTGAATGCCAGGTGCATGGTGGCCCTTTTATGGTTGATTCCTGGTTCATGCTATATACCGCATCAGGCATGTCGTGGAAGCTCCTGCGGCAGTCCAAAGCAACAAGGCACCTTTTCCTGGCAGACAAGTCCCTATTCCCAAGACAATGTATCACCTGGGCCGTCATCATGGTAGTCTCTCATCCAACAGATCTGCCACTATTCCAGCATCCCATTCGTGAAGCTATCACAATCCCAGTCGCCAAGAGACATCAATTGTGGAGCCTCGCCAACCCCGACTTGTCGACTGCGCAGTGGAGCAGGATACCCCGTAGGTAGTCATTGTACGTAGACACAAGCATTTTCCTATAGAGGGAACGAAGACGAAGATCCCTTATAATCGTAGCAAGACCTTGATCTGACCCGCCGCCCTCCACATCCGTCGGGTGGATCGGAGATGTCTTGCAGCGGGTGGCGGTCGTTGGAGACTTCGGGTGCCACTAATGAGTTGATAGGCAGGTAAGACGAGAGTGGAAATGTTTCCAGACCAGCAGACGGGCAGATAACATGAGAGCAGTTGATAGTACATAATAGATGTTTTGAATGTAGTCATTCGAGGTCCAGATTGACCTATGTGGATCACACAATTGGGCGTTATTGGAGGAAATGTTGCCAGAAGGAAAAACCCACCAATCTGGCGACTGTTGTCGAGTCAGCTCCCTTCTCGAAATGGCTCAATGACACAGAATGAAGCGTTTGATTTTATAGTTCACGTTCGGCCGACGAGCTCTGATGTTGGATGAATCAAGAGCAACCCAAATGCTCCCTGTCATCTGTATGTTTAGGATCGCAGCCACCGCGTCATCGCCCGTGCATTTACCCGTTTACCCCTGCATGCTTCTTTTGGTGAACTCGCTTCGGCTCGAAAGCTACCTCTTTTTAATTAATCAATCGGCGATCTCTTGACCAGCTCACTCGGCCCGTGATACGAAATTATGCCTCCAGCACTCCGTATGGAGTAGTACGGGCGGATCGATTTATACGAGCCATTAATGATCATCATAAACGAATCCATCAACAATAGAAATGCAAGGTCAACTATTCCAATAAAGGTAAATGAACCACTGTTCAAATCCCACCCGATCAGACCACTATGTTCTGATGCGCCACCTTACAGCCAGCGGTGTCTCTAGCACCATTGCGAAGGAGAAAGCGAATCATCTCTAGTTGCCCTCTCCGCGCAGCCAGGTCGAGAGGAGTACTGCCATACACTCGTTCTCGCATTGCTATCAGCACCCGCTTCTAGCAGGGCCTTGACCCTACTAAGCGTAATCGAGAGAACAGCACAATGAATGGGATAGACAAGTTCTAGCTGCTCGTGAAAGAGCAATTCATCCCGAGACTCCCCACTGACTGACGGCCACCGCGCATCAGCAGCCAAATTGACATCCGCGCCATACTCGATCAAGGCGCAGACCAACGTAGCATCATCTTTCCACTTCCCTGTCTCATTTCGCTCCGAACGCGCAGCGTAATGTAAAGCCGTGTGGCCGCCAGATCTTTGATCTGATCGTCGGGTCAGCCCCGTTCTTGAGCAGGTAGCGGGCCATGTCATTCTGACCGGCCAGCGCAGCGTAGTGCAATGGCGTCCAGCCGTGCGCCCCAGACATATTGATAGTAAAGTAGCGATCGGTCAGAATCCACTGCACGGTATCTACACGACCAGCTTCTGCGGCGCGGTGGATAACCCGTCCCGTCTTGCTCCGGGCATGGAGATCCGCGCCAGCTTGTACCAGCGCCTGCACCACGGGTAGTGGGCTATGGTAGGCTGCCTCGTACAGCACAGTTTCCCCATAGAGATTGCGGAGATGGATATCCGCTACGCAGCAGGAAGCGCCCTGACGGCGGGACGATTATCTGACCGCACTGCGTACCATAGCGGGGGACGGTCTAAGCTGGGCCCATCAGGGGAGACGCCATCATCCACAAGCCGGGTAACTTCTGTAATATCGTTGCGCTGGATCGCTTCGACTAGCGCGCGTTCTTCTTTCAGTTCTCTCTATGGGTGTGACATTGTAGGTGATTTGGAGCAGCTTGTGGCATGATTTATGGTCTAGTCTGGGGAAGCGGGGAAAGTGGGGCAATACAGAACTACAGATAGACTTTATTAGATTACGTTGTATGGGGAGATACTACCTATCAACATACTACACTGTTTATTAAAGGTATTCAAAAATGAAAGAGAGAAAGCTCTTCCAGTGAGATTAAAGCAAATTTGCAGAAGCAGAGACGAGTCCTCTACTTGGATTCGGCTGCGACAACATGATTCATCTCGATTGTCCTGATTGACTATCTACTATCGGTGCACAGAGGACAAAAGAGAGGTAATATAAACAAGTCCGGGTATTAAGTAGAGTAATAACAGGACGTTTATCCCGTCTTGATCAAACGAGGGCCCATTCGGCAACAAACGAAAAGGCCATACGAACCCGTCCAACATGCGCCTTATATTCGTCCACAGAGATCCCCCTGCAGTCTTTCCGATCTCCAAACTCAGTCAGGGCCGCTAGTTGGAGCTTCTGCCCAGGAGCACCCAGTGTCCTGGGATCCTCGATATCGATGTACCAGCACTCAGGCCCACTGCCCCGAATATAGGCAAAAGGAATAAGTTCGTCTTTCCGTCCATCAAGACCGTGGGTCCACAGAAGAAACAAGCTAGGCTTGATCTTTCCGTGACGCTCCAGCGTGAAATGCTCACAGATGAGCCCGAACTGAAAGCGAAGCGGTCCCGGCTGGTAAACCGAGATCTGCTTGGCAGCCGGTAAGAAGCTGCGTTCGTTAATGAAATGGCTTTGTACGTCGAAAGTCCTTGGCCGCTCAATGCCAAACGGAACCTCCGGGTCCATGGTGATATACTGCTCCCAGCTCATCCCTGGCCGACCGTCGTCTCGAAAGTGGTGTTCAGGGTTCTCTGGATAGTGCTTTACGCTGAATTCTTCATTCGTCATGGTGAACATGGCCGGGTTGAAGAGTTTCTTGTATGGTTGTCCTGGTCCTTGGACTACTCCAGCGCCCCAGCACACATCGATCAACTTCCATTGCCCATTGTCGATCCGGACTGCATTCCATGCATGACCTGCGCTGTAAGGAGGAATACTCTGCCCGGGCCCCAGAGCGTGATAGCCATAGCCCTTGCCGTGGCCACCAATCACAATCGCCTCCAATCCAGCATGGGCTGCGAGGGCGGCAAAGAGCCCGGCGTAGCCCTCACACACAGCGACACCAGAAGCGAGAGTACTGGCCGGTGTCGATGGCTTCACACAATTGTTGAAAAATGCATCGGCATCATAGCAGATATTATGATGGCACCAGGTGAACAAAGCTCTCGCCTTATCTGTGGGTGAAGGGAATGGTGCTGTAAGCTCTCGGGCCAGCCAGGCAAGATCATGTGTTGGAAGAGTCTCCCGCGGAAACCTGGCGGCGTGCGAGTCGGGGCCGGAAAAGTCTCGGCATTTCAAGCACATCGCCGTGGGCTCTGTAGTCGTAGTATTTGGCTGAACACGCGGTTTGGTTGCTAATAATTTGGAAAGGTCCGGTTTCTCTGGCTTTGACGCGATAGGGATCGGAGGCGGTGCCCCATTAAGCGTGGAGTGCGCAATCTTGTTCAATCCTCCAAAACCTGACTGATGCAATTTGCCCAGAGCAGAGCCCGAAGGGGGAGGCGGAGGCAGCTTTCTCGCCGGCTTGCCTTCGCCTTCTGCGCTTGCCGACTGTCCCTGACTGTCTCGCGACGGGACTCGCGGGGGCGGCCGAGGCGCTGCATCCCCATTCTTCAGGTTGACGTTGCTTGACGCTCGACGAATAGGCAATGCAGGTCGAGCAGAGGGAACAGACGGCGGTTCTCTTATCGATGGCAATGGAGGCGGTAGACTATCTCTGCTCTGTGTCGTGGTCGGCTTCGGCCGTGGAGGCGCCTTGGGACTTTTCGCTTCTTCTCTTCTTGGAGGGAGGACAGGCAACTCTGCCTCATCATATCGAGGTGCGCGCACCGTACGAACGTTCCCTGCTTCACTTGATGAAGATGATCGCCCTGGTACAGGTCTCCCCACACTTGTCGATACGGTTGACCGGGACGTATCAGATGCAGCTGATTCAATAGAATTCACCGAAGGTCTGCGAGGTGGCAGCGAAGGCGCAAGTTGCTGATTGGAAGCTTTCCGTGTTGGCAGCGGCGGCGGCGCATTGGATTTCTGGGTGATCGACGGCCTTGTCGATGGCGATCGTGGGGCCTGTGTAGGGGGTGCTGCTGGCTCATTGCCAATCACCGAGCGCTCAATGACAGAACCGTGACCGCTGGCCGGAGGGTTGTTGATTGTTTGGGCTCGTAAGAACGGAGTCGGCTGTGATCCTGCTAGTTTGAGCGCCTTGATCCTCTCCTGAATCGTCAGGACTGGAGGTTCTTCCGCCATGTCCTCAGCTTTACGAGATGCAATTAACGCATATATCCAAGAGCGAGAATAAGAAAACAAATGCTAGTAAGCTAACGCGCCCTCAATAACGCATCCAACGACGACATCCAAAAGGCTCCTAGCGAACGGGAGAAAAAAGAATGAATAATGGGTTGAAGAAACGGAAGTAAGGCCACTAATTTATAGGCCGCCCATACTTGCGGCCCCCGCGCTCTTGAAACAAGGCTGTGAGCCTGTGACTGTTTTCTAAGGCTCGCAAGGCTGACTACCTAGAGTCTGAGGTACAGGCAGATGTTTCCCCGAGGCGACTAGGTGTTATTTCTTCGACTGCATCTGAACGAAGAACCAGCACAACCGGTTCCTGGCGCTAATGGGCGAATCACATGTGTTTCCCCCCACCTCAAGATCCTGACCCCACAAGGCTTGGGAACCTAGTGCCTGAGGTGTCAATAGCAACCAAAGGACGAATTTGATGCTACCGAGGGTTGACAGGATTCATGTAATTAACCTATTTAAACACAGAAGAACCATCGACTAAAAAGTTACCGAGATGAAAGAGAAAAGCCGGCTCCGATGATTGTAACCCCAGAACAGGCTTGTGTTTCAGCAACAGTCAAGGAAGACACAAGCGCCATATTCGAGCACAAGAAGAGAAAAGAAGTTTAGACACGAGATGAAGGCAAGGATTGAAACCGTGAGCACAATACGCAACCCAATGCTGTGGACAAGAGAAAGAAAACAAGAAAGAACAAAAGAAAAACGGCAGAATATGCAGAGAAAGTAGGATAATTCGACTGGCAGATTCGGTCTGATCCTTCCAGACTCAACGGATCCCTTTGCGTCACAAGAATGACGAGCAAAGGTAATTCAGGCCGTCGTCAACATCACTTCATCCCAATATACATGACAATCGTACCACTTCTGTGTTGCCGTCGTTATGTTCAAACGTTCTTATAGAGTAAGAGAGGCTCGCCGATGTTTTCGATCTCGGGAATGGTGCATTTCAGATCAAAGGCTTTGGCAAGGACAATCTTAAAGATCTACACTGTCGGTTAGCACAGCTCGAGCTCATGTCCACAGTATCATACCTTTTGCACGTTGATGCTGTGGCTGGTGCTGCTGAAAATCAAGCTCGCTTTCATCGCTTTGGCGAATCTCTTGGCCTGAGAAATCATCAGCACAAGCCCGGTCATCATTCTTGGTCAGCGTGCCTACCTGAATGGAAATCTCTTCTTGATCTTCTCGAGGAAAATTGACAAAGTGGTCATACTTGGTGCCGACCAGGAAAGGAATAGCTGTCTTGTTGAATCCACGGCCCTGCCGGTACCATTCCTTGATTGAATTCAATGTGCTCTTGCGGGTGAGGTCAAACATAAACAGAATTGCGACGGCATCATTGCACACAAGCGGAAGCATATTGACGAATTCGCGTTGACCGCCCAGATCCCAGATCGAGAAAGTGATCTCCGTGTTTCTGATGGAGATAGTCTTTTCCATGAAATTTACCCCTGTCGATAACGTCAGACTACGTACAGCACGAGTCCAGAGGAATAACATACCCAAAGTCTGGATATAATCTTCGTCCCAGCTGCCTTCCACGTACTTGACCATCAAACTTGTCTTGCCAATTTGGGCATCACCAACCATTCCAACCTTGATCACCACACTATTCTTCGTCGATTGGGATGGTTGTTTCTGACTGACATCTTGAGAGGTTTGCGAAATTCCTTGTCGCTGTTCAGGGCCGCTAGACAATCCGGAACCCGGCCTCGATGATGACGGCGGGCGTGGTTGTTGGGTTAATGTCGGAGATTCGGTAAATCGAGACTGATCATTCTCTTGGTTTCGAGATACATATGCGGATGGGGAATCGAAACCGCCAGTGTGTGAGGTGTAGTGAGCGCGAGAGTCGCTGCTGTATCCATTGTGAAACTCCGGAGGTCCCATTGCCTCCTCAGTAGCCGCCAGTCCAGGACCAGACATCTCAAGGTTCTGTTGATGACCGGTTTCTGGGACATCCGGGACATCAGACACAGGCTGCGGCACATCCATGTCGCAAATTGTAAGCTGGTTAGGAATGACTTTACGACCTGAACTGATACGTCTTCCGTTAATTCTCCGATCGCCTACCCGAGCGGGGAGCACGAGGGAAGCTGAAACTGACCTAGTTGCGGAAATGCCGGTAGGAGGCAGGCTTTCTCAAAGCCGCATGAGATGCGGTTCGGCAATTAAAGATGGAAAATATTTCGGCGATCTGAATTCGAGGTTTGATAAGAATGACTTGAACGAGGGAGGAGGAAGTTCACTCGATGAAGCTTCTGTTTGTTTTTGTTATTCCTTTGCTGGAACAAATGACGTGGGCGGAAGCTGAACCAGCAGACGAGTAAGCAAGGGAATAGACGACTGAGAAATGATGAACAGCGCTCGGATCACAAATTAGCAGGCGACAAGAACAGCAGGACTTGATCGAGAGGCACAAGGTTATGCGAGACCCTTATGGGCATCGGCATCAAGTCAAGCAAGTCAACACAGCCGCATCCAGACGAAGCGGCCCGATCTACGCTAATCCGCGATAGGATTAGCGCACATCCCACCTCAATCTCTGGATGAGAAAAAAAAGTTCCTGAACCCTAATCACTGATTCCCATCAACAGCCGTCTTTTTCATCCTGTCGCACGACTGGCTCGTGGACACTTCTACCGGGATATTCACATCGTAACTACGACACAATGTCCAAAAGAGCTGCCGACGCTTCTGAGGAGTACTCCGCTGCCCTCAAGGCCGGAGAGCGGCCGGTCGCCGATGACCTTCCGGACGAGGTGGGGGAGTTTGAAGATGAGTTCGAGGACGAATTCGAGAGTGAGGACGAGATTTTGGAGGCAGGTGTCGATGGAAGACCTGATGCGGAGCGCGAGGAAGAGGAAAAAGGTCCGTCTGCCGATTTTCTGTCGCTAGAATTGTTTCTGACTCAAATGCGATGACAATAGACGCTATGGAGGTTGACAAACAGACATTCATCCCTGGAAGGACAAAACTAGCTCCTGGAGAGGTACTGTCTCCGGATCCGTCTACATACGACATGTTACACACGCTCAGCACACCATGGCCTTGTCTCTCATTTGACATTGTGCGCGATTCCCTTGGCGACAACCGAAAGACATACCCCGCGACGGTCTACGCTGTTTCTGGTACACAAGCGGCGGGAGGGAAAGCAAAGGAGAACGAACTGCTGGTGATCAAGATGAGCGGTCTCAGCAAGATGGAGAAAGAGAACGAGACAGATTCGGAGAGTGATTCAGATTCAGATGATGATTCCGATGAGCCGATTCTCGAGTCGAAGAGCATTCCTCTCGGATCCACAACGAACAGGATTCGCGCACACCAGACCCCTTCACAGTCCGCTGATTACTCCAGGCCGCCGCAGACCATCACAGCGACCATGCTCGAAAACTCCCAGGTCGTCATCCACGATGTGACTCCTCATTTGACCAGCTTCGACGTCCCTGGCACAGTATTGCCGCCGTCAGCCTCCAAGCCGCTTTCGACTCTGCGCATGCACAAATCCGAGGGTTACGCTCTGGACTGGTCCCCTCTCCAGCCTCTTGGAAAGCTGTTGACCGGTGACAATGACGGCTTGATCTACGTTACCACCCGCACAGAAGGAGGAGGTTGGGTCACAGACACCCGGCCATTCACCGGCCACACATCTTCAGTCGAAGAGCTACAATGGTCTCCGAATGAGCGAAATGTGTTTGCTTCCGCCAGCAGCGACGGAAGCGTGAAAGTCTGGGACGTCCGGTCAAAGTCACGCAAGCCCGCCGTTGACGTAAAGGTCTCCAACACAGACGTCAATGTCATGAGCTGGTCGAAGCAGACATTCCATCTCCTGGCCACGGGTGCTGACGATGGACAATGGGCTGTCTGGGATTTGAGACACTGGAAGCCGAATGCGTCCGCCCCCTCGTCACAGATCAAAGCATCGCCAGTCGCAGCTTTCGACTTCCATCGTGAGCCTGTCACCAGTATCGAATGGCATCCCACAGATGACAGTGTTGTTGCCGTTGGTTCTGCCGACAATACTGTGACCCTCTGGGATCTGGCTGTGGAGCTTGATGAAGAAGAGAGCCGCGAGGCTGGCCTGGCCGAAGTGCCTCCCCAGCTGTTGTTCGTTCATTACATGGAGTCTGTCAAGGAGATTCATTGGCAGGCTCAGATGCCTGGTACCATCATGGCAACAGGCAGTTCTGGATTTGGGTAAGTCTTTTAGTTGAATTTGTTCTTTGTTTTATGAGCTAATGCTAACTCCTTGCAACAGTGTCTTCAAGACTATCAGTGTGTAAATAATCGGCATGCGCCTGCGGCACTCGCCCTTCTTGAAACGACGATACCAACAGACTTTACGCTGTCATCTGATGAACATATTATAGATTCTTACATAGGGTAGTACAGCTCGGGATTGAATGAATGATTATGAACTGCAACGAATCTCATCCGTGGATTGAGATCCCTGTCTTAGCTATGGCGCTCAAAGGAGTAAACCTGAAAACATATCTCAGCCATTTACAGCTACAGCTGCGAATTGCTCTACCTTTGAGTAATTGTACATTTCTAGTTAGGTCGAGCAATGCTGAACATCTGATGCGGTAGTAGTATATATATATATGTATGGATAGGATGCTTCAATCTTCATGAGCCAAGTAATTATAGGCTTATATCGACGCCTGACAACTCCGGAGATTAATTCGCCTCCCATTTCTATCCCATGATAATCCCAAAGCAGAATGTGTGCAATCCATTGATGCGACTCCCCACGGTCGAATCAATTTTAGAGTGGATTTCTGGGGAAATGCGGGCGAACCAATCATTGGCAGGGTATTCTACTCTAGATGCGGGGAAGGCTGTAACTCCAAAAAGTGCCCCGTGAAGCAGCTGCTTCGTATATGCTTTTCACTAATGCCGTCGAAAGCGTTATCAGACGGCAAATCTTCATATCTTACCTGCAGACTGACAACCAGATATTGTCCATGTTGCCGTCCGCCCTTTGCCTTTCACCCGCAGAGCTCAGCGCTCAACATCATTCACCCCGCAATTGACCATGAGAATCGGAAGGGGCTGCGAGCGCTGTCGCCATCGTCATATTCGGTGCACAATTCGAAAAGGAGCATCGTCTTGTAATCCCTGTTCGCGCTTGGGACGGGTGTGTCGGCTCGATCCACCATTTCGGTTTAGAACTGTTCATCACGTCTATCAGAAGAGTCATGGCACAGCGTCGAAATTCGACCTCGTGTGGGATCCGCATCAGATTTGGGTGAAGACTCCTACTTCATGTATTTCTCTTCACCTCCTTATCTAACCATTTGAGGGTTGCTAACGATACCAGTGACGTTCGTACTTGAATCGGCGGATGATTCTGCAGAATCGGAAGAGACAGATGCGCCGCAAGACTCTCAAGATGAAGAACAGCCGCCTTCAGAACAGATTCCAGTATCGCCTAGAGCTGTATTTCCGGACATATCATCTCTACTCATACCAGGTCCAACAAAGTCTTACGATGCAGTGGTTGGAAATCACCCACTAGACCTCTCAGATCCTGCGCCGGCACCATCGATACCTTGCGAAACACAACTGATACTTCCCTCATCCACTGCCATCTCGCCGACTGTACTAAATAGCATAGTATCTCCTTTGGCATCAACAGCCTGGACAGAGCCGACATCCTCGAGTCCGATAAGCCCGCGGGCAATCGCTTCGCCAAAGTTGTCCTCCCGCGAGGCATACTTGTTACGTTCATTCATCTCCAAGATAGCTCCTTGGGTATTGAAGTCCGCCACATAGATAGTACATTGATAGTACATTCTGACTATGACAGACCGACATCTGCGACTCACGCTCTCATTTTTCGACCGAGGTACCACGCCGGGCATTGGAAGTCCCTATGGTCCTTAAGGCCGTTCTAGCTCTCGCAGCCAGACACGACGCCATCTTGTCAGACGCTAGCGACTGGGAAGCCGCCGAATATCACGGCCAATGCCTGGAACTCTTGATCGCTGCGCTGGCGCAGCCGGAGGATACGTACGACGACAACCTCCTTATCACGGTCGTGATTCTACGCATCTACGAGGAACTTGAGAGCAACAACGACGAGAAGTACCATCTGTTCGGCTCAAATCGTCTCCTCAACACCATGTCCCGGTCGGCGTATTCCGGGGGCCTAGCCGAAGCCGTGAGCTGGCAGTTCCTGCGGCAGGCGATATATGCATCTGTCGTCCAGTATCAACCTATGCAGTTGGACCTGGAGAACTATGAGCGCTCGGCCGTGTTTCACCGGCGCGATGACGCGGCGTATGCCAACGTCATCATTTACCTCTGTGCTCGGATTCTGCAGTGTGGAGGAGCGTATACCCGTGGCATGGACGAGGAGACATGGCGCCAACTCTCTGATAGCGTTGAGCAGTGGCATCGAGGAAAACCAATCAGTTGGCAACCGTTGAAGTACAAGCCGGCGGACGTTGCGGAGAGTCGACCGTTCCCTGAGATCTGGATGATGTCTCCGCCAGCAGGTATGTATCTGAGCCCATGGTCCGCAATGCACTGACACTCGCAGTGGTCGGAATGCAATACTATCACACCTCGTGTATCTTCCTCACTCTGTCAAATCGACACTGGCAAGCCGCGAGTGACTTTGAGCTGGCCCGTTCGCAACGTATAGTAGAGGTAAGGTCGTACAAATATTGGGAAAGACCGCTACTAACGGACTAGAATACAATCGCATCACATCTAAACATGGTCATCGGCTTGTCCATGTCAAACGAAACCGTCGAGAATGCATACTTTATGGCATGTCATTTATTACACCGCTGTAAGTTTCTTGTTTGAGATTTCTGAATTATACTGACCAGGATAGATGGGTACTGCCTGCGACATCCTCTCGAACAACGCGGGTCACTGCGCTTCTTGGCCCATGTGGAAAAGACAGTGGGCTGGCGGACGCGATGGATGGTACGCGAGCTGGAGAAACAGTGGAGTGAGCTGCGGGGACTGGACACGTGGGGAGAGTCGGCTAGTTAATGGAGTCTGCAAGACTACATTGTTTGCATTTTGGAGGATTGGACATCTTTCTATGCGATGTATTATTTGAATACCTGATTGGAGCGAACTGAACGATGATAAATAGGCACCGGTTTCTGTAAGCCGTATTGGATACTCATCTCATTCCTAGAGAATAGTTCCGCTCCGCTTGCATTGCGTTGCCGATATCGCTCAATAAAAGCGTGATGCATCCACATATGATGTTGTGGACAAGAGTACCCAACTAAGCAGAAATACTCTTAATCATCTCCTCCAACTCTCTCACATTCCCACCAACAATCCTCTTCTCCAGAGGCTGCCCATCCTTATACAGCACAAACGTCGGCATCGCCCGGATACTCATCTCCTGCGCCACAGAGCGCACCTTGTCGACATCAACCTGGATGAATCGCACATAGGGGTACGTCTCGCTGAGCTTTCCTACACTTGGCGCAATCGCCTGACAAGGGCCGCACCAGGTGGCGAAGAAATCGACGACGACGGGGCCGGACGAGGTAAGGGCCTTGTAGATGACCGGACTTTGGGTATCGTTAGCGATATTGCTTCTTGATTGGGGTTATAAGGGGACCTACTTATCGACAGCTATAACTTTGCCGTGAGGCATGGTTGCGGCGGGGCTGGAGAAGAAGCGGTTGTAGATAAGGCGGATGGCTATCGATTAGTGAGAAGGGCAGCGAGGACAAGAGGGGCGGGAGTGCTTACCGATGTAGACGGCGAGAGCGAGGATAATGCGGGTGTAGTCCATGCTGCTGATAGAAAGGTGGTTAAAGCAAAGATGGGTCTGTTGACTGGAGGGGAAGACACCGATGTGTTATATTGATTAGTAAGCAATACAATTTAGCATAAATAGTTATGCTACAACTACGGAGTAACTACCGGTGACAGTGGAAAGACCATGGATATGTGTGGTCTTTCCGCGCTGCGTATTGGTGCCTTAAATATTCTAGGTAGGCTATACCCAGTTTTTGCTAGGCCTAATTCTGTGTGTTATAGTTATCAGGACGCTTTCATACATTCAGCACATATACAAGATAAGCAGACAAGAACATATAAAGCCGGGGTGTAGCCTCATGGATCTATTATTTGATATATCTTTGTTATAGAAAGCAGTACGATAGCAGATTTTTTTCTGCTTCTATCTGTTCCATTCCCAGTCGCTGCGGCGACCTGTTGATCATGGGTATAGATGACAACAGCAGACTGCTTTGTCCAGTAGACTGTTGACTTTCTCCATTGCACAGTGCAGGTTTTCCTTCGTGATAACTAACACTAAGAATAATGAATACTGTTATGTATATCCTAAAGAATCTCTAGTAGAGGAAAACTAAGCCACTAATAATAGGCCTAGCAGCTATGCTAGCACTTTATCCTAGAGCCTAGAGTTATGCTCCTATCCACCTACTATATCTATATTACTAGTCGGTTGCATATTAGCTTAAGTAAAGGTACTCCTATAGAGACCTATATAAACTAATAGCAATCCCTGCTCTATAGATAGCTAAGAGGATGGAAACCCATACCTGCACTATAATCATTAGTATAGGATATATAAGGTGTATTAGATGCCTACCATCCTATTCAGGGATGTAAGCCTTCTCTACTAATGCAAATAGTAGGACGGCATAGCCTGTTCGGTATTAAACCTCTAATCTTAAATGGATGCTACGCTATTTACCAGAGAATAGAGGCATGTATCCTGAGTTCTGGTTAGAAATGTGAAATTGCCCCGCAAGAGACATTGTCGACACGAAATGGCCGCCATCAAGACCGCGATGCAGAAAATCCGTGATAAGCTTTACCCAACCACAACCAATCCACCTGCTAAACAGAAGCTCCCAGCGCTGATCGATTTTGATGACCGTGACGACGAACCAGATGCCAATACTGAAGTGAAGGATCACTGATTTGAAGCTGGTAGACAGGCTAAGGGCATCTTAGACTCTTAGTCGGAACGGCCTCCAAGTCATCCGCGATACTGTATCTTTCCAACTCGTAAGGTGCACATATGTGATAATGAAGTTAGTTAATTTCAATACATACATACAAAAATGGCCTTTTCCAATCAAATCACTGCCAAGCCATCCTGAAATCCGAACTTGACATGATGCAGTGGTTCCACTACAGGGACAGCGCGCGGCGGGGAGACTGATATTACTCGAGTCCACCCAAAAGGCTGGGTTCGCACAGGCGAAGCAAGAGGCCCTGGGCAGACGTTCTGGAGTATGTTATTCCTATGGACTATTATTAGCCCAGGTTTCGCAGTCAGCATGGACTGGGTCAAGAAACATATCTATAATTTATCCACAGTTATTTTCGTTAAATGACAGGCGGGTTGAATTCTGGTTTCATGCTTGGTGAGCGGCCCCAGTTACGGCATATCTGCCCATAGCTAACACCTACAATCAATATCTGTTTATACCATCTTGATTTGGACCACTCAATCTACAGCAAACAGAGTATTTGCGATATGTTTCCTATTGGCGGCCCCATGGCAGCCATATCGAGTATGTAGCATGCAAGGCTGAGAGCGGGGAAGATGGGAAAACACCCCATGATCTCAGACAAACAATATCCAAGTGGTGCCACGTATTGAAAACATGAGGGGTTCTAATGATGGTGTGTGAAGAGATAAGGAGGTGGCCCAGCGGCTTTAGCATCAGCCTAAGTGGAGGAGCCTAAGTCGTTGCAAATAAATGATTAGACATAGTGCTACTGCAAAGAATTTCAAGAGGTTAAAGGAGAAGCATATAAGCAAGAGGTCCTTCCTCTAACTTCCTGAACCCTTCAGTACTCACCCCCTCTCCTATCTTTAACCTAACGTATACAGGCATCAAATTGTGGGCCTATTGAACAGTTCATCAAACGTGCAACTTCCTGATATCCAGCTGCCTCCTACTGCCACACGCAATAGCTTCACATACTCAAGAACAAATACACACAACTACTTTTTCACGCACGAAATGCAAGTAAGCACTATTCAAGGTCCCTTGATTTCTATGTATCTATAAGTACTTAATAAGACCTAACTAGGAGAACGGTGGCGGAGCATGTTATGTCGGCATGCGAGTCAATTACTGCGGCGCTCTCTGGACAGTTGTGGCGATGCTGGGTGGAGCTGCACTGAATGCAGGGTATAACTTTGTGATCGAAGACAGGCACGGGCAGACATTGACAGTATCTGGTGCAAGTTTAAGCCCTGCTCGAAGATAGTGTCTGGGTTCCTTGACCCCGTAATTCAGGAACTGAGATGGTGTTGACCGGAATTAGGATTGTCGTCACTTCCACAATATCATCTCTCTCGATTTGTACAAGCCTAATAGCCTCGTTGGGGGTTCGTTGCTACTCATCAGCCTTACGTTAATCTTACTGTATTTGCCGCCCTTTCATCTGCTATGTTCTATTTGAGCCATCGATAGAGATAAAGGGTGGTTTGCTGGAGCTTTGGTATTGAAATGATGCTCAACTACGAGTAGATACTTAATACTTAATATTTTACTTTATATTATACTGATTCTATTATTATATATTCATTATTTCTTTAAAATCTTAGTATAATTTTATATATTAAATATTACTTAGTGAGTTTATAGGCTAGACCTAGTCTATACTAACTAGATCTAGTAGGTAGAGAATTACCCCTGTAGTGGAACTAAACCTAGTAGGTTAAGCCATCTAGAACCTGCAGATCTATAGGTTGGTTTAGGCCTTGGGTTTCTAAAACCCAAACCCAGTGGGTTGGACCGTTGGATTAGTAGAATAGGAGAACCCAGCCCAACCCATGAAAATACTAATTCAGGAAAGATTCATTTATCTATCTTACTGTAATACTTGCAAAGTACCTGGCATAGTGCCTACTTAAATAGATATATCATATAGCATTATCCAAAGCTTGCTTCATGCAAGTCGCATTTCTTAGTGGTAATGACTATGATTCATGATAGATGGTGAAATTCTAGATATCTCACCCTATACCATTGCAAAGAGCTCCTTAATAGCATGGTTGCAGAAGAATGGCCTACTTGCCATCAATATATAGTCTATACCAGGCCAGCAAGGCAATTAATAATGCATTGCAGCAGGATCCAACCATCAACTTTGGATTTTTAAAGTCTGACAGCCCGTATAAAAGACCATCTCAATCTAGCTGTTGTTACTGTGGACAAATTGAATGTGAGCGTCATATGCGGAGAGCGCCTGGCTTTGATGGCAAGAAGACACACAAATGATCCTGGCCATGCTTGAACAATATCCGATGTACGATGCTAACAACTTTGCTTACACTGTAATGGCCTCATCAGCCTGGTTGATAAGCTCCTATACCACGCCTATGAGGTGGAATAGTTGGATCAGGCCAGCCTGTGTCTGTTTGGCGTTCTAGATAACTTGGACCGAGTCATGTCCATACATGCAAGATATGAGCGCAATCACAGGACCAACGTGCGGGATTGCCCCAACGGAGCTAGCATTACTGTTCTCCGTGGCGCGTTCCTTGCACTGGCCATACAGACGCGCCTGCACCAATATGTTGCATATGTTATTGAACGCGATCCACGAGGAGTATAAAGGGCCGGCCCTTTCTCGACTACGCGCTCCGCCCTACGAGCGTGACTCCGACAGATCTTCCATATCACCATGAACGGGACGTAATCGATATCGAAAAGGAGCTTGTGAGAACTCTACTCTCCCTTGGGTCGGATCCAAGCCAACCAATTTTAGATATACGACGGCCAGACGCCGTGGAATTCGTTTGTGACATTCTGATGCTCTAAATTCGAAGCACGTTAGCACACAGCAGGATCGCTACGGCCCTAGAAGACCTAGTACCACGAAAGGAGACTAGACCTAGCCTGCTTCCAGACTGTTAGGGCTGTCTTCTATCAAACCTTTTTAGATCAAGAAAAAGGGAAACCTTGTATGAAAGAATGCATGCATTATCGATTAGGTAATATAAGGGCAATAGAAGAACATTGTTATATAGGGATACCAGGAAGCTGGAAGATCCTGTAACTCGGTTGCACTGTGCAGACCTTGAACGTCCTTGCTGAAGAGGCGGTGTCCGAAAGAGGAAGCCCACAGTTTTCCTTTAAGAACCAAGTACGTCTAGGTACATATATAATTTCCACTACTTTCTTCAGGAAGCCTTTAATCACATAACTCCTTGAATCATGCACTAAACTGCTGCTAAGCAGCTCCTCTCCCGCGAAAAAGCATATACCGTTCGAGCCCATTTCTCTCTTAATATGCTGTAAGATAGAGCGTAACAATAAAACAAGTCCAGAATATAAGAAGTATTTCAATATTCCGACAATTAACTGATATGGCAGATTTGGAAGGGGTGGGAGGCGACGTCGAGCTCGGTACCGAGAAGGTTGTAATAGCATTCGGGAGCACCATTGTACAGTCGGTAAGCTGGTTGATATTATTGACGCCAAGAAGGCTAAGGCGGACATAGGCAGTGGCATATTCAGCATTCCACACTGTCTGTCCAAATGTCTGATCCTGTTATTCAAGAAGAAACTGGGTCAGCTTACAGCCGTTCAGTTGGGGGGTGGGTGCAAGCTCACTGTGAACGCCTCGAAGCGGGAGGACGTCCCATCTGTCCGAGACAAGGCTTCGTCGCTCGGTAGCCGGAAAACATCACTAACGGGTGACAGGTTGGTTAGTAGATGGAAGATCCTTTTATGCAACTGTTGTGTGCTCCTCGGCCTTAAGTAAGCAGGAGGGCTGGGATGGGATTCCTTACTGGGGAGGATTCGCCAAGCTGAAATCGCGGTAAAATCTCACGTCCCAGACGCCTGGTGATGAATCAAGCGACTGGCCAGCGCGAGATGGATCAACGAAGTACTGCTGGCCAACAGTATGGGCGCCAACCAATGCCGCGAGATCCCTTGGGTTGAATGTCTTGTTCCGAAAGAGCTCAATGAGATACTGGCCATCTGTCGCATTGTCACCGGGAACAAGTCCCGGGGGGTTAGCCCGTTGGGTATCACTGCGCCCTATTAGTGTTAGTATTCGAGGGCCAAGTGGACACACAACTGTGGCCACATTATGCATAAATTGGACCAGGTCTGCTGCCCCGACGCCATATGGAGAATAATTGTCAAGGATCTCCAGCGCCTTTGATCTGACTTCGCGAAGGCCATTATTTTCTGCACGGGAAATCTCCTCAGAACTGAGGAGCAGACTGCCATCCGCGCCCCCAAATGTGCTTTCCGTGGGCCATGACCCAGCATCATGGAACCCTAGACGCACTGCAGAGAGGGCAAGTCGACTGCAAGTCCCATTTGGGGTTTGAAAAAGTGTAACCAGGTCCCTCTGGATATATTCCCACACACAACAGTTGTCAGCGGCGCATCTTGTGCTCCCGAGTTCACCGGGGGGCGTATAGGCCTGTTGTAGTATTAGCTACTTGGAGCGGGCCCGGGAAAGCTAGCAAAGAATAGGCACCCAAGGAACAGCCCAGAGGGAAACAGAAATAGGAATCATCATAAGAAGACTTCAGCAAACCTTTACTCTCTGATCTTCGCAGGGTCCTGCACCAGTTATGCAGTCCCGGACTTGCCTGCCAACAGCCGTTGTCGCTCCATCTCTTAAGTCTCCGATCATCTCCGTCGACTGACTGTCCGACCTTTGGGAATGGACGTTGCGGAGGGACAAGACTATCCAAAGTAAGAGAAGAGTGAAAACGGAAGATTTCATTTTGTCCTTTGTTGGCTATGTGCATTGTATCTTGGCACTGCAGCATCAGTAAGTCAACTCGCATTAGAGTCTGGCAGATATATTTATGGGGGCGTGTCAACCAGTATAAGCCTTATCATTTCTACTATGCTAGAAATGGTCCTCTAGACACCTTTTTGGCGTAGTGGATCTGATGGCTGACAGGGCGCTAGTAGTTGGGATAGGATGGGGGAGATCGCCTTACCTGTTCCGGTTCAGGGGAAAGGATTCCTCGGAATGTTAGTGGTAGGATACACAGGATTACTCCGGAGCTATCGGCTTTAGAGACTTTTTACCCAAGCGAGTAGACTAGCAGCTCTGCAAAGGTTGGTCGAGGTACGTCTGCTGAGTCGGCTCTTTGTCCAGAGCTCTTCCTCCTTGTGGCCTAGTGCTCTGTATTCCTTCTACAATTCACGCGATGTCATTTTCTTAACTCTTAGGGTAGCCCAGCTGCAGACTGAAGCGAAGGCCGGTTTCTGCATAATTGAGTCAGACTGGAAGTGGACGAGACGCTCGTCAAAGAGCTTCTGGCGAAAAACCCAACTTTTAGCAATCTGGTGCGAGGCTAGGTGATTCGTACTTCTGTATATCCAACCGGGAATCTTAACGTACGCTAGCAGACTTTCTGCACTCGTAGCTCCGAAATCTTTTGGAAGCGGAGAATTGGGGGATGTTTTGGGACGACTCGGGAGCGAGTTGAAGAATGGCCACAAAATTATATTCACGGGTCTCTATACATTGAGTCCTATCTGAATGCTGTCTCGGACACTATGGTAACCCGCTTTACCAGATCTCAATACTTACAACCGCACCACCTTCTACAAAAGACCCGTTAATAGGGCCTCCGCCAGAACTGATGTAGAGTACATTTGCGTCCACCATAGTCCGTCCGAATGCTGCAGACGTGGGGTTGCGAATAGAGCTAGAGTTCAAGCTCGCTGTAACTATTTCGCTTCTCCCAGCAGGGGGAACCTTTGTAATCGCATTCTGATATATCGTGGCCAAATATGCGACCCCAGACGAAGTAATGGCGAAATCATCCGCCTCAATAGTATCGCTAATGACGTCAATCGGACCCGTCGCACGGGCAGAAATTGGGTCAACCTGCACTCGACAAAAGAGCTGCTTTGGCGTATTAGTGTAGTAGATGGTATTGCCAAGCACTTTCAATCCATTGATCCCCAAGTTGAGACCCAATATAGGTTCCGGATGCATTGTGCCATCCTTGAGGATAACTTCGTATTCGCCGGTGTTGATATCAACACGCCAGATGCAGCCTCCGCTTGAATCCGCAATGACAACTATTCCCTTGGCAGAATTTAATGTGGCTACCCCGTTGAGAAGCTGCGCGTCTGGTATCATTGTGACGAGGGACGCCTGCGGTGTGTTGCCCATGCTAAAGTCCAATTTCCAGACGTATCTACCATCAACACAGGTGACGAAAATGTCCGTCTCAATCTCAGTAAGTCCAGTGACGTTGGAGTAGCCATCAAAAGAGAAGGCAGGTCGGGTGTCATTGGCTGATGTGACACTGAATGGATCGATTTCATAGATCTCCGGGGCAGAGGTGAGAGTGATCAGCAAGTGACCGTTTGGTCGGACCGCGATATTCTCAACCCATGTACCTAACGGAAACTGAGAAACTCTGCGAAGAGTTGGGGTAAAAGGGCTATGGATTTCGCCGAAAGGGATCAGGGGACGAGCCAGACACCCAATGGCAGAGAAAAGTGGAAAGAGTTGGATTGGAAGCATACCTCCAGAAGCAGGTGACCTCCGCAGACGTGTTGTAATCAGCTAGTTTGTAAGGACTGAACTTGAAGCAGGGGGTAAAAAGGGGAAAAAGCTCTTATCTTGGGTATCTTCGACCTTGTAGCAGAATATACTTCGCTCGGAGTTATCGGCCCTAGCTTACGGGTGTACCGCCGCTTCGTCTAGTGATCAGTGATCAGTGATCGGCGCCAAGCAGAGGGACGGCGGGAATCAAGGTTAAATACCCAAGATACTGTGGGCCCTGTTACGCCAGCTTTCAATACACAATCAGCAGTCGGTGAAAACGGGCTGCCTTGGCGTCATGGGTCTGAATGGCGGAATGGTTGCCAAGACACTGTTGGATTCTACTATGCAAAAGATAGAAGCCGTTAATGCCCAAGTCCCACCTATAACTCCGTCTGGCATGTCGATCCCTGTCAGCAGATTGCAGAGGCACTTCAACTGAATCCATGGAACACTCCTAAAGTGACTGCATCACTCTTGGCTCCAGAATCCTATTCTCCCCCCCCTCCCCTCTCAAGTTGCCAGTGAAGTCAAGCCTAGGTGATGGAATTTGTATGTCTGTTGAACAGTCAATTGAGTGATTGCTGTGAGGGGAAATGCTGCCACTAGAAGTAAACCCTGGTTATTAAAGGCCGCTGTTAAGACTGGCGCCCTAGCAGCAGATGCTATATAAAGCGTCACCGCGTATGTGAACTTCATTACCAGTCACGGAACAATCCAGCGTTTACCAACTGGAAATGGCTTTGTGTTCGTTGTTCTCCATCCTACTCGGCATCCTCACTCATGCAGCTGTTCATGGGTTCGAGGAACAGGCCAATGCCCTTTCCTCTGGCAGCTGCGAACGTGCGGTATGACCACCACTTGAAAAAGAAAGGTCGACGTATCTAATGGAGTCCAGTGCGGCATTCTCCACTCACAATTTGGAGACGCCCTTCATTATCCAAACAACGATTCTGGTTTTGTTCTCTGGGATGCAAAGCAAAACGAAGTCCGCTATGCTTGCCGAATTGTACCAGAAAGCTCTGCCGACGTCGCCGCAGTCCTATCGCTTCTTGTCAACGAATGGTGCAGGTTTGCCGTCAAGGGGGGCGGACATTCAAGATATCCAGATGACTCAAACTCGGTTGGGGGTGTCACAAGTAATCGACCTGAACAGACTCAACACAGTTGAGCTCTTAAGCAACAGTTCCAGAATGCGAGTAGGAGCAGGAGCAACAGGATCCCAAGTCTACGATGCCTTGGAGCCGTACGGATTAGCTTTTGTTGGGCCCCGAACAGGGACAGTAGGTGTTGGTGGCTTCACCTTGGGGGGTGGCACTTCGGCTGTTACAGCAGAATATGGATGGGCATTGGATAATCTTTTTGAATATGAAGTTTGTCTAATTATTCGACCAAGTGAAATGGTCACTGTATTCTAACGATGTACAGGTCGTATTGCCAAATGCCACAGTGATTACGGTGAACGAGGACCAACATCCAGACCTCTACTTCGCTCTGCGTGGTGGTGCCAACAACTTTGGAATCGTTACTTATTTCCAGTTGCGGGTCTTTGCGCAGGGCCCAGTGCTTGACTTGGACAGGTCCTACGACCCTAACGTGACTGATATCTTCCTCAAAGAGGCATTCGACATATTCAGGGTGCAAGATACGAACCCTCAAGTTGGCTTCGAGTTTGTTTTCACCTATATCCCACAGCAGGATCGATTCTCGTTGAGGGGGACCCAGAGATATGCTCAGCCAGTACGGAATCCCCCTGAATTTGAGAGACTGAGTCGGATTCCGTTCCAGTCAGAATCAGGTGGCGTTGGGACTCTCGCCTCCTTTGCAAGGAGCAATGCACCTCTAGGGAGATCCAGGTATACAAAACGGCAAAGTGCAACCTGCTATACGCTGACGTAAGTTTAGGTACCTCTTCAACACCATAACTCACTATCCTTCGCCAGTATTGAGCAAGAGAGCTTTCCACATTCTCAGACAGGAAGTGCAGAGTGTGGCAAACATAACAGGCTTTTCCGCAAATCTCATTTCGTACTCAATCCCGGCGCGTGCTGTGAGCCGCATGAAAGAGAGGGGTGGGAATGCTCTTGGCATCAATGTTAAAGGACATCTCATACGTAAGCCGTAACAGATTGACTGGCCCATTATATGCAGCTGACAAAGGTGTAGTGAACAACCTCTCTCTCGCCTGGGCCCATGAGGCGGATGATGAACAAGTGCAGCTTTTTGCTGCTAGATTTCTCCAGAGGTACCAGGTTGCCGCTAGGGAGCTTGGTCTTTATCACCCCTTTGTCTACGTAAATTACGCGGACAAGGGTCAAGACGTATTTTCTTCATATGGAGAACGAAACAAGCGCCGCCTGATCGAAATTCAGCGCAGTATTGATCCTATGGGCGTTTTTACCTCTAATGGGCTATGGCGAGGATTCTTCAAGTTGCTGTAACCAACCGCTTTAGATAGGCTCACCCAGACACATGGAGCTGTCCAAAAACTGCAAGAACATCTTCGACGCCAGCTACGCGTGGTTGCACAGCCAACTTGGTGCCGGTAACTCTGTGCAAATCTTGCACGCATCTGTCATCTATCCACATCCAACCTAACCGATTGAGACTGGGTCTGATGGAGCTCTGGGCCTATCATGGGTTAAACATCTTCCCGGGCAACTACCATAGTGACTTTTCATTTTCGAGTCTTGTGAAGCTTCGTTGGCCGGTAGCCTAATCCTTATAAATCCTGACACCTTTCGGTAGCTGTTGTTCTACGTCCCTTACGCTAATAAAGGTCCGTAATTGACTTAAATACAGCGAAGTAGGATGTAATGATATTAAGCCTAGACTGGTTCGAATAATGCAATGTACTAATGCCAGTACTTGGGAGCAACGCCCTTGACACACAACCAAGCCTCCTCAACCGCCGTCACGACATCTTCCGCCAACGGCCCACACTCAAGATCCTTCAGATTTTGAGTCAAATGGGAAGCACTGCTTGCCCCAATAATGATGGAGTCACCGAGCGCCGCCGCTAGCTGCGAGTGGTGTTTCAGCCACCGCATCGCGACCTCACCGACCGAGAGACCATGTTTTTCGGCAGCAGAGCGGATTCGATCCAAAGCGTCAAAATAGGCATCGTTCCAGTATCGTGCATGGCGCAATGAGCCCTGAACACCTTTAGGATCGAATCGCGACCCTGATTCGAACTCGGTCTGGTTGCGGTGATACCGCCCCGTGAGAAAGCCACCTGCCAGTGGTTGAAACGCATACAGCGAGATCCCGTAATACCGCAAACACGGGATCAGCTCGGGCTCAATACTGCGCTGCAGCGCGCTGTAGATCCCCTGGTAGACGCTGGGTTTGATCCAGCCGTGCTTCGCGCAGATCTCGCACATCTGCGCGACCTCCCAAGACATATAGTTGCTGACGCCAAAGCGGTTGAACAGCACTTCCTCGTACAAGGCATTCACCTCCCGCAGAGTATCCTCGAACGGCGTCTTCCGGTCTGGCCCGTGGAGATAGAACAGGTCAAATTTGTCGGTGTCCAGCGCCCGCAGGCTGTTGATCAGACCGCGGCGCACATCTTCCGGGCGGTGGGAGTAGATTACCGGCGCATTGCTGGTCCACACATAGTTCGGGTACAGCTTCGTCCCCATCACCAGCTTTCGACCTTTCCAGTCCAGGGCCGTGAGCATTTTCTCGGAGGAGCCGGCGCATACAGTCGGGCGGTGTCGATTTCCCTGTGGCCATGGTCTTGGAAAATGTCGAGCATTTGACCGGCGTCGTCTGTGCTATGCACACGAGCGCCCAGAGTCCCTAAATGGCCGTCAGTGAGAAGACCAGGAAGATCAATGAGATGTCTAGCTAAGGGCTGACCAGGCTTGCCGAATGTCATTGCCCCGAAGACGATCTTCAGGTCCGCGTTTGGAGAATACGCCATGTTGTATATGGATAGCTGATCAGATTTCTCAGTTATTGTCGTGTCTCCGAGACCAAAAAATTTTCCAGTGAGCGAAGACGCGATTTACCTTCATACATTACGTTCTCAATCCTTCTTAAACGTTGTTTTATGTCCGGTAATCCCGAAGCCGCTGTCATCACTGTGGAGCCGAACAGTGGGATACATGTCGGACAATAGCCGGGATCAGACTGGAGCCATCTCTAACATGAAGGAAGTAATTTGGGACGGCTCATTAGGACCGTAGCCGCGTTCATCTTACTCAAAGCATAGATGCTAGATCAGCTAGTCTTCCTCATTTAGGTGCTCCAGTAGTCCCGAGTTGATGCTGGCTTGAGTGGTGGCGACCACAAGATCACATAAACATCGTGGGTCAGACCAGTATGATGATGCTTTGCTCAACATATCTAGGACACAAATTGCTGTGCAATACAAGAGTATTCAAACTCCAGAAAGTGAAGCAGAAGGAAATGAAATCTAGACAGGCAAGCCCGATCTCAACCTTATATCCCTTTTCACAGCGCAGTTTTATCTCAAGTGAGACTGGACTGACAGCCGGCCCCTATTTCCTCAAGGAAAAATGTTCGTTCTCGCGCGGTGCAAGTTAGATGTTATTGTTAATAGAGCTGAAGAATGCTTTCTACTATTTTCAGCGCGCGACTTGCGTCCAGCCAACCAGGTGTGTAAGTCCTGCCTAAGTATACTTTTGTTCTCGCGCTCTGCCAGCCACCCGATGCACATTGTTCTTAATTCTTATATAGGTGGGGTGAAAACACCCCTCTCCTGACTGCACTTGCACAAACTATGCCTGGATCATCCAGTTGCTTTATTTCTCCGTTTCAGTCACAACAGTGAATTCCAGCTCACATGCTACCCGGTATTATCTGCATGGTCCATATTCCTCCTCATAGCAAACAGCAGGTCATTGGGAAAATGCATGTTCTGGTGCGGCTGGCTGAGTCTGCATAAAAGTGTTTGCCTTCAGTTTTTTCAGCTCGCCACCACTCATGAGTAGTGTGTTGGCTCAGAGACATCTCATATCTGCAGCTGAGTGGAGAAGTTTAGCTCTCCATTTGCGAGTCCATAATAGAATGCCGTGGAGTATTATATAAAAACTGTTTCTGCTCCTAGCGTTGACCAAGTATCTCATCTACCTTAATGCAGTTACCGTTATTGAACCTACAATAAACAAAATGCGTTCCCTTGTACCTGTTGTCCTTCTCTCAGCGTCTGTTGCAAATGCACTCGATCTCATGAGAGTATGCGCGGGTTTCGGTCTCCAAAGTTGCGCGGTCCTCCCAGTTGTCAAGGAGTGCATATCTTTTACTGGACAGCTGAGTAGTTTGTGAGCACCTTAAGAATCATCCCTTCATTGAAGCTCAAGCTCACATGTCTGGTTTTGTTAGAAACGACCAGGTTTCTTCCATGTTAGTCCCAGAAGGATACACCTGCCAGCTTTTTAGGTATGTCTCCAACGTTCAAGCTAGTATCGTTTGGGGGCTAATACTGGACAGGGACGTTGGCTGTCCTCGTGTGAGCAAGTATTGGACAGTCAAGTTGGCCGCTGGAACATGGTCCCATTTCAATTCCCTTCCTAATCAAGCTGGGGAGAGGGTTAACTTGGATAATGCCCTCAGTAGCATTAAATGCTCCGCAGTTTAGATATACCTTCAGAAGACCTAAGGTCATAGTGTTCGAATAAGCAAAGGATGGCTTAGACTTCGCATTTTTCTTGAAACCAAAAGGAAAAATTGAAAATGACTTTTAGGTCAAGTCTCTTGAGTATATTAAGCAAAATCTCTGGGGGCGTAGATCCCATTTTGAACTTAGGGCTGGAGGAGGAATAGTTCAGTTTTTGCGCTCTTGAACCAGGGCATGAATCGCCCTCATAAAGAGGGCGCATTGATGGAGGATACCTTGTTTGTTGAACTGCACAGACAATTCTCTAGCCCAGCATGCTATTATATATAACGGAATGCAACTCAGAACCCTTCTCTACTGATGACTTCTCTATGTCAGGTATAGGAGGGAGAAATTTTGTTTGTTCACTTAGAAAAGTCTGAACATATTACTTTTATGTAATTTATGCTGTATTGTCTTTAAAAAGAAGAATCAGTAGTCAGTTAAGCTCCCAGGCAAGTAGAAAGTATTCTTACAAAAAGTAAGGACATTTAGCAGATGTAATAAGTAATAACTCCCAGGTATAAAAGGAGGTGGCGAAGTGTAGAATATAGGAAGTTCAGTTTAATGGTAAAAATGCCTTAAGTACCTGAGTTAGAGGGCTGTGAAAGGGTGGGAAAAATAATAACAAAAGTTAGCCATAATTTCAAGTGGGCAAGGAGGAAGCTTTATAGACCATGCACTGCGATGTTAAGCCTTAGCTAACATGCTGTTTTATGAATAGGAATGCTATACCACCTCTAGTAATTTGCTGTCACTGAAGACTACAGACTTACAGAGTAGTGAAGAACTGTCCACAGCAATTGTGTTCCAGGCAGTTATCAAGATTGACTCCCCTACACTACCTTACAAAAGACAGTATCATCATTGTGACATGGTCGGATTCTACTGATGATAACCCATGCAGGAATATGAGCATCAGCACTCCAATTTATAGTAGCCGATGAACGGAGGGTTGACAATTCTGTTGCCTGTCAGCCTGTTGGCCTGATTCCCTCTCCATCGACATTCTCGGCACAGCTGTTCCTCTACCCTCTTGCTATTAATAGCGCCAGACAGGTCAAGGATATGCGTTGCTCAATCGTGAATACAACTCAACTCGGATCCATGAGAAGCAGTCCTCATAAAGTGCCTTCTGTTGACTAGCTCATTTGTTGAATAATTTGAGAATCTCTTCAGCACTATATCTAGTACTGTCTATTTGTCTCCTACCATGCGTTCTGGATTGAAATACACAGGCCAGACTCGGCACCGAAATGGCCCGGCGCAGTGTCTTGACGAGATACTCTGGTAGGCTGAGAGAGATACATTTGTTGTGGAGTCACACAGGTACCCGGCGAGAGGGGAACACAAGATCATTGCAGATCGACTTCATCGAATATTGCTCAATGGCAATGCAACTCAAGGATCAGGCATCAGCATAATTCTCGGCGAATATGACCCCGCATCGACTACAAGGTGGAAAGTTGGAACCGGGACGAGCGGACCCTGAGAGGAACTAGTGTGGTCTAACCTGTCTTTAATTAACAACCGCTGATCTACACCCGACTCGCGTCAAACTGAATTCCATCAATCCGCGGGCCTATGAGATCTGTGCAAAAAGCCAGCATGTCCGTAGTGCCAATCCCTCAAGAGCATGGGCTCAGCCACACCCGGTGTCAGGGCCTGCATTGGGTTGTTGTTCTTCAGGACGGTTATCTATGCCAGCTTTCCCATTAAATGATTTGTAATTTTTTTCATGATGCCTTTGAAATTTTCGAGATCTGATATCCCGTCGCTGAGGCATACCAGATGAGGCCGCTTTTCTTCTGTCTGCTCTTAGCGCTGCGGCGCGTTGCAGCCGATGATGACGGAGAGTCCGATTCCAACCCGAGATGTGAGTTGAAATGTGTGTCCTCACTTGATCACTGCTAAGCGACCAGGCAACACCAATGTAAACATTGCATCCCAAGCCGATGCAGACTCGATCGCCTCCTGTCAAAGCATCCGCGGTACTGTGACCATAGACAACTCTGCAAGCGGGACTATCAACCTCCACGGAGTCCAGACAATCCAGGGCCCTCTCACGGCTGACGGAGCTTTGAACCTCAGTTCCTTGATAGCGTCGGACCTGAAGACCATCACTGGAACATTGACCGTGGCGAACAATGATGCGCTCAATCAAATCTCAATGTCCAACTTACAGACTGTGGGAGGAGACATCAAAGTGGAGAACAATCGGAATCTGAAAGATTTACCGTTGAGTGACCTGGATGAGGTCAGAGGGGGCTTGACCGTCTCCGGTGATTTCAATCGGTTCGTTCAGGTATATTCCCCTGTACTTCGCACAGATCTGACGAGCCGTAGGATCTCACTCTCGAACCTTGACACAGTCCGAGGACCGACAACGATCCATAGCTCAGGCACCTTCAACTGCTCAAGTTTGGATAGTCAACGGTCTGGAGACGACAGAGTATTCCAAAGCTCGTACTCATGCACGACCGGCAAAAGCAACCATTCGTCCAGCAGTGATGGACTCAGCACGGGTGCGAAGGCCGGAATCGCCGTGGCAGTGGTGATCGTCGTCCTGCTGATTCTCTTCTTCCTTTGGCTGTTCATCCGCCGACGGAAGCGCCAGCAGAATCGACGGACAGAAAAGACAGTACCAGAGGTTGCCACGCCCCCAACACTAGCTCCCACCGGCCTCACAACCAACACAGAAAAGCCCACCTCAGATTTCACGCCGCCCCAAGGGGACGTGGAGAGGAGTATCCCCCGAAAACCACTGTCCCCACCACCAGCCGCAGACGCGAGATCTTCGGTTCCAGCATCCTTGCTCCCCGGATCCGAGAGAATGTCGGTTCCTGTATCATTACTTCCTGGGTCCGATCCATCAGTGTTCTCGGCTTCTGCGTCCAACCGAAGAGTCACATCCGATCCCACGCTATTTTTACATCATATCCCACCCCCAGCGCCACGACCTCCACAGCCAGAAATGGATGTTCCGATGCTAGACAGCGGGAATGTATACGAGGTGGGGACCGGTCGAACAAGGCCGCAGACACCTGTATATGAGCTGGACGGAGGCGGAATGAGCAATCACCAGCAGCCTATCCACCACGAATAATGATTGATTATGACATGTCCATAGTTGTATGCCAAGTAGACAATAAATTTACAGATTGTATTGCCAGGTGGAAACTCTTAACGAAGTGGATATTACCCTGAATCCCAGTCATTCTTCGACGCTAACATTAATATGACGAACGCTATATGCCGTTTCGAGTACGTGAAATATCCCAAATCGTCTATACGGTCATATCCAGCAATATACATGAAACCCTAGGACTTCACCCTCACTGCCTGCAGTGTTTCCCCATTCGCCAACGGCCCACACCACCCATACACATCACATCGACACTGCTCAAAGCGCGGACAATAGATATCCTCCATACCAAACACCACATGCCAGACTTTCTCAAACACCCACCCTACCCCAAAGCTATCCGTCAGGTCCGTTTCCGCCGCCCACGCCAGCATCCGCTCATAGTCCCGCTTCGGCCGCTGCAGGATCCGCTCCCTGGTGACGGCAAACTGCCCGCAGCAGACATTCCCGATATGCTCGGGGACGCGCTCCTTGCCAACTCCAAACAGCGTCTGGTACACCTGGGGAAAGTACGCGCGGATATCCTTCTTGTCGATATCGATCTGAGTCGGGGACCAGGGGTGCACATTTGTCGGACAGCCTGGGTCGTGCTCGCAGCGGAGATTGACGTAGCCCTGTGCGGCGACGGCCTCGAGGCGGAGATTGCGCAGCGCGACGCTGGTTTTGGGGCCGAAGAGGTCGTTGTGCCATTGGTCTTGGTTAGAGTGGATGAAGATGGTGTAGGGGGGAAGTTGGTCGTAGAAGTCGACGACGTAGGAGAGGTAGGCGGCTGCTTCGCGGCCGCGGCTGGTGTGTGGGACGAGGAGGTGCGGGGCGGGTTTGTGGTCGGTGGTGTAGATGAAGGGGATGGCGTCGCTGTTTTGTCTAGTATCAGCATATGGCTTGGTTTGGAGGAAGCGGAGGGACGAGTATGACGTACTGATCACGGCAGTAATTCAGCAGCCAGGTGAGATCTTCCGATTGTGTCGCGGCTAGTACCAGCGCGATAGTGCTGTTAGATGAGTATGTCTTGGTGATGTCGGCGAGTTGCTGCGTGACGGAATGGTGGTTTTGCTCGAATTCTAGCCAGTCAGTTGTGGCTGCCTACTTGGCAAGGGATGCAAACTCACCGTCAGGCTCCAGCTCGAAATCTCCCCGCCGATACAACATCGCAGTGAAGAGCCACAGACAGATCAGCGCGGTGCAAGTTGTGACTGCTGTCCGGCGGGCCGGCCATCTGGACAGCCGTCGTTTTGACATTAAATCTGTCTTCTGCGCAAGTGTCTGCTTCATAGTAGGGCCAAATGAGAAGACGATGCTGCGGACAGGAGACGTCCACCGATTCCACTGAAAGAAAATTCAAAGGAAGGAAGACAGGTCAACTGGCGCTTATGCGAGGTGTCATCGCCATATTCATCTTGCCATTGCAGGGCCAAATTCGAGCCAGCATTTTCATCTTTCTCAACACCAGCTAGGTAACCGCCTTTGCCTTGCCTTAGGCTAGTCTACTGCGTAATACTTGTAAGCTGCGTAGCACCAGCGAAAAAAAATATTTGGAAAAGCAACGCCGCACCCGCTAAGTGGCGCCCCCACAGCTGGCGTCAATCTATTGGTGCAATAACACCCCGGCAACGAAATTCCTGGCCAGTCATAGACTTGATGGGTCTGTTTCTTGCAATTCTACTGGCTTAACTTGGGCTCTAATCAACAATCTCGATTGTGATTGGCCAAGTGTACTAATTAAAGCCGCCCCACCTTGCAGCTACCTTACCCACCTGTTCCTGATTCAGTCGGATCTGACGGGTTCCATCTGTTCTATCATACAGCCTCACCCAATCACGTCACGACCCAGCGCCTCAGTGCTACCTTGAATCTTGCTGACCTTCGAAATTCGAGAAATGCGTCGTAAATCAAATGATGAGAAACAAATTGTCTGGAGATCTTCAACAAGATATATGCAATCAATCTAGGTCCGCGTTAGGAGTTTGATCCAGTGAGCTTCAATAATCATGTTTAGCGGCGTAATTAGGCAACAAGATCGGAGATAGACGCATATTCCATTTTTGGAATAGGATGGAATGAGTCTCGAACCTCGGGGCCTCGGGCCCTGTTATTGTCTCGTACGTTAATATCGATAGATTTATAAGCTAGCCTCTAAGCCTCTAAGCCTCCAAGCCTCCTCCATAACTCTTCCCTGAGCAGAATCACGCCTTCTGAGTTGCGACCAGGATAAAAGGCCCTGATAAGCACTACTTCGCTAGTGACTAGTCAATATAAGCCACAGGGTTACATCGTTTGTCCAGCTATTTGAGCATTCAAATCAGTATGGATGATGGCATGACACGGATAGAACATTCTGCGATATTGTAATTTCCAGTAAACTGCGTCTATAAAAGCTATGAGAAGTGCAGTGGCTTTTTCTACCCGATGATCAAGATTTCATGTAATGAGTGGCGGTGGAAGCCAGAGAGTTGTGCGTTAATATTGATCTCTTTTGCGTCTTTAAGTGGAATGGCGCCGGATTTTGGGGCCAGATGCGACCACTAGAATTAAGGTGCTACTATCTCAGTTCCAGCCTATGTTAACCGTTCCGATTAAACGAGGCCGGAGGCATCTAAGCGAACGTATCCAGTATGGTGATAATCATGTGACATCCCAGAATCTTTGATTTCATCAGTATAACATGTTGCTGTGTTGTTGAATGCAAAGCCTTTCCCTTCCTAATATGAGAGTTACCATAATTGCTATTTCAAACCGCGCTGAAGGGGGTAACTAGTTTAGAGGGAATAACCAGCTCGGCATTATATGATTGTTAACATGGACAACGTTTGCGGACATTCAGTTGGAGTGGTCAGGTCAAAGATATTCCAAGTAGGGGTCTCAACTAGCCTGCTGTGGGGTGATTAGGATTCTGGATGAATCTATGCTGGAAATCTGATATTTGGACATGAGCTTCTGGCCGTACTATGTTCTCCATTCGTTGCTGGAAGAACGAGGGAGTTGTGGCTAGCCCCATCGTGGAAACTTTCAACCGTTCGAGGCCTCGATGGGCGGTGACGAAGGCCGTTTTCCATCTATCCGTTTCTAGGATGGGCTGCTGGAAAACCCCCTTTCTGATGTCCATAGATGAGAAACAGCCATTCATATATCTCTAGCCTCCGACTCCGTAAGCACTACTTTCAAAGAGTGGCTGCCTTTGTTGCAATGGAAGGGGCCAGCCACTTGATGGAGGGTCTCAGAAAATAGTCTGGACGAATGCCCTAAAGTCCTGGGCGGTAATGGTAATATCGCTCTCATTCGGTCCTGGTGCCCTGTCATACAGGGCCCGGAAGGGCAAAATCATCGGGGCGCCGGTCATCCAGGTTTGGGTAACGACGACCTCTTGGGCCGAGTAAAGCTGCTGGCTAGCAGCTGGCTGATTTACTAGAGGAGGACTGTGGAGGGGTCGTGAGCGAAGTGCGGCGACGTACGCGGGGGATGCCGGGTTCGGGGCATTAGGCGGCATCAGCATCCATTTTTCGAACGTCACCCGGGCCCTTGAAGCACTGACGAGAATGACGAACCTGGTTTGGCCATCGGAATTGTTAAACCAGAATTTGGCATTGGAACGCAGCTTGGCCATGGACTCTGAGACTCCTACTTCGAGGACTAGAGTTGGCCATCCTTGCGTCTCCCCCTTGGCCACTTGCCGCGATGGGGGAGTGAATGCCTGGTCGCCTTGCTTTCCCTTGTTGGCTTGTCTGTATGTAGTAGTCCCTATCCAGCGTCGGTCCGTCCAGTGGATGCCCATATTTTGGAGGTCAGAGCCGACCTTCAAGGTGAAATCATTGATTAGGGAGTCGTGGGTAGCCGATGGGATCACTTTGATTAGGCCAGTAGCTCCCTCCCACTCGAAACGAAAGTCGACCCCACCAAGACACTCCTTGTCATTGTCTAATCGCTCAATCGCGTCTTTGGTGAGTTCCAAAACCAGAATCCATTGGTTACCGTCGCAATCGTTGGCCTGGAGAGTCTCCAGAACGCTATAGGCAGCTTCCTCGAGCTGTTTCATGGTCGTGTATGTCCTGCTGATGGTAGTCGAAGTAACGCCTTCGGAGAGATGGTATTTGCCTGTTAGGACTGGGGAATCACTATGATCAGGATTCATCATGGCTTGGCCGAGGAAGAAGTGTGGATGACAGATGGGGCAGAGAATTAGATTGAGAGGTTGGTAGAAGGCCTCAGATTGAGGCCTAAGAATTTAATACATAAGGTAATGTTGATGGGCTGTGAATTTAGTGAAAGAATGAGATTAAGCAGGTGAATTTAACCAGTGAAGGCATAATATAGTTTACACAGAAGGTAAACTCACTACTATGACTACTTTACCTTCACCACCTAGTTGGTTACTAGTAGTGAGAATAATGAGATAATGTGTTGATTAGCAATCTAGAGATATGAATGACCTAATAAATCAGACTGTATGTTCAAGCCTAGGGACCATTAATATAGGTTCCTAAGACATCTAAGACATGCTCCATAGGAAGGTCATAAAATTTAGGCTAACCAAGCCCAACAAATAAAATGAAATAAAAAAACATATATATAACTGCCTGGATTTACTGATGGTCACCCAGTTAACTACTAACTAGCTAATGTGTGGCTTTGATCTTGAAGAGGGCAGCGGTTAGGGAGTATCTCATCGAAAACGCAAGCAAAGATCCTACTTGCTTAGTGGGAATTCTTGCAAATAGTTGTCGGTATCGGAAATATTATGAAAAATCCGTCGTCTGGTGTGAGAAATCAGAAATTCGCCTCCAAAGAATGACTTGGGGGATTCCTCCGAAGCGGGCCACGAATGTTTCCATCCGAGCTCACGTTCGCATTTGAAGAGATAAGACATATACTGGAGCAAACAAAGTAATTGCATTCAGTTCATACATGAAAAGTCTACCTGATCGGATCTGTGTTTATGCAGGTTGTATTCCCATAGCCCCAATCACTTCAGACGCAAAGTTCCAAAGTTTAACAATATCCAGGTGAAGTACAGTACCTGATGCTTGACCTGGTAACAGCGCTGGTCCGAATAACTCCCCTTTCTTGAGTTGTATTCAACTCGTTCTGAGGCAAAGGTGCCGGTGCTGGGAAGATAGCCTAATGAATGTCAGCTTCCGGTTGAGAATCGCGTCGTGGATGTAAGTGCATGATTACCATAGTGGTCGAAAAAAGGTTGCCAGTAGTATCTCGACGCCAAATTTCTGCGGTGCCTTTGATTCTGCTGTATGATAATGCAGAGCATTTGAGCAGTATTACTAGGATAACAGACGCATTGCCTCTAATCCGTAGATTTTTATCATTCTGTAAATGTGGAAATGGTTCACTCCAACTGGATTCCACAACAATCCGAGGCTCAGGGTCGGTGTCCGCACGCAGGAAATGATCAGGTCCCTTGACTGATCCTTGGTGAAGACCAGTGAAATTATCAAATGCTAAGTTATTGCATATTGTTAGTCCAACGCCATAACTAAAGTAGAAAATACATACTTGTTCCCGCTCCACTCCATAAGAGGTCTGCTTCGGCACTATTGATGAGGCCGTTGAGAGCCCATTCCACGATTGAGCAGTTGATCCACCGTTGGTGGACGTCATGGCTCCCGGTGCTTAGCATCTGTCATACATCCCCCACTCAGGCCAAAAGGTGTCCAGACAAGCGTCTCTAGCTAGTAGGGATGAGATAGCACAGTAGATGTCAACACAGTAGGGATGGCACGACAGCATCCATCAGACTGTCGGCCTGTCAGAGACGCTGAGGTGTGGACTACTCGGCCTCCACCTTGGCAAACGATAAGTAAAATTATGGTTTGTCTGGAGTCTAGCACATTCAATGTCTATTTCCAAGCTCCTCAAAAATACCTGGGCTGAGGGGGGTGGTGAATTCTTAGCTCTGTTATTAGAACTGATATGGAGGAAATTAGAACTTATATCTACACTGCTAAATGTAACTAGCTTAGAGCATAGCTAAGTCTATTTTAAAGCTTCTCAAAAGATATGGAGGCTAAGAAATATAGTGAATCTCTCTAACTATATCACAAGATGGTATTTACATAATTGACTGTTATAAGATATACCAGGTCTTCTCCTGTTAATTTGAGTAAGACCTATAATAAGCTGGCCCTGATGTCTTTGAATAATAGTGTATAAGGACTACCTTACCTTAGGATACATAATAAATGTTTAATATGCGTCAGTTAAGTTTTATAATGGGTTTAGTTGTTTTCCCACAGACTGGTAATAAATCTTCCCTAGGTATAATTACCTTGTGATTCAACTAAGATCTTATCCCCAGAGAACGAAGCTTATTGTAGACTTTGCCTTCTGAGTTGCTGATAATATCTTAAATAATGATATATACCAACTAATAAATATGTTTAAGATGTAATTACTATTTCAAATACTACAATAATCGCCTCTCCCAGCCAATGGTATCATGGTTCTGTTATATAGTAGATTGTATGAAGCTACTCTAAGAGGTACTACTAGACGCTTTATTATACTGTTAAGGCCCTATGGCCTTCTGTGTCTCCTGAATAGTAGGGGACTGTAGGAGCTCCTTTAGCCTATTATCCTAAGCCTAGCAGCTAACAATCACAGTAGTCTTTTAATATGATCTCATTACTCAGTAAACCACTTTTCATTGAAGTGCAGGACACCTTTCAAAGCGCCGTCTTCGTGATCCTGCTTCGAGGGGAAGAAGACGCCTGAGAAGATTTGGCTTAGTTCCTTTACCAGTAACCTGCATCAATGTCTCCCAATCGACTGACGTTGTGCGTGTATTGCCAAACATAAGGCTCCCCCAGTTAATGACGCGGTCAATTTCTTGTTGCCAAAACTATAAAATTGGTACATTAGCCTGGTATCATTAAGTAACATTAGAAGAAATATTGGTCAATTCATACAAATGCGAGTTTTGTATTGGAGATCTCGCCTGCTGTGGTGAAGTTGAAAACTTTCTGCCCATATGAGCTCTGGACATATGTCGCCAACAGCCTGGACCAAAACGAGGTTCTCAAGATTGAAACAACTCTGCCCGTCTGGGTCCCCTTGATGCCAAGATTGCTCTGAGCCCAGGGCACAAAGTTTGATCCCTTCAACGTTTCTTTCCGTTCCTGGTCTGCCATTGTGTTAAGGTCGTGCAGCATTCGCAGAAGGTTGTACCCATTTGTATCAACTTTGTACCGGTCATCTCTATTTCCTTGTAGACTCGTAAGGATGTTGCCTTTGGTTTTGTTCGGCATCATAAATGTTGATAGCCCAAAAACATGCCTAGCCGATTATGTTAGCCATCTCGCTCGAATTACATTTGAGGTCTCGTGGCCGCTACTACCTCAGGCTCTGGAGGTTCCAAGGGCTGTCCATCTGCGCGCTTCGGCTCCAGAGCTAGCGGCTCCAGAGCTAGCCAGCTTGCTCTGTTCATCGACAAGCGATACTAGGGCAGCTCTTCTGTGCTGACCAGCAATCAGTGAAGGGGCCGGTAAGTCCGCCGGCCACTCTTCAGATAGAAAAAGTCTATGAGAGTTCCTCCGTCTGTAATGGTTGCGCGAACACGGGCTTGATGAACAGATCCCTCTCCCTGACCGTCAACGTAGTGTTGGAGATAAGCATCCTTATCAAAGGACGACATCGTCGCCTTCATTCTTGTTTCTTTGAAGTAACGACGACAGCCTCTCCTAAACCCTTCAATAAGGGCTGCGACATGGTCGCGGTCAATTTCTCGGTTTTCATAGGCATTGGTGTCAAGGATGCGAACGTCGGTGGCGATAGTCCCAAGGTAGGCCTTGTGAACTTCGGTCTGGTTTAGGTCCTCTTGGATCTCTGCGAAGACGGCTGACTGATCTGCATCAGAGACGGACGTTTTCCCATGGTTGGCTTTCCACTAATGATGAAATGAAATATGGAAAACTTGGCAATACAATGATAGAGAATGAAGAAGCAGTAAAATGGAAAAATCTGAATTGAGTGAGCAGGGAAAGGGAATGGATTGAGAAGAGGAAGGTAAGGAAACAAAGTATTAATGCCTAAGTAAGGAAAAAAGGGGAAATGAAATCAAACTTAAGAGAGACGAAGTGAATACTGTTGACGCTGGATTTTCCACAATATTGACATAGCACTGCTGGTAAAACTTGATTTAATCTAGCTCATTGAATATTAATCCTGGTGAAATTGCAGCTTGCGAAATTACATCTGAGAGATAGCTCTACCATTTACCCTACTACCCATGCATAAAACCTTCCCATCCGACCTTAAAATTAGTACCATTAAATAGGCCTCATTTTGCTAGCTTTAATGGCACCAATAATGCTCTGGATGTATTACGTTGGCTACATTAGAACAAGGAGAAACATCTATCTTTTGCATTACTGTTGTTGTAGTATATCCTCAGAGATTTGATCTACAAGTGGGACCTGGATGTTTATGTAGGTAGCATCCAACAGACTGTCAGCCTGTCAGAGACCACATGGCTAACAAGCTTTCCGTCAGGCGACCTTAAGTGGGGCTTCGCGGACGGTTCGCATCAGAGACTCAAGAGTTCTAGATCATTACAGGGTTTGGCAATTCCACCCCCTTTGGCAACTCCGCATACGCACCTCATCAAACCACCAAATATACATCAGAACTCTACAGATTTAACAGTGTCACCGCATGTCCGAAATATAGTAGAATTTACTAGTAAAACTCAACGGTAAATGACAAATTAGACATATTTAAAATCCAGATCATTCTTGATTCCAAGGGGTAGGCGTTGAGAGCCTAAGTATCCGCTTCCAATATCCTCTAATAAGAAGGGATAGAAGTAAGTATTAAATATGAAAATACTGATTAATTAGGTATTAAAGACCTTTGAAGTGGAGGAAATAGGACATTCTAAATAAAAGAAGTCATCTGATTGAATCAACCGCTGTGTCGACCTCAGCGAGGGATAATTAAAAATCTCCTAGACGCCCGGCTGCTGCTACCACTTACACCAGTAACACTACTATGGAGATAATTACGCAGAATGTTGCTGAGACTGTCACTAAAACCTGTAAAAAATGTAAAACGGCCATTCGCTGCATTCTAACCATGATTTGACTCGTTCTTGATGCTTTAAGCTGTCTGCAACATACCGTATCGCTACGCGTCCTAGCTGAAGACCAGGATTGTTGTACACAATCCCAATTGGGTCATTATGATATCAGTATATGATTCTGAGCAGGATTGCAACACAGATGGAGCCTTGGCAAGGATAGCTATATTATGCATAGAGTAACCATGCAGAATTCCACACCACAGCGTGTACTGACCGCTGGTGTCTGTCTAGATTATTAAGAGGTAGACTATATATCTGGAAAGCATAGCTCCTCCCCTCTAAAATCCTGCTGACTAGCCACTGCTGCTAATATTACTGCCTAGGCACTGTAGGTGCAAGTAGTAATATCATAATAAAAGAACACTAGTTTGTGGCTCCTAGCTAGAGTACGTGTCTAGGACCTTATGTTGTTTGCTGCTTGATCTTGTGTGACTCAGCCACCCAGTCCCACCAAAAACGCGTGGTCCGGCCCTCAGAGTCAGTTGCAATTAAATTCCATCTCATGCAAAATGTGGGCGGAGCGTCGTGTGATGCACCACTGTACGTGTTGTTTCCCCCTAAGTGTCAATATCATTCTAACAGAGTCGTCTAGACGACCGAAGGCATATTAGATAAATCCTACGATCTGTCGCAGACTGATAGGTAGTCTTCTTCGATAGAGATGAAGCTTGGGTCGGTCACATGTTCCGTACAGTGGATAGTGCAATGACAACTTTGGTTGAGCATTTAAAAACACCAAGCTGGCTCGTCGAGAAGTCCATGGCCTCATAGGGTCGCCGAAGGGAATTGGCGTAGTCACCCCCCCCTTTTTCTCTCAATATCATAATGCTTTACTGACGATTCCGAAGGACGATATAGATACGTACCGAGTTCTGTGTAGCATGTCTTGTGGAGCTGGGACACTACTTTTGTGTTGAGCGTACCGAAGAAAAGTGGAATCATTACAGACCAGAGCCCCTGTTACGTCTGTTGCCGGGCGATGGCCATGTGGCCTGGATTGCTGTCGGCATGCCTGTCTTATGTTACAGTGACGAGTCAACAAAGGGAATTCAGAGAGTGGTTCTACCTCTAAGTTGGTAGATTATGCAAGACCTAACACATTACTCCACCCAGCAGGACAGATACGGGCTTGGAAATTAAAGAATGGCAGTTTTAGACCAGGCACTTGAATATAAGTTAACTGAGTTGCCCTCAAAACTGACAAGGGCGCAGATATGAACCTGGAACACTCTTCTCAAGTTGTCACTCTGGTGTCGGTGATGGAAGCCCATGTGTTGGCCTGAGGAGTTCATTAAGGTAGTTACTTTCCAATAAGTAATGCGCTACACTTGCATCTGACAGCTCTAATGATTCCCTAGTACACCATACTCTCGAACCATACGAAAAGGATTGTGTCTCTGCTGAGTACCTACGGACTGCCAACCTTTCGAATCTTGATGATATCCAGAAGGTTGTAACCAGTTCTTGAGAAGCAAGACATGAGGGTATTCGCTGTTATGCCAACTTCTTTGCTTGTACCGATGTGAGTGTCATATTACTCAATTTCTCTGCATCATTGGCAGTCTGATTCATTTTCAAAGTCGTGTTGCTTGTGTATGAAAACTAACAAGTAGTCGGATTCCTCACAGCGCTTGAGAATGAGGCGCAGGTGTCACCCCTTTTGCTCGGTCAAATAAGCGGTCTCCGCAATGAGATTATCAGCCCAATCTCTGTCACCAGCTGAGCATGAGGGCTTAAAAGTGTGAATGTAGGGTGTATTATGACATAGCAGCAAGCAATCGATAATAAATGCTCTTCTATGCATGGTATTTGACTGTCATTGACTTTGACCACCCGAGCCCTTCTGCTTTCTTTCCTCGGCCATTTTATCACGCTTTCGTTCTATGAGCGTCTTCAGTAAGCACCAGGTTTAGCTCCTGCCTTTGCACACAGTTTTTCAACGCAAATGAAGCAGCCAGCTCTTCCAGCTCATCCTTGGTCTTTCCCTCAAACAACTCCGCAAACTCCCAGGTTAGATATTCACTGACTAGACACTCTCTCACCACCCGCTCCACCTGGCGATCAAACGTCCATACCGGCGGATATTTCTTCTTATGAAGATGCACGGGAACCATCTCCTTCAGCTTCGCAATAAACGGCTCATACACATGACTGACACCCGTCTTATCCGTGCAACCCCAGAAATCCACACCAAGGCGCTGCTTCTTCTCCACGAACTCGCCAATAAGTTTCATATACGGCGTGTCCGGATTGACGTAGACCATCCCTTGATACCCAATATCCTTGTATAGCCAAATACTCCAGCTGACATTAGCGTCCGCATAAATCCGCAGCTGCTCACGGAGAAGCTCAACGCGGGACCGTAGGACCTCTTGCGCATTCTCGCCTCTCTGCGCAACCGGGTAGACAGGACCGAACTCGCCGTTCCAGATGGGGACGTCCCAGTCACGCATGAACTGGACTTTTCGATTGAACTGGGATTTCAACTTTGCTTTTTGCTCCGCTGTGCCGGTGTACAATGGCTGCCCAGGGATAGGGAAGCCCATCGTTGCATAGTCGTGACAGGAGTAGACCACGTTGGGGAGAATACTTTCGAAGTGAGAGAAGTCCATCGAGTAGGTGTTCCCGTCGAGAAAGAGAATGTGATTCGGATCAACGGCGTGGATGGCCGCATGCACGCGGCCGTACCAGTCCAGGAGTCGAACGTGTGCTGGATCGGCGGGTTCATTGAGAGGGTTGTATCCCGCGACAATGGGATCATTGGCATAGTGTTTCGCAATAGCAACCCAAAGGTCAATCACTTGATCTTGAAAGACTTTGAAGTCCCAGAACAGCGCGCGCGAGAGACCGCTATCGCAATGCCAGTCTTGGTTCTGGCCACCTGGAACGGCATGGAGGTCAAGGATGACGTAGAGGTTATATTTGCGACAGATTCCCACCACCCTGTCGAGCAGGTCGAAGCCAGCTTGCTTGAAGACAGGTGGGTTCTCCTGGTCGTCCATGAAGTGTCTGTAGTTGAAGGGGACCCGGATGCAATTCAGACCCAACGATGCAAAGAATTCGGCGTCTTCTTCTGTGAAGAAATGGTGTAGCAGTCGGTCGAAGAAGTATTGTGCTTTTTCTTTCCCTAGGACAGATGCCATGGACGCGCGGTGTTCATGCTCGTGGCCTGGGTATCCGGTGATGAAGTTCTCCATGTTAAGGAAGCCTCCGATAGCGGCACCTTTGAGGATGACTGGTCGGCCATGGCCGTCGACTATGTCTGTACCAGACACACGCAGGAAGGAATGTTGGTTTGCGTATGAGCCCATGATGGCCGGCGAGAGTATTTTCTGGATCGGACTTGGCTAGGAATTGGGATTACTCAACTAGCTAAGACGAGAATATGAGAACTATTCTATGGAGAATATCGACGAGAAACACAGCAATAAATATCGTGATCTTATATGTGATCCTCTTTAATACATCCATTCGCTCAATTCGTCCTCCAATTGAGCTACATCCCGACACTCCCCGACGGGTCAGAGACTCCACCACAGTAGTAACTTGTGTAAGCATTCCAGAGTACAATTATCGAGGATTAAAGTTACTAGACGCGTGCGCTGAGAGGAGGAGGCGTCAACTTCTGCGACACTCCGCGACAAGGGTCGGAACCGTCGGATGGCCCACTTCCCCAGGTCTGGAGGTTTGGGGCAGTCCAAAACCCGCTAAACGCGATTATCCGTCCGGTGTATGGTAGAATGACAATTCAGGAACAACAACTCCGAACGAGTCGTCGTTCAAAAATTAGCCTTAAGTGTTAACACCGTTTACCCTGTTCGAACTAACAACTCCGCCACATGTAGCCTGATTGTACATATGTGCTCTACAAAGCGGAAAGCTATCGACCGTATGCCATGGGCGTGATATGATATACTATCTGTCTGTTGTTGGTTGGTTGCCGATCTCGCCCATCCCTAGAGTTGTCTGAGTATAGACTGTATGGATCTTGTATAGATTACTCGTTTCTCGTATGATTTTACTATATCATGTATTTATTACATCCTAAGTTTATTCTGCAAGAGAATCTTCAGTACCTTGAGCCGTACGCACTTTGCATGTGTAGACTGCTACCGACGCCGAAACTCTGAACAGGCATCCCATATGCACCGACACCCCTGTCCCAGAGCAGAGCGCCTTGAAACAGGGTAACTTGAGACTACATTTCGAACCTTCCATGCCACTTCAGCCAATCTGGTACGAGCCCATGTGCCTCGGCGGAACCCGAGTCGAGAACATGATATCGATCTCCTCAAAAGTCCGACCCTTGAGCTCCGGGATATACACCCAGCTCACAATCGTAGCAACCGCCGCACAGCCACCAAACACAAAACCTACCTTGCCTTTCATATTAGCTTCGTCGGGATTAACCATATAAGGAACAGCAACGTTCATGGCGATGCCGAAAACTGCCTGGACGGCTGTAGCCAAAGCTGTGGTCTTCGCGCGCAGCAAAGGGGTCGAGACCTCGCCTAACAGGACAAACGAGATGGCCCCAACGGTCATAAAGTATACAAAAGCGTAGATAACTGTGAAGGATGCTTGGACCCATTTCGCTGCGGTGGAGGGGACGACGTCCATGATGCCGATGAGCAGGAGCAGAGTGGTGAGAGTTGCCATTCCAGAGAGGAACAATTTCCGACGGCCGAAAGAATTGACGATGAACCAGCTGAGGAAGTTGCCAAAAACGCCGCAAGCTGTGACACCGACACCTAGATCGAAGGAGTGCGTTGTCTCCAGCCCAGCGAGTTCGAAGAAATACGTTGAGTAACCCAAGACGAAGATGATCCCGACAAGATGTTGGCACACAAATCCACCACAGGAAATGGCACTGCGGAGTAGATTTGTACCGCGAAAGCAGTCGATGTATCTGGCCTTTGCTTGCTGTGCGCTCTCTTCGACGGATACCTGGATTGTGGTTAATAGAGCAGAGACGTCAAAGTCCTTGCCCCATAGCTTATGGAGCGACTTCCGAGCCTGGTCCATCCGGTTCTTCCGAACTAGATACCAGGGTGATTCCGGAGCAAAAGGAAGTCCAGCAAGCAGTATCACCGAGAAGATCAGCTGCATTGCAAACGGCCCCGCGAATGCCCAACGATTCTCTCGCTCACCGAACCCCTTGATGACTGCATTAGACAGGAGCTGACCAACGCAAATACCCAAGTTGACACCAGCAGTCGATAAGCCACGCAGCACCACCGGTGTAATTTCGCTGCAAGTGAGCGGCCCAAGTGTCAGATAGAATCCCAAGCCAACCCCAAGAATGAGCTTCGAGACGAGGAAGGCGCCGCGGGCATGGGAAAATATTTCACCAAAGGTGCCTCCAATGCAGATGATACAACCACAAAGAAGAGAGCGCTTGCGCCCAACCCTATCTGCCATCCAGCTGCAGAGAAATCCACCAAAGAATTGGCCAATCGAGCTGGCTACATTGAACGCGGACTGCCAGTTCGCAGGGAGGATCGCTTCCCCATCCAAGACGTATCCGTATTCGCGCCGGAAGGCAGGGACGGAGATTACTGCGCCGTTGATTTGAGCATCGAAACCCCTGCATATAGCGTTATAAGTGATGTGATTTTTTCAATTGTTTATTGCCGGGGAAGCAGGTGGTAAACTACCTACCAGCCGATTGCACACATGGCCCAATAAAAAGACCACGCGATAATTGCCTTATGGTGCTTCACAATATAAGAGAACGTCAAGGAATCTTCGACTGAATGAACCACATCTATGTGTTCTTTGTGGCTGACCGCAGTCTCCTGTTCGGCAGCGTCTGCAGAGGGCTTTCCCCCCATTGTGTCCGACATTGTAGTAGAGTAGTCAAATGATAGATGTAGAAAGGAATGGGTAGCGACAACCTCTGCTCATCAGTGCCACTTGTACAGTCTGATGATCGACCATCCGGGGTTCTATATATCTGCGGAGACCTCCCCAGACGAGTATAACTACCGGACGGTAGACACCGCTAAAGTCCGGGGTAGTGAGAGAAATCGGCTTAGCCACTTGGCTGGATCTCCGACACTCCGCGAAGCCTACCAAGGTAAGGTTTTGCCAGAAAGTCTAAGTGTGCATTCCACGCAGACACGCTTGCACGGTACTAGTGAGTGGGACATGAAAGGAGAAATGCATTTAGGCATTTAGGCTATAGGTGCAACCATCCTATCAATCTCTGCGGTTTTTGCTCCCACTTAACGAATGGAGAACCTAGCCGGTATCAGTCGGATTATATTGATTTGAAGTTAATAGCTTGTTAGTGTGGGGAGATTACAAACCCGTGATTTGCCTACCAGACTAAAAAAAAAACTAAGAAGGGTTTACTATGGTGTAGGGTTATAGAAATCCTTAGTTTATCAAAACATGTAAAGGATAAGCAGAAAAACGAGGTTCTCGCTAAATATGGACCCCTTCAACCCTCCCCCAAGCAGCCTCAACAACCCTCTCCAGGTACGCCGCATCGGCCGATTCGCCCGCCCAATACCGATTCATCTCCACCGCTAAAAGCACGGCTTCCCTCCACCCCAAAGGCATCATGACCTCGCACCGCCCCTCTTTGTCCAACTGCCTCTGAATCGCCAACGCGGCAGCCACGAGCACCAGTGCACTCCGACTACAATTCCGAAGCAGAAATAGTGTCCCGTGGTGCCGATGCTTATACCCGGCGTGGTTAACCCACAGCCTCTCAGCATGCTTCTGTAATCCCTTCAGCACAAGGCTCCGCAGTAATACTCTCTCCCCATCCATCGGAAACCCGCTAATCAGCGCGTCAATGAAGGGCCAGTAGATACTTTCGTATAGATTGAGCAGGTGGCCGCGAAGGACAAATCGACAGATATCATCCGTTTCTGGCGGTTGGTCAAGGGATAAAACCCGTGGAAGCCGGATAGCCCACTCCTCTGCTTGAGATTCGTGGATACGGGTTGCTGTAGCTAATCCGTCGAGAAAATGCTCCCCGGGTAGTGTGGGGTAGAACTGCACGATTCCCTTCGCGATGCAGGATGATAAGCGGCGGAGAGAGATTTCAGAGAGGTAGAAGTACCATGATTGTTCCTCGCGGACGTGGAGGCTTTCGCTCGGGCCCGGGAATTCGGCATCCTCGTTTACCGGGGGTGTAGGGAAGAAATGTGGGTATGTGACCATTTCTGTTTGCGAGAGGGCAAAATCAGGGACGGTCAATTGGCTGCGGAGTTCACGTTCGGATTTCCAGGAGGACCAGTAGATTGTTTGTTCTCGGCTTAGAGTTCGCCCACCGCGGGTGCGTTCGCTGTGGACCGGATCGAAGACCTGCGTGTCGCGTGAGGAGGCAGAGGACTGGAATTGGAACGTTTGACAGCATGCTAGGGCATGGAGGAAGTGTTTCCAGGCGGTGTCTAAGTGGAAGAGGGTAGCTGCGTATACACCGGACAGGAAATAGCATTGTGCTTCCAGTACCCTATCTGGGCCGTCCACCGTCAGGGCTAGTCGCTTCTGTGCGGCTCTGTATAAGGAGCGGGCACTGATGATAGATGCCGACTCCTTTTCGGGTTGGTCGGGGTCCCCAAATGGGGTAGCGGTTGCCCCAAGGGCAAGAACAAGAAGGGCAAGACATGATTCTGGGGACCAGTCTAGCCCCTCAACGCAGAAATAGGCAACTAATCGGCGCGTATATGTTTCGTCGAGCACAGGATTTTTGACGTGCACGTATTGGAAAAACCGATCGAGTAGCGGTCGGGTGAGTCGCATTTCCAGGTTATCCGGTGATAAGCCCGTCCCGCTGTCTGTGTCGGTTGAGGTAGAGGCTAGAGTTAGACCCTCTCCGCGCGGGGGAACTGGGGTTAGATCAAGAATCGGCCACTGGCAAATAGCCTCAATAGATGGAGGCAACAGTCGAGTCCGGTCTACGTCAGAAACTGTCTCGCCTGGAGAGCAGTTTACAGCAACCGATGTAGACCCCCCCACATGCACCTCCAAGTTTCCTAGGTTTTCAATAGCAGACTGACACTTCCCCATCGCATCTTTAAGCTCGCTTAGTTCCTCCAAGATCTTGATGCTCGCTGGATCGAATTTGGATAAATCGACGGCGGATTGGACGCATCGAGCGCCAACCTTGAGGCAAAAGGAGCATGAAGGCTTCCGATTGTCGCATTTGGTGCGCCGCGCACGGCAGACCTGGCATGCGGTGATGGCCCTTTTGCGGGGATATGCCGCGGCTCCGCGTGGGGTCCGTCGTACGTCGCCGGCTGTAGATGGACCGGGGAGGTTGAATGGAACCTCAGGGGAGGTGGATTCCATCAAAATTGGTGGGGTCTGTGCCATGTGTTGGTGACCTCGGACGCATATGTCGCCTATTTCTGGGAGAGTCGCGGAATGTCGCAGAACTAAGAAGCTGTCCGGGGGGAAGAGCTGGCAGTTTTTGTGGTCGGTTAAAATGCCGGGATGAGTTGAGTGGAGAATAGGCTAAAGTAAGCACAAGTAAATTGATCGATAAGGATTACTAACTTTATTCTTCAAATACATAGAGGTTAATTTGATCTGGGAGGGGATATGGCCCAATGGGTTAACTCTGGTGGGGTGTTGTACAGTTCCTGCATCCCTGTCATTCCCCGTGGGGCCCCAAGGGCGGGTGGGTCTACGCATGATCCATCCCACCCATCCTCCTACACGGAGCAGGATCCCAGGACTCAGGACGCCGATCACTATCTCGTAATCTCTGGTCCGAGTTTTGGACTATTATGCGAAGACCGGCTGCAAGGACTCGCGGAATGTCGCCCTTCCACTTTCGACATGTTCGGTAAACCCTGCTCGAAAGCACGGAATCAAGCCAGCCCATCAAGATAAGATTGCCCTTGAGGCACCAGCAAGACAAGGCCGGCGTTCGGCGTGCAAGAAGTCGTGGTGGCGCCTGTGGCCGAGGTTGTGGCCGGGGCCGCGGCGATCGTGACAGTGAGGTGGCTTGGTGCAATGTAGGTAACCCACTGATAGCACTGCTACCGGTGTCGAACGTATGTATGTATGGCTCGACTGGGGCATTACCTACAATTGCACGACGGAGTAGAGCATATCTACCTCGCCGACAGACTAGCTCTTATGAATGATACATCATACGGATATCATAACAAACGGTAGCATGTCGCACTCTTTCTGGCACGGCGACCCCAGGGATATGAGCACCAACTTCTTCGTATGTGATCGTCTATAAGTACTCTCCCTCTTCCTCCCTGATACCTTCCATATCTCTCTTCTTTTCTTCTCCTGAGTACTCATTTCAAGTGCCCTTGATACCTTGATAATTTACTTTTGCAGTGTCTATTTAGACCATCTTCAAGCGAACAGCTGTAGCCTGTTCCATTATCACAGTTATACCAACCTCATTACCCTCGCCAAGCTCCCAATTATAGTCAATAAATCATCCTAGAATCGACGCAGTTCTTGGCAAATCTTTCGGTTCTATTACACCATGACAGGTGCAATGGCAGATTTTTACTAGCTGCATGTTTGCCAGAGCCTCTTCCGCAGATAGAGACAGGAGGGCCTTTATATTAGGGTAATATTACTAGATCTTGGCATTACCTGATAATCACTGTAATTGCGCAAAAAGCTACAACGCCAAGATAAGGGCCTTACCGTCCTTGTTTTAGCAGTGAACAGTGCCGCCCTTATAAATATCAGCTTCCACCGACATTCCCTGGAGCCAAATCAAGCACCCTCTCCAACCATGTCCATCCATTCACTCTCAGACGAAGTCCTACAAGGAGTTATTAATAATCTCTCTCATCGTGATGTTGCCTCACTTTCCCTGCAATCTCGCCGCATACATCGCCTGTGTGAGATGTCCACTCGGCGCAAATACCGCCGAGTAAGGCTGCGAAACACCTCAGATTGTGCAAAAGCCTTTGGGATGTTACTCTCAATACTAAAGACACCCCGACTGGGTTTATATGTCTGTAATATCCAGCTGGAGCGATCACCAACAATAAAGTATGAGGTCGTGGAGAGCTACCAACTACGCCCTGCAGAAAGGGTACTAGACTTAGATGACCTGCTTAGGCTTGAAGAAGCCATTAAACAATTGGGATTTAAGTCGGTAGAAAAGCAGGAGAAAATTTTGAATATATTACTACAGGATCCTGCTAGCATGGAGTATGGCACCCTTCTTTGTCTTGACTTAAATTCTGACTTGGAATAGTGACAATGACCCACGATCTCCATTTTTGGCTCAGGCACTAGCAGCCCTCCTGGTTTCCGTCTCACCTATGCTTGAGTCTCTTGGCTTTTGCCCTGTGGGATATGAGGAGCCCAAGTTCTTGAGACTAGAAGCAGAAGCTGATGGCGAACCACCTCCCATAGCTGACTATGTATTCAAGCATTTCCTAGAACTCGTCCGTGAGAAGGACATGCCGTTTTTACAGAACCTCCGAGCTGTCAGATTCCTAGTCGATCCAAATACCTGCGTGTACGAAACATCAGATTACCAACCCTATGACCTATTCAGCAGTCTAAACCTAGTGCGACGTCTGCCAGCCATGGAAACTGTCCACGTGGATGCTATTTCTGACCCAGATCTCCCAAGCGTTGAGCCCCCACCTCAATCAGGAAATTATACCTGTATTAAAATTCAGCACTCCAGCCTTCATTACCCGTACCTGGTATATACAATTGAATCAGCCAAACGTCTGGAAAAATTCACATATGGGATCGGCGGCCGCTTCTCAAAGAACGGTATGCTGATATCGTTCCACCCAGAGTATGTCTTTCGGGCACTTTTTGCTCACCGAGCCTCCCTGCGCCAGCTGGACCTTGATGTAGAAGGGCAAACTCGTCAACTAGACCTTGTTGGTCTGAGGTATCTGAAGTACATCCCAGAAGAAGAAGAGCAAGGATCACACCGGGACGATCCAGTTTACCTGCATGAGTGGGCTGATGAGCTTGAGAAGCTTCCTATGGAGGAGGAACAAATATCTTCTAATGTGCCTGTGGATGCTTGGTCTCTTCGAAGCTTCTTACAACTGAAAGACCTCAGTCTAGGGGTTCATATTCTTTATCTTTATGCTCGTGGATATGGTGGTGAACAGTGTGGTAACCAGTGGGGTGACCAGAGCGTTAATGATTCTTTTTCCCTTGTCGATCACCTGCCGCCGAATCTTGAGTCACTTCGCATATATGGCTACAAGAAGGGAATGAAGCCGCGGCTGAGAGGTGTTCCACAAAACTTGCTTGAAGACCAGCTTGCTAAGCTGATGGCGGAGAAAGATCAAAAGCTCCCCCGACTTGTCGTTATTGAGGGTATCGAGGAACTGATCCCGAATGGTGAGACGTTGGAGGGGCCCAGGAATGAAGATAAGCTTTGGAAAGGGGAGGCAGATGATGAATGGACGGACTATGAATATGAATAAGGCTTGGTTCCTATACGCTACCTGTATGCAATCCTACTTCTAGGAAGCAGGATCGCTAAGCTTGACTTATTCTGCGACTGAAATCACTGCAAGCACCAATGCGGACCATGATGCCACTAACAGTGAGACTACTCCGGATACTGCGTCTTCTGCTAGAGAGGCGGGAGATGCTGCTATGTTAGACCAAGGTCCATGAGGAGATAGATACTAGTTTAGTACTGCGTCCGTCACCGACACTCCCGCTGCATCCAGTACAGAGTCTCCCACCATGTCTGACACTGCGATCCTACTTCTGCCGAGACTGTGGTAAGTGACTCAGTCTTTAGCTTCTTGCAGGTTAGCTATATACTAACTATAGTAGAACGAGGTCGCTGACAAAGAAAGAGACAGCACCATGGAAGAATAGGTGGCTGGTTTCTTGATGTAACTGACTTTGACTTCGGAATAAATAAGCAAGCAGAAACGTAGTTGGCATTTCATCTAAACTGAAGCACACAGACAATGCTATCCCTGTATCACCGGGCACATTATCATCCAGTGGCATGCAAGATAGATGGCATTCATCTCAACTGAGACTTGCGAAGACTCCTCGCTGCCTTTTGCCACATCTTCTACAATTCCTTTCTCACTGATGGTTCGCACTACTCTTCGGTGGTGTACGACAGATATCTCTTTTACATTTTCAATTCCCATACGTCACGATTAACTCTGTTCGACTACTTTATAGAGACATGCGACAGTCTCCTCTGTACCTTGGGCCGGTGCCAGAGACACTTATTGTCTCGGGTCTGTTTTCCACCGCGGTCGTGTCACTGCTTTCCATGCGACCACTATAACTGGATTACCTTTACTTTCCTTGTTCGGCACAGCCGCGATGGTCCAGCATGTACTCTCTAACCGCGGGTCCGTCCGCAGGGAGGACACGAACATAGACTCCAATAGCTAGATTGAAGGAAAGCTAGGAGAAGTTTCAGCATCCTACAGCTGAGTGCGGGCTTTTACTTCTTATTCCCAGTCATCCGAGTTCAGTCTGTCGAAGAAGATCTGCTAACACAATCTTACGATAGGGTATTCTTGGAAGCAGAGCTATTTCCACCATGGTTATTTGTTCTTATGTCAACTTCTTCAGCTGTACCAATGTAAGTATTGTCTTACTCCATCTGTCTGCAGCATTGGCGGTCTGTTTTCATTTTCGAAGTCGCGTTAGTTGTGTATGAAAACTGAGTGGTCAGATTCCTCACAAGCGCATTGAGAATGCCACGGACAACTCTGGCCTGCTTTTTATGTAATCACAGAGGCAATACGTACCTCTCTGCTCCTACAAATATCACTGTTCTCGACGCTCTTGCAATCCTTGCCTGTGAGATCAGACGTCCAGATACTCCCCATCGTCCCATCCGTGATCTTAGTTGTTGGACATTCAGGCGATGCTTTGTCATGTACAGGAAACTACAATATCCTTCACATTGCTGGATTTGCATTGCGTTACGATTGGGCTCAGCTGCTTTACATCCTAGACTCGTCCACCGCTTCCTGGAGGCTCACGTAGGTTTTGTGGTCTTTGTTCTGGTCTCATGATGCTTGTACTCCTTCCCGCAGTGCCATCGGGGCTTGAGAAAGACACGGCAACACCTACGGGACTCTAGGCTTTTGCTCACAGCTTCAGCATTATCTAAGGCCTGTCTTTCCCTGTTGCCATCTTCAATTATCAGTTTGATACGCGTCTTCTACCAGTGACCCTGCCGTCATGCTGAGTGGTGGAAATGCCTACTCATATGCTATAAGCTCCTCGAGGGATTACCAAGTCTGATTCCATATGCCAGCGGGCAGTCCTTGAGAAATGTCCCTCATGGTCTTCATAGGATAGTCCTAATACTTCAAAGTCTCCCTGGGGATATAAATTCCCGGTTTGGGCCGGCGTAAAACTGTGCTTCAAGACTTCTCTACTTTACCATCACTTGTCCCGAAGATATGGGGCATTAAGCAAACTAAAATAAAAGGAAAAAACATACAACAGCCGGGATTCGCTGGTGGTCACCCACCCAACTACTAACCGGCCGGCGTGTGGCTTAAGTACGGCTGAGCGGACGGGAAGCCCTGTTTTCCACACCCTATGGTCGTATGTGCTAGAAATTAGCAGGACGGAAATCATATAGGACGATGAGTAGGGATAGTTTGTGTTGCACTGTAGGTGCATACATCACTCAAGTGGGGAAATATGTAGTCATAGTGCCTCCAATAAGCGACATCAACATCGTTCCTCCTGCTAGAAATGAAATTTACTCATCTTGTCACTCCTTGGTGACGTTTTCGTATGCCGTGAGCTGAACATCGTACCTGCAACAATCCTACGGTTGAGATTTCAAAAACAACGCTATGTCATCCGGTTAGTAATATTTCCTTTAAGTCACCAATATCGAAGGATAGATGGCCTAACAGATGTAATGAGAGATACACATGTTTCCATTCCTTAAATGATCCCGAACGATCGCCGGGTCCGAGTATCGCATCGGCACGCGCCAAACGAACTCGGGAACTCGTATCCATTCGGGACGGGCCCGAAGATGCTAGCTAGGCTGCCAATACCACGCCGACAGCGCAGGGAGTGATGGTCTTGAGACTGGGAGATATAGAAAAACAATCAGCTATGTTGCGAGAAATAATCGCATTAAGCATTTGTGGATCAAGCTGATTATTTGTAGTTTGTACCGTCCCCTGGCATCCGTCGTCCCTCATCAACGTCAGCTGAACTGCCTGGCGACCCTTTCTCGCAAAGCTCTGTGTACCGTCAACAACCGAAGGCATTTGGATATGCGGAGTAGAAGTCTGGGCTTTTTTTTGGGAAAAGCGATGGATAATGTCCGCTGGGGACAACTTTTTTGCTGTCAGTATTGACCTAGAATTAACCGAATTTCGCTGAAAGGCCGAGAATAAGGTAAGACTCAAGAAAAGCCGAGGCACTGATTGGACCACAGAAAGAGGAAATTATCCTGCGGGCAGGTCACGTGGCAGGCACGGTTAATTACGGTCCTCGGTGACATCATCCCGATTTTCCCCTCCAATTCGATGCCCCTGGACTGAGCTTCTACCAGAGAATGATTTATTGTCTACGAAGAAAATAACTTGGTGAAAAGATGGACTAGAGTATTGTATTGCTAATGTCCACAATAATAATCTAAGAGCTGCCACTCATCAGACGCTTCACAGTAGTCCGACGACAACGGAACAACTTCAGATGAGTCCATATGTCATCGAAACACGACATCCCACGCTGGAAAGCTTTAGAACCCCTCAGTGGGGCATGGCGGGGTTTGGGGGTTGCCAATTTGCGGACGATGATAGGATTCTTCTTGCTGATTACTCTGGCAATGGTTCCAAATTAGGACTCCGTAATGCGCAAAAGCCACACTTGTCGCGTCTTAGACTAGCTGTCGTCAAGGTTCCCATCGAACGCTCCCCCCCACCGGAACACCTCCGACTCCCAGAGCTGTCCCTGGATATTTCTATCCTCTCCTTCCTCTCTGATTCCATCCATTTGTCTCTTCTCCTCTAGTTGCCTCTCTTTTGATACCCTCACTGCACATTACTATCCATTCAGCCCACACTCCCATCACAATGTCTCTCGGAAAGAAGGTCACCCTCAACACCGGTGCTCAGATCCCGTAAGTTTGGCTCCGTCTCGTCCTTGGAACTACCATAAGTCAATAACTGACCCCTGAACCAACAGTCAGCTGGGTTTCGGTACCTGGCAATCTGCCCCCGGTCAGGTCGGTGAGGCTGTCTACCACGCCCTGAAGGCTGGCTACCGTCACCTGGATCTCGCGACTATCTATCAGAACCAGCGCGAAGTCGCTCAGGGTATTAAGAGAGCCTTCCAGGACATCCCTGGCCTCAAGCGCGAGGACCTCTTCATCGTACGTTGTGCTCGCTCACCGCAATCGCCTTGACGCCATTCTAACAATTGCAGACATCCAAGCTATGGAACAGCCAGCATCACCCAGACGTTGTCGAGAAGGCTCTCGATGACTGCCTTGCTGAGCTCGAACTCGACTACTTAGACATGTACCTCGTGCACTGGCCGGTAAGAGCAACGACCAACTCGCATCATTCCCATACTGACCAGTTGCAGGTTGCTTTCAAGACCGGCAACGAGTACTTTCCTCTCGTCAAGGACAGCCCTATCCCCGAGGGCGATGTCGAAATCGATGACAGCATTTCCATTGTTGACACCTGGAAGGCCATGACCAAGCTCCCCAAGAGCAAGGCCCGTGCTGTCGGTGTTTCCAACCACACAGTTGAGCACGTAAGTGACCCGCACCTGAATTGAGACACAATAGCTCACACCCTACAGCTCGAGGCCATCATCAAGGCCACTGGCGTTGTTCCCGCTGTCAACCAGATCGAACGCCACCCTCGTCTGCAGAGCAACGAGCTGATTGCCTACTGCAAGGAGAAGGGTATCCATGTCACTGCCTACTCGGTATGCCACCCTTTTACCTTCCACTCACCATTGTCAACAGCTCGCTGATTTTTACAGGCCTTTGGTAACAACATGCTCGGTCTCCCTCTCCTCATCGCCAGCGACGAGGTCAAGGCGGTTGCCGCCGACGTCTCCAAGAGACTCGGCCAGGAAGTCTCCCCCGCCCAGGTCATCCTCGCCTGGTCTCAGGTCGGTGGCCACAGTGTCATTCCGAAGAGTGTCTCGGAAGGACGGATTAAAAGCAATTTCCAGGAGATCGAGCTTACTCCCGAGGAAGTTGAGAGGGTGTCTGCGCTCGGCAAGCAGCCCCGCCGCTTCAACATCCCATACACTGCCAACAAGCCTCGCTGGAATATCAACATCTTCGGCGAGGAGGAGGAGAAGCCCGCCACCCACAAGGTTATTATGTAAATGTCATACCTGATGATTGATGTATATATGTTCTTTTGGGGGGGATATAGAGCGGTACATAAAAATGATATCCATGAGATGACTACCCAGTAACGAACTGAAGTTTGTATTAGAACAGCACTGAGTATACTCAACAATTGAAGCTTCCCTTGCTTGTAGCTGAACCACCACGGCATCAATCCGGAACAGAAACCCGCTGCGTGCTGGCCTCGCTCAGTTAATTTTATAAGTGAACATAAAAGATCACATTCTAAAACAGGTTACAGTTCAGCAAGGTCTCGGACTAGTTCGACAAGGTCTCAACTTACCCTAGATATCCTGAGACCTTGCTGAGCTAAAGTGTCAGAAAGGTTCAACGAGGTCTGAGAAAATATTTGAGACTTTGTTAAAGTTTTAAGTTGTATTTAACACTTGCTTATACCTTAATCTATAGACTAGGTGTAATATTCAAATCATCGTATAGGGGGGGTATCAAATGATTTATCATCATCATATAGTAGGGAGATCAAATCGTCATATAGTAGGGATTCGAATTATCATATAGTAAGGGTATCAAATTATTATACACTTAGATATTGCTCTGTATAGGTAGAATATACATACAGAAAGTTATTGGAACCCACCCAGTAACTATATGTTCAAACTATAAATATCCAAGTACGGTAGTATTTAATATTTCCACTATATGGTGATTTAAATCATTCAATATCCCTACTATACGACGATTTGATATCCCTACTATATGATGATGATAAATCATTTGATACCCCTACTATACAATGATTTAAATATTACACCTAGTCTATAGATTAAGGTATAAGCAGGCGGTAAATAGAAACTTAAGAGCTTAACAAAGTCTTAGATATGCTAAGATGAAATTCATCAAGGTCTCAAATTCTATGTGGATCACATAAGAGTTTCAGACCTTGTTAAACTTTTCCAAGACCTTGCTGAACTGTGCCCCCGTTCTGGAACACGCTTAGTCCCGGTCATGTTTAATTAATTGTCTGCCTCACACCCTTGGAGACGGTACATGCTACATCCGTTACCTATATCGCATTGCCTCCAGAGGAGAAAGCTACGGCAGACTCATGAACAAGTCCAACATCGCCGGATAATTCGGAGTCCCCAGCCCCGTAACCGGATCCCATCCCTTCGCAGCCGAGAACCCCTGCGTGCCACAGCCCGGGTTACTCCCCTGCGTGATATCATTGAGCACCTCCGGGTGCGCATACAGCACGGGATTCACAAAGCCCACGGTCGACTTGCCAGCCGCAAGCCGCTCCTCGTTAATCCTAGTCAGGATGGCCGCAAACACCGGCGCAGCAGCAGAGGTACCGCCAATACGCGTCGGTATGCCCTTGTTGAAGATGACGACGTTGTCCCCGATGGCCGCGACGTCCGGGTACGCGCGTCCGATCCGGTTGTAGATGCCGCCGTTCTCCGCGAAGCTGCTATTGTCCACACCCTCGTAGAACGGGTACCCGGGATCGGCGCGTGAGAAGTAGTCCTTGACTGCCTGCTGCTGATAGTCTGCGCGCTCGTAAATGTTGCTGAACCCGCCGCCGGAGGGGAACGAGGTCACGGCGACTTCTTCGTCCTTGCGGGGGTCGGCGCCGAGGGGGAGGTAGGTCCCGCCTACGGCGGTGAGGTAGGGACAGGTGGCTGGGAAGTCTGGAGCGAAGACTTTACCTTCCGTCCCGAGGCAATTATTCGGAGTGGGGTCACCGTTCCTGCCTTCGACGCCGGAGTCACCGGATGCGACGACGACGGAGACGCCCTGCAGGCCGAGTTTCATCCACTCGGCGCACTGGCGGCGTTGGTAGGCGATTGGGAGATCGGCCTCGGCGCCGCCGTACGAGATGGAGAGCACCTTAGGGGGCTGGTAGACGCCGCACTGGAGTTGGCCTTTGTAGCCGCCGTCGGCGGGATTGGGGTACGGCGGGTCTAGAGGGGAGATCTCGTTGCAGTAGGACCCGTCAATCGAGTCGAGGTAGGTGTTGAGAAAGCCAGTGAAGTTATAATTTCCCTCATATTTTGGATCATCAGTCTGAAAAAGAATGGAGTTCTGCGGCCAGATGATCGGGTAGGATATTTGAAAGTCCAAGTCGGATTCTGGCCCTGCGTTGGACACGCTCGTTGGGGCTTGAGCGCCGTCGACGGCCTTCAGGACGGGATGAGTGCCCTGGGGAATTTGCCTAGGCGGGTCAGCGATGATAGGACACAGCAGGGGCTAACATACGGTGCAAAAGTTGAGAAGAACAGGTCGAGATCCTCTTGACTGTAAACGTCCCCTAGATCCTCAAAGATGCCCAATTCATTACCCTTGGTGGCCTTTGTGCCGCGAGTGATGTTATAGACAGCGGATACGCAGCCAGGCGTTACTGCAACATCGCAAATTGCCAATGAGTTACCCAGTAGCTCGGACAAAGGCAGGGTCACCGGTTCAAGGATTGGTGGCAGCGGGCTTCCCAATGAACGCTTTTCCATGCTCCGAGTCCTTTTGACCCCTTCCACCTCTAGTAGCTTGATGCCAGGGGTGATGTAGTCGATATGCCGTTGCACAGACTGGGGGACATGGTACCTGCATGATTAGTATGATTATCACTCGGAGAGAAGGCCAGCACGTACTCCCGGCAAGCAATGTGCGCCTTTCCCGTGCCTCGATGTGTATATTGATGATATTCGGTACGAAGTAAGCGCTCAGCTTCCGCTACACTCACATCCAATTGCATCCACTGCAGGTTGGCAGACTGAGAGATGCGGTCGGCGGATATGCCCTCAGACTCAAGCCATGTTCGAACATGATCAACGGTCTCCTGACTCGGAGCAAAGAGATCGTGGACCTCTTCGACGGAGAGATGTTGTCCATAGCGAGACGAGCGGGGATCGGATCTACCTTTCATCAACGAAGAATACACCCAAGTTCACTCAAATCACATACACCTCCATCAACAAGTCATGACCACGGTCCAGGTTCGACTGCCTGAGACCAATCCTCATAGGCAAGATAGAGGCCTTATCCAGTCTCTTCTCCACCGACCAGGAGGGAGGCAGGACAGCACGACGTTCATGCACGACATAGTCGTTCGGGGTGGGACTACCGAGCACGCCAGCTGCAGCTGCAGCTCCTAGGAGTATGTGTGAGAACCGCATTGTTCAGCGCAAAACCAGCAAGTATGTACCCAGCAAGACGGCCTGGGAACCGCTTTATATAAATCCCCAGGTCCCATCTCTCCTGATCGACATCTACAACCCCCGCACGACTCGCATATCATGCCCATCACGGATTAGACTGATGTTGCCTATCATGATGGAACGTTGCAGTGGAGTATAGCACTGGCACAGAGCGGAGCTAACAGACGCGAGCACATGCTAAGATAGAGAACCAGCTTGTGTTATCATGTCGATCGACATCAACCCAGGGACTGTGTCCTACCTGGATCGGATGTGCGATACCGCGTTTCTCCTTTCTCCAACTCGTTCATGGCGTTGTACCGCAGCGGGGAATGAAGGCTAGCTGAAGCTTATTACATCCCGTTTTTCAATTATCCGAGACAACAAGCAAGGCTGTGATTGAAGATGCATGCAGTCAGTTACCAGCGCAGCTGCTTCCGTGCCGCGGGGACAATTGCCTTGCCCAAGCACACGTGAAGGATCCACGACCACGATCTTCATATCTTTAACGAGTTAAAAGACAGGTGATCAGGTTCACTTCTTGCGCACAGACACGAGGTAGGACACTCTGTTTTGAAGAGAAGTTGTTCGACTGGAATGGATTATGCGGCATTGACCGTCTTGCAAGCATAGCCTCGGCATACAGCCGCATAGATAAGCCATGAAGAAGCATGCGCAAAGCGTAAACAAGTTTTCGCCGAGCAACTCTACGCTCCAGTTGACGCTGTAGGTCAGGAGGTTCTAACTTCTCGGGTTGAGCTAAAGCTCAACCCCACCGCCGATCTAGTCTGTATCCAGGGGCAAATAGGTAAAGATCGACTTGATAATCAGTGACGGGCGAAGCACTACGGGGACGAACGCTCTGATTTGAAGGAGCAGTGTGTTGGGATGGTGTAAGATTAGAATTCGTCGGGGTGCTGTCGCCGCTGTGATATAGAATCGTTGAAGAGACTACCTTCAGCAGATGCAAACGTTGGAGCCGAGTAAGTACATGGCGCTACACATGCACAATCGTGTGACACTCGACAAATACAATAAAAGGACAGGAAAGTACAAGGAATGAATTAAATGTTTAGAACGACTCATCAATTCGTGTCGCCATTAAATGCCATCAATTCGTGCTACATGAAATAAACCCGACTTGGGTAGCGGCCTGATAGACATCGTAAAATGACCGGGCAGAATGCTTAGTGCTATCCCCAGTCTAAAACAATTGCTCGCCAGCCGTACATTCCTTTCATGAGGGTATCGCCTCGTTCCATAGGTCTCCATGACCATCCGTCAAAAAATGTCCAAAACTCCTGTGTTACCAAGCCGGACAACCCGAGTCCGACAACTGAATCCATCCCCGGGACGATCCACCTTATTATGATGGGGAATGACTAATGGCGAGCCTGTGATCAAAGAGGCAAATAATGAAACAGCAGAGTATCTAGGGTCTGCGAGAAAATGTTGTATTGAATGGTCAGCGTATGACGACGTGAAGACCCCGTCGAGAGGCCGATATCCATCCAGGGCCATTTCTTTTGGCGATTGATGAAGCTATGGAAGATGCATAGCCGAATAGGTCAAAACCTGACCGAAGGTAGGACCTCGCATAGTATGAGCGAGACCCCGCTCACTTGAGGGCGAGGAGCTATTGTAGATCAGATGAGGGCATAGGATGGAGCAGCCAATCCCACTCTTAAGTTATAAAAGGACAATCAGATCTTGTCCCAATGGAGGAGCCACCGGCCAGCGAGGCCAGAGGAATAGTTGCTCACGAACCGAGCCACTTCCACAACAACTGCACAAGACGCTTGCGATGAACCGGCTTGGCGACGTAATCGTTCATGCCCCTGGCAAGGTACGTCTCCGCGTCTCCCTTGAGCGCATTCCCGGTGAGTGCTATGATCGGCACTTCGCTGTTCACTTCACGAATCTTGGTCGTTGCTTCGAGTCCATTCATAACCGGCATGTTGATGTCCATGAGAATTGCATTGTAGGAGAGAGGTGTTTGTTTCACCTGTCGGACTGCGTCGGCGCCGTCCCAGGCCGTGTCCACACGTTCGAAACCGAGGCTTTTGAGGAGCTTCAGCATGACGATTTGGTTCACCATATTATCTTCCACCAGCAATATGTGCATGTGGGGAGCAATCCCCTTGACCTCTTCTATGGGTTCGTACGCATTTTCGGCGGTAGCAGGGGAGGTGTCCTTACTATGCGACGGAACGTCGACACCTTGCATTCTCACGTCGAGCCAAAAGCAGCTACCCTTTCCTTCTGGGTTGGGTTTATAACCAACACTGCCATCCATCAACTCTGCCAGGCTCTTGCAGATGGACAAGCCAAGTCCTGTACCCTGGTACCGCTTGGTGGCCGAATCCGCAAAGCGCGTGAATGGAGTAAAAAGGGTGTTGATGGCATCTTCGGGCACTCCGATGCCAGTATCAGTGACTTCTGTCGTGATTGTGTACATATTGGCATCGTGCTCGTCTATTGCGAAGCGATGGGTGACCTTGACATGGCCTTTCTCGGTAAACTTCATCGCATTTCCCACGAGGTTCTGAATCACCTGCCGATACCGAAGGGGATCACCCCGGAGCAGTTTGGGGAAGCCCGGGGGCATGGAACAGGAGATCTCCACAGCGGGGTTCAAGGCCTTGCAATTCCGTACCACTGCTCCCACGATATTCTCGACGCTCAGGACATCCGTGTTCAGAGAGAAGGTGCCGGAGGATAATTTAGAATAATCAAGAACGTCGTTGATCACTTGAAGCAAAATCGACATGGAATCCTCGATAATGGAAGTGTATTCACGTTGCTGAGCGTCGAGCTCCGTGCTCCCCAGCATGGTCAATGCCAAGTGCATTCCATTCATGGGAGTCCGAATCTCATGGCTCATATTGGCCAGGAAGTCGCTCTTCATCTTGGATGATTCCTCAAAGGCTGCGACCATCCGCGCTTCAGCCGCTTTTCGCTCGGTCAAGTCGCGTGTGACTTTGACGAAACCAACGTGCCGGCCGAATGAGAAGATGGGTGTAATCATTACGTTGGCCCAAAAGCGTGAACCATCCTGACGATACCGCCAGCCTTCATCCTCGACTTTTCCATCCCGTAGGCACAATTCAAGCTCCTTGCCAGGTTTGTCCGACAGTCGATCCTCGGGTCCGTAAAAGATTGAGAAATGCCGACCGATGATCTCACTCGCCTTATATCCCTTGATAATCGCGGCGCCCGAATTCCACGTTGCAATGTTGCCGCGCGCGTCCAGCATGAAGATAGCGTAATCTCGGACCGTGTCAACCAGGATCTTATAAGTCTCATTGATGTAGGCATTATGCAGCGACTCGTTATGCGTCCTCGTGACATTGTGCGCTTCCAAGACCAGGTTCAGCAGAGTAGTTCCCTGGAAGATGGGCGTGATTTTCAGTGAAAAATAAGAGCTGATTCTGGGAAGATGGATAGTCTCGATAACCTGGACAGCCCGAGTCGTGATCGCCACGTGCAATGCACCGTTCAAAGTCGGAATGTCTGGCGCAGGTATCGTGGTGAGTGGAAGCTCGTAGATTGAGGCTCCCAGCATGAAGTCTCGAGACTTTCCGCAGAAAGCAAGGTGGCTGTCCGACACCTCCATCACGCGCAAGGACGAGTCGAGGATGAGGGTCGGCACAGGAGTGAAGCGGAAAATTCGATTCAGCGAAGAAATGTCGTTCTGCACGACCTCTCCGTCGGCGTCATGCGGAGTGTCACATCGTGGAGTCTGAGGCGGTTTAGCTGTATCCTCATCACTGCGTTGAAGATTGAGTTGCTCTTCATCTGGAGGAGTTGCGACCGTGGAAAGCTTGTAGGGCCGCTGCTGGCCATCCCGGAGATGAAGGTGAAGGAGCTCCTTGTCGAGGACCATTTTGGCTAGCTGAATCCCCCGCAACTAGGCTAGCGAGGTAACAGCAGAAACGAAGCTAACAGAGAACTTCGCTACTGCGGAACACGCATGAGGAGAGCGTTGTTTTTCAGTTCCCCAATTTTGTGCTGTGGCTCTCTTTTGCCTCTTTCCCTTGTGGCGCAACCGAGGAGGTCCGAAACAGGATCGAGAACCGGCCGAGCGGACGAACGATGAGAATTGCCAGCAGGACTTTGGACCAGTCCACTCACTCACCCAGACAGAAGACGACAGATGATGGTCAGCAGATGGTTGTCAGTAGATGCACGTGGAATGTGGAAAGGTTTGAACGAGAAAGAGGTAGAGTAGAAATCCACAGTCGCAGATGATGATTCTTCGCTGCCCCCACGGAGAGCCAATCAAAGTTTAGTACCTAGTAATATTCTTAACTCAAGTCAGTTCTGCCACTCAAGAGGCAAATAACGATAATAAATGACCCTGGTGTCTATTGTGGATTTGGAATTGGTCAAGGCCATTCCAAAGGAACCAGTTGCAGGCCTGCAGGCCAGAAGGCCCATAAGTATAATACTATTCCATTCACCAGTCGCATAATCGCAGTAGACTACTACCACCCACGTCATCGCAGCAGCGCACTGAGAAAGAGTTCTTACTCATCTCACACGCTTGTACCGTTTTTTGCCATTCTGCTGTGTAGCCACTGGCTGGAAGGAAGTTCCAGCCGGCTGCGGGGAAGGAAGTAGCGGTACAGGAACCTGTTTTTTGTCATTCTGTGTGAATCTGGAACGGATCTACCAGACTTAAGTTAGCGACCCACAGTACTACGATGGGAAAGAGTCTCCAAACAGAAATAGTCCTTTGCCCCCCCTGTACTGTATCTCTTAAGCCGAGATTATTGTTCGTGTACCTCTGGAGAGAGGCGAATAATTTCTAGATTTCTAGCACTACTCGTCCATTTTCGGTGTCCCTGCACTTTTAAGGACTTTAATGCGATCACATCTGGCTCATCTAATTGGCTTTGAAGTCCCCACACCGGGAAAAGTACCACCAGATTTTACCCATGATAATTCAACTAAACCAAATCAAGCAGCCTAGGCGCACAGATCCCTTGCATCTGACTCGTGAGTCGTGAACTCGTTGGGTTTGATGATCGGGCCCAACGTTGGTGCTTTTTCCTTCCCATAGTCCAACATTCGTATTGGCATTTCTCAAATCACTTCAGAGCAAGAGGCGATATTACCCGGCGATCCCCGGGAATCTGACACGCGGATGCCGATAGCTCAGCCGATCAAGATGGCTGATGACACAATGACATGCGGTGTGTGACATTCCTTCCATACTAGAGAGTAGGACTCGGCCGAGACATCAGGAATGATATGCACACCTGATCTCGCAGAGAGCAGTCCTGGTGGCCTCAAATTTAGATAAATCATGGGGGTAGTAAGTGCAAGAGACCATGTCCTTATCAGAAGTAGAATATAGTCTGCGTTATCCGGTTCCGCGCGCCTGGCTACTGGGTGGCTGAGCGCGCGATGGGGTGGATCCAGATTCCTGAACGGAACATGCCAAAAGCTTGGAAGCGCTGGTTCGAGACAAGCTAATCCGAGTTGGAGTAAATTTCGATGTTTTGAGCCAGAAAATGTGTCAGGGATCTGCAATCGGGAGGACCCGCTGACGCCAAAGATTCACGAAGAATCGCATGGACAAGGTAACTCAACGTGGTCAGCAGGGGTCGAACTTAGGTGAAAGTACTAAGTTTCTTGGAAGTCTGGAAGTCTGGAATCATATCAGCAGTAATCGTAGCCGGCCTGTCCTTATCACTATACTATGTGGACACGGCAATTGGACTTAGAAGGTCACCGATTTAATGTGGTATCACATGGCATTTCAGGCATTTTGGTCTGCCTAAGGCACACTTCATAGGCTTACATGCATAGGATCGTAGCAATAGTAACTACAAGCTTATATTGCTCATTGAATCTTCCTAAAGGAGTGCTCAGAGTTAACATAAGAGATCTTATAGGATGACATTTCCTCTCTCGCACTTCTCCAGCATCGTTAACAGCGCTTCCGCTATACCATACGAAAACGCATAGCCGCCTCCTCCGAATCCATATGCTGATAAGATTGTCCGCTGGCCCAATTGCTCCGAATCCAAGCGAAACCCACCCTGCCTTGACGGTCGAATACCGATAATATAGCTCAATGACTCTTCGGGGGGATCTGCGGGAACAATCTCTGGGGCGAGACGATGAGCACGCGCGATCTCGTCTCGAGCAACGTCCATATCAACCTCTGGGGACCTGTATACTGTTAGCTTCGTCAGAGCTGCATGCACAGGAAACGTCACTGACAGGTTATTCGGCTGCTTGACTCCCCCTAACACTACTCCCTCGGATAAAGGACGGGGGATGACATAGGTATACTCTTTTCCATTGCGAAAGTACATCTGTCGACACTTGTCGGTACGGTAAAAGACATTCTGGCCTCGCTCAGGAAAGCACTTGTCATCCCGGACGTCGGCGAGGGTTTTGCTTCCGAGCCCGCTGGCGTTGATGAAGACACTTGACTCGGGGAACATGGTGTATAGTTCCTGGAGGGACCCAACCCGCTTCCGAATGAACTGACCACCAAGGGCGGTTATCTGCTTTCCAAGATAGGGCATGTGACGTGTCGGATCCGTTACCAGTGTTTGGTATGACCACCCGCAGTGGAAGTTAGGAGGATATTCGCCGGGTTCCAGTTCACGAAACTACCTCCGTCAGTATGCCGATACACAATGAGCGGGACCGCTCCATTACCTACATTTGAGACCACAGTTTTACCCCAGATGGAGGAGTTCTCGGATGGCGCTTCTTCAAGATACTCGCGCGCATCCACAAGGCAAACTCCCGACTCGGGGCCGTCTTGCGACATCTTCAACAGATGCCGATGCGTCACAGCTTGAAGGTATCGATATTCGGGGCTGATACCGCCAGCAGCATGCCATGTTGCTCCAGCCCAGGCAGATGCGTAGAGAATATTTTGGTCGCCTGGCAGGAACTCGGCAACAACCACAACGCGAAAGCCATTCAAGAGGAGCTGTCTTGCTGTAGCGCACCCGATGATTCCTGCGCCTAGAATGACGATCGGACGTTGTGAGAATGGTACAGGAGACGTGTGGAGACTTTGATCGCATTCCCCCATTTTGTGCATGAAATCTTGCTGATACTTCTGTAGAGATTCGAGACTCGATCGTTTGTCTCAGAATATGGGGATGGGATAGTTCCCAAATATCAAGAAGCTGGATTCTCAGAGGGAAAAGGATGAGGGTACAAGAAAGACACCCAACAAAGCTGCCCGAAGGGAGAAGATCTTGGTCGGTGCTGATAGTACCTGATGTATCCGGATATTGATCCTTTTTAACACAAACTATGCCCGATCACCGTTCAGATGCATTGCAGTTCATTTCTTTATATCCGCCAGCCACAACTCTCTTAGCAGAAATGGCTCCTGACATCTGCGTTGGAATCGGAGAGCGCTCAGATCCGACTGTCGGCTCTACCCGCTGGTAGAGGACAATAGTTATTATCAGTGCAATGGACTAGAGATAGACTAATCTGCAGCCAAAGTATTGCAAGGCACGTCAACTCAATTCTTAGGTTTAATGATCCGACCAATCTGGAAGAAACTAGCGGCCCATACCGACAAGCCCGTGGATGTTTCTCCCTGAAGACTACGTTTATCAGAAGACTCTGGCTAAGAATCAGAGCGAATAGATTAAGATCTGCGAAGAATGAGATGGCTCCTTCTGACTCTGCGAGTCATGCTGCATATAATGCCGTCTTGCGGGTTGAGGAGTTTTACCGAAACTACTCCGTTTGAAAGCAAAATAGTCTTTTCATCCTTTGGCGACCCAGTCGAATCATTGATCTGATTTTTCACAATAAATATATTACTGGAGTCTTCTCCAGACGGATCTTCTCAACAATTCGATCTGGCATCTTCTTTGACAATATACTGTATTCTTGGTCGGAAGAACACGATGTTTCGAGTCTCTCAACGGCAGTGCAATCACCTGACTTTAGTCCCCTCAACTGATGCAGAATTCACGTTGCAGGAGGCAAAGAAGGTGATTTATCCATCAATCAGTCATTAGAATTCGAACCACCAGCACGGACTATTTATCTTAATTCTTTACTTCACTTGCTTTATTGATTGTGAATTCCATAACGAGTAACAGTATTCACCTTATGCCTTAGAACTCAGATTGTTGAAGGGCGACAGCCTAACAACAACAACAAAAGTTATTCGCTACATTGAACCGGGGAAATAGCCAACTCTCATCCATTTATCCCATTCCCATACCCATACATCATCGACTGTATCATCTCTCGAGTCTAGGAAACAAGCTACTTATGGTGGCGTCAGATATCGTGCAACTGGGGTTTCACCTACAACAGGCCATGCACTTTTTCTGATCGATCTCCACCACGCCAGACCCATCTCCGATCAGTCAGACGAGCCTCTACGGTCCTACCCGGGACTAGATAGTCTAGGCTGATTTCGAGTATACATAGTAGCATTCCAGGTTGCAACTTAATGAAGCCAGGATATGGCTGGGATCCAGAGTCCTCATGTTGATTCGCCAGAAGATGAAAAGGTCCAATGTAAGGGATCGGTTCAGGTGGGTTTCGCCTTGCAATCCGTGTTCTATTGCACATGTCTCCACCGTGTTTTTATTTCCTATTCAAGTGTGACATCTTGATTGCGATCCACAAGTCAATATCTGCCCATAAATCTCCACTGGTGATACGGTAGGTGCAGGTTTGGGTATTAACGAGAAGTTTTGACTAGGGACCTTCTACAACGGCGGTCCATGAGCATGCCAGCGTCCTCAACGACTATGATGCTCAGAAAATCCTCCCGTATGAAGCTGACGATTCTCCATTTCCTGAGGTCCGCGCCGTGGTGCAGCCAGTTGACGACGTGAGTCTGCCTGTCAACACAGTGCGTGTGTGGATCATCGGCATCATATTCACTATTGTATGTCCTACATCTCTTGAAATTATCTGTAGATCAAGTCGCTAATGCATTAACAGGTGGGAAGTGGGTTGAATCAGTTCTTTAGTCTGCGACAGCCCAGTGTCAGCATCAGTGCTCTGGTCGCGCAGCTCGTGGCGTACCCGATCGGTTGCGCGTGGGCAAAATGGGTGCCACTGGGCTTGGCGAATCCGAACCGGCATTTCAACATCAAGGAGCATGCTTTGATCACAATTATGGCCAATGTCTCCTTTGGATCTGCTTCAGCTACCCAGGTGATTGAGGCTGCCTTGAAGTTCTACGGGATGCCTTCACGAGGCGGATATTACCTGCTTTTAACGATAACCACCCAGCTACTCGGCCTGGGTCTGGCGGGGATGGCTTCGCGCTGGCTCGTTGGTCCTGCTACGATGATCTGGCCTGGGGTGTTATCAAACGCTGCGGTGCTACAGACACTGCATTCACGCAGCAATCTGCTCGCAGATGGGTGGATTGTGTCCCGCCTTCGTTTCTTTCTAATAGTGTTTGGTGTTGGTGCTATCTGGTATTTTGTCCCAGGCTATTTGTTCACCGCGTTGAGCTCGTTCAGTTTTGTGTGCTGGATTGTCCCGCATAACGTCGTCGTCAATCAGCTGTTTGGCCAAGAGACCGGGCTGGGGATGTCTCTTTTGACCTTTGACTGGGCACAAGTCGTCTTCGCGAATCAAAGTCCGCTCCTCGTTCCTTTCTGGGCCGGACTCAACGTGATGGGGTCGTTTGCCTTGTTTTACTGGGTCATCTGTCCCATCATCTATTACACCAACACATGGTACTCGGCCTATATGCCTATGATGAATTCTAATACGTTTGACAACACCGGCAGACCATATCACACAAAGCGTGTCATGAATAGAGATGGGACGGTTGACACTGAGGCATACCGCCGTTATTCGCCCATGTTTCTTCCGGCAGGCTATGCACTGACCTACGGGATCGCATTCGCCAATCTTACAGGCATCTTTGTCCACGTTGCGCTGTATAATGGAAAGGATCTGTGGGAGCAGTGGAAGGGCAGGAACAAGAAGGATATCCATGCGCGATTGATTGCTGTCTACGCAGGCGTTCCCTGGTGGTGGTTTGCCGGCGTGACCGTTCTGATATTCGCGCTCAGCATCGTAGCCAACGAAGTCTGGCACACGGGGCTTCCGGTTTGGGCTGTTGTGATCGCGTTTATCCTTCCTATGATCTACTTCGTTCCAGTTGGGATCATCAAGGCTACGACCAACATCAGCAGCAACCAGTTGAACCTGATCACGGAGTTCGTTGGAGGATATACTTTTCTGGGACGACCTCTGGCAAACATGATATTCAAGTTCTACGGCTATGTAGCTGTCTCCCAGGGTCTGGAGTGAGTGCGATCCCGTCACTAGTCGACAAAGCTGACAGTTTAGATTTGTGGCCGACATGAAACTCGCTCATTATCTCCACATCGCCCCACGTACACTCTTCATGGCCCAAGGATTAGCTACCCTCGTAGGAGCCATCGTTCAATGCGGTGTCACCGTCTTTATGGTCACAAGATTTGACAAAATCTGTACCCCAGAGGCTGATGGTGGATTCACCTGTCCTCACGGTCGAGTAACATATTCGGCTTCTTTGATATGGGGTAAGTGCATCCCTCCTTCCTCCTGATACTCTTACTGACAGACAAGGCGCCCTGGGTCCCGGACGAAACTTTTCTCCCGGTCAAATCTATGGTAATCTCCTCTGGTTCTTCCTCGCTGGGCCTGCAGTAATTGTCATCACCTTTCTCCTTGGACGACGATGGAAGTGGTTTAACAAGATCTCTTGGCCTGTCGCCTTTGGAGCCATGAGTCTTGTTCCGCCTGCGACAGGGATCAATTTCTCCTCGTGGTGGGTGGTCAATGTAATCTTCAATGGAATCATCAAGCGGAGGAAGCCTGCATGGTGGTCCAAGTACAGTGGGTCATATTTGACTCTGCGGTAATGCTTGTACTGACTCGCTTAGATTACGTTCTGTCTGCCGCCCTCGACTCTGGCGTCGCCGTGGCCACCGTCGTCATTTTCTTTTGCATCATGCTTCCTGCCGGCCCATTGCACTGGTGGGGGAATATAGTGTATCGCAAGACTGCAGACGGGATGGGAGCGCCTCTCAAACACTTGCCGTCTTCGGGATACTTTGGGCCACCGAGAGGGACATGGGAATAGATAGATCCCTCCGCATATAACGAATTCATGACCATCCAGCCTCGTCCCAGGAACTACCCATCAATAGAAGTAACTGGATCTAAGATCAAACCTTGACAGCACGTCCCCTGACATACACCTTGGCAATATTTCGATCATCTCCCGTCATCAAGAACTTCTCAAAAATGACCTCAATGGAATCCCCCTCTTCCACCGGCGCCATAACACCCATCTCCGCCCCCTCCCCAGTCCGTATCTCCAATGCATCGAACTCCTTGCCGACAGCGAAATTACCCACCCTCTCGTCCAGCCCACACACCTGCGCACCCCCCAAAGTCGCCAGGAAGAAACACTCCGCCACCGACAACGCCGGATCCGCGCCACGGGTCTCCGTCGCCCGCGCCGTAGACACCACAAACGCCTGCTTCATCACCTCGAGCATGGAGATCGAATGACCCCCACCACTGTCAGTTCCCAATCCGACCTTAATTCCCCTCCGCAGGTACTCTCGTACCGGCGCAACCATAAACGCCTGCATCGTCGTATTGGGAATAGGACAATGCGCCACACCACAGCGCAGCCGCGCCAGCGTCTCCATCTCCTCCTCGCGCAGGAAGATACAATGCGCCAGGATCGACCGCTCACTCAGCAGGCCAAACCGCGCATACAGCTCCGCCTCGTGCGCGAAGTCCGGGAACAGCTGCCTCGTAAACTCCATCTCCTGCTGCGCCTCGTTGAAATGCGTCTGGATACGCAGGTCCGGGTTCGCGGCCGCCAGCGCCCCAAGACCTGAGAGAACCTCCTCGTCGCAGGAGATCGCGAAGCGAGGCGTGATCACCGCGTTCACGAGCGATCGGTCGTCGGTCCCGTTGAACTCGCGCATCCACTCGATGAATTCCCGGGTCTCTTTGACTGAGACCCCTGCGTTCAGATCGCGGTACCACCCCGGTGCGTGCCGGTTCATGTTGCACCGGCCGACGAGCGCCCGCTGACCCTTGGTGCGGCATACTTCGGCTAGGATCTTCGTCGCGGCTAGATGCTTGGAGGCGTAGTAGCTTGCTGTTGTGATTCCCTGCCGGAGTAGCCCGTCCACGGCGGCGCTGTACATGCGCTTTGCGTACTCTATGTCCTCGAATTTCGCTTCGTGTGCGAAGGTGACTTTCTCCAGCCAATCGAGGAGGGAGAGGCTGCGGCCTACGCCGCGCTGTGCCCACTGCGGGGCGTGGTTGTGAGTGTCGATGAAGCCTGGGATCAGGAAGGAGTGTTTGGGCAGGTGTTTGACGGGGAAGACGTCTGGTGCGTAGCCATTGTCTGCGATTAGGGTGTTGATGGTTGAGGGGTCGGTGTTGGGGACCAGAGCCTGGATGTTGCCCTCGAGGTCGACGAGGAGGAAGGTGTTGGGGAGGATTTGGAGATCGGTGGGGGGAAGGGAGTGGATGATTGTGCCGTGGAAGGCAATGGGGAGGCCTGTTGCTGTTGGTGTTTCGTTCATTTCTTCTATGTCTATGAGTAGCTTCTGAGGTGATGATGGTATGAGCGAAGAGTGTTGAGGATGGATGCTTTATCAGTGCGGGGCAGCTGCAGGTGACACAGAGATCAGCATGCAATGATACCGGCCGTTTTTGCAAAGCATCTAGCTGATGTCGACGATGATTATAATTCTTTAAAATGAATATATATGTGTGCAGTATTAGCAATATCCGAGGTAATCAAAGCCATTGCTTCCGAATGATGCCCGCAGTGACCCAAAAGTTCTTTCCACTTGATGCAGTTGGCAACATGCCTATTAAGTCCAGCGAGACGGATATAGATGAGCATTAGGAAAGTATTGAACGCTGCCTCATTGGTGATACAAAGAGGGATCTTGTGCGCCGATAGGCATGCGATGCAATGCTATTGAATATATACAAAAAAAAAAAAAGAATTGACAATAGACTACAGGGTATAATATGTCGCCATCTCCTCCTGGAACCAATCATACGAGTAAAACAATTGCTCTGCCAACTGAGGGTCAATCTGCCGGGGTATCCCATCAACCAGCAACACATCATCCAGCATCGGTGCCAGGGGCACCGGCGGCGGTGGGATGGCTGGCAGCGAAGACGGTGGCGTAGGGGGAAGAGGTGGCTGTGGTTGGGGATACGCTGTTTCTTGCTGCGGGTGCTGCTGCCGTTGTTGCTGCTGATATGGCATTTGGCTGAAAATCATCGAGCTTTGACACCGAAAGGTCTCCCCGAGTCTTTCCACTCCCGGCCGTCGCTTGCCAAACTCCTCCAGTAGCACAATCACCGCCTGGATGGCCCGGCGCATCATCTGCTCATCCGGCTGCCATAAGGGCGGCCGTCCATCTCGAAGGGCCCGTGAATTTTGTTCTAAACACCAGAGAATGGTAATTCCAGCAAAATACGTCTGGCTCAGCGTCAGCCAAATCCATTTGATCTTGCCCACCGAATAGCTGTCCCAGTACGACCGAATGACCTGAATGCTAGAGTCGCCGCAACTAACAATGCTAGTGGCGTCAGGGGTGGGATTCCGCGGACTGGGGCGGTACATCAGAAGTAGAGTGGTGTAGTAGAGATAGTCGTAGTAGCTGGTCGAGTACAACAGTGCAGGCGGATACACAGGCGCGGCCATGCGCCAGTCATCAAGCTCTTGCCGGAATTGAACCAGCATCATCGAAACTTCTTGAGGATCCGGAGGCGGTTGATTGTTGTACACTACTTTGTTAGCCGGAACAGTAGACCAAACCGCCATGAAAGAACTCACAATAACGATAGATCCGGGAGAACAGGCGGCGCAGCTTAACCACCTGAACCGGAATGGTCATGGTACTGCCTCCCGGCACTTCGGTCCAGTCATCGTTAAACTCTCGGGGCAAACCCACGCTGATGTCCTCATCAGCAATTCCCAACGGTCGCCCGAGTGTTGACGCAATCAACCGGTCGAGATTATACAAACTCCAGAATGCCCGCTTGGCCATTTCCTCCTCCATCAGACTAGCCGAGGACCGCATCTTGTGGAGACCAAGACTGGTCGCCAGTCGCATGGCTGTCCCCAGAACATGCCACACGCTAGGGCCGCTGGTCGCAAACATTGTATATAGCGCCAGACTCAGCAAGGCCCGTACGGCGGCCAGGTCCTCGTTCTGCAAGGCCAGCGAAAGCGTCTGCTGACTAGCACGATAGAACTCGCTGATCTGCGCATCGTCCGCCGATCCGATCAACAGCGCAATTGCTATCGTGATATGGTACGAGTAGTGATCTTCCGGAGTCGGTACTCCGCCCGCGTAGATGTGTCGCAGAAGCGCCATAAAGTCCGGTCGCGACAAGAAAGGATACTGGTAACCCATACTATCAAAGTAGTTGCCTGCTATTCGCTCCGCCTCTTCCAAGGACGGTAAACGGACGACGCGCGGGGCCGACGCTGTCGGGCGTGCCACCGACGGCCGACGATGCTCAAGCTGGTCGCGAAAAATCTCCCCTACGTTGGGCAACTCCGTGCCAAACCCAGACGCTTCTGACGCTGGACCGGTCGAGGACCCTCGTCCGCTACCGGCAGGACTTGACGTCGCAACACTGCCCGCACCGATGGATTGTCGATTACTGTATCTGGCCATTATGGCGGGCACCTGGTACCACCAATCCGGATCACCTTCCCCATCCACATTGCTCCCCGTGGGTATCTCAGCCACCGATAGTCCTGTCTTTCGTCGGAGGACATCTTCCAACCATTCAACTCGCTTCTGAAGATTCTCGAGCTGGTCGCGAGGGACAGAGGCGCTGGCGATCTGCGGACCGGGTGGTGGAACAGTACATCGAACCCCGGCGCGAGTACACGCGGAGCAATTGGGATACCGGAAATCGCATTTTTTCTTCCGTTTGCGACAGAAATCACACGCGGTGGAAACGCGTTTGGGGCGGGTGCCGTGAGAAGGCTGCAGCGGGGAAGCGACACTGGCGGTGGAGTTGGGCGGTGGAAAAAGAGGAGGCACGGATCGAGGCTGCAACTGGGACTGCGACGAAGAAGAGGATGAATGGAGAGGAGGAAGCGGAGTAACGACGGACTCGAGACGGAATTTGCCCAACTGATCGCGAAATTCCTTGTCCCTGGCGCTCGAGCCGGTGGCCATGGTGGTTGCGGTCACTGGTGTCGGTCGTGAAAGGCGGAGAACACGCTCGGACGAGAGGCCATAGCGATCTGACGCCAAGGAAGATGGTGGAAGTTTAGTGATCAATCATAAGTGATGGTGAGAAAGCTTCATGTATTGACGTATTGACAATCAAGAATGTGGTTTGAGGAAGAGATGTTGTTGGCTGGAAGAGGAAATGGAAATGTTGCAGCGGATACGGAGTAATCGGCGATAGAGTTGGAACCGAGACCAGGAATGTTGGAAGAAGCAATTACTGCCACAGAGAAAGATAGCAGTGTTACATTGACCTACTATTTGCATTTATTGGTTGTATTTTTTTGCCCTCATTGACAGGAGGATTCATTGTCCAGGCATAGAGAACTTGATTGGATTGAACTCGTCCCTTATGAATGCGACCTCTCTGCATGCAGACTGTCAATATATTCTCCAGCATCTTCTCCATCAATGACCCAAATCAGGAACGAAGCAAATCCACAGCCAAGACGGCGCCCACTTCTTGTCCTGGGCAGTTACAAGGGTCTGTCTCTGATCTGAACCAGTCAATCCACCAAGGTCGCAACAATTCAATTATTCAGGCTAATCTGCCGTCCATCTGCCGTTCGATCGACCCGCTCTATGGCTCGCCATTTCGCTAGGCCCTTGAGGCCTCGACTCCTCCCTAGAGGAGTACCCTTAAGCGAGACGTTGCAAATCAGGTTCTTTCGACTCTGCACGATGAAACTTCGTCTCCCCTGACTAGTTCGGGGGCCGACGGGGTTCAACAACCGATGCGGAGTTGTACCTCGTATTCAACCGACGATCTTCTTCACTTGGCCAAGTGAGTTCCAACAAATCGCGTACAATACCACTATCGATGCAGGAGGTTATCAAGGTAGTATCCCTGGGGTCTATTCTGGGGTGATCGGCATCGTATCCGCCCTTGAATGCGACAATACAGGCAGGGAAGACCACGAGCGGAATATTCGGCATATCGCCGAGACGAGGATAAATAGGAGTCTTCGTCCGGCAGACCAGGTCTGATCTTATTGCTTTCTCAGACACAATCAATCAACATGATACTCGATCTAAAGCAGGTCGCGGCTGTCCTCCTGGCTTCGGCCTCTGTGGCCCAGGCCACCGTTCAAGGCTTCGATATCTCCCACTACCAGGCCAACGTCAACTTTGCGGCGGCATATAACTCTGGTGCCCGCTTCGTCATGATCAAGGTACATTTCTTCGTCCGTGCTTCATACTATACGGAGTCCTGACCGTTCTAGGCCACCGAAAGCACCACCTACACCGACCCTTCGTTCTCCAGCCATTACACCGGTGCCACCAACGCTGGTTTCATTCGCGGTGGCTACCACTTCGCCATCCCCAATGACAGCAGCGGCGCCGCTCAGGCCAAGTACTTCCTTGCTCACGGAGGAGGCTGGTCAAATGACGGCATCACCCTCCCCGGTATGCTGGACATCGAGTACAACCCCTATGGCGCCACATGCTACGGACTTAGCGCCTCTCAGATGGTGTCTTGGATTTCCGATTTCGTCAACACCTACAAGAGCAGCACCGGCCGGTATCCGATGATCTATACCACCGCTGACTGGTGGAACACCTGCACGGGCAACAGCAAATCTTTCACCGAGTGTCCTCTCGTCCTGGCTAGGTACTCGAGCTCTGTGGGCACCATTCCGGGCGGATGGCCGTATCAGTCGTTCTGGCAGAACTCCGATAGCTATACCTATGGTGGCGACTCGGACATCTGGAACGGCACTTTGGACAACCTCAAGAAGTTCGCCAAGGGTTAGATACGATGCGGTATGCCTCAGCATGCTGATGATTACTGTGATCTGAGCATGAACTGCACAGCGTTAGGGTAGCTCCAGATCCTTTGATCATTTGATTACAACATTTATTGCGGTAGCTAGTATAGCCAAGTTGAATGATATACGTGAATGAGCACTCTCTCAATCAAAGCAGACCCTCCATGAACATAGGCAGCCCGTGAATGAAACATAGCATTGTCTATGACAATTACGTCACTCACGCCTATCTCATTCACGGCCAGCCCCCTCTAGACTCTTGTCCGTGAATAGCTTCAATTATAAAAATGGTCTCTAGTGCAGAATAGCCGAGATATGTATACCGTTTCCTCTCTGCTCCTCTCCTCCCTTTGCTCCTTTGCATACCCTCCATGCATCTACTTGACTTCTCGAAGACAGATATCTTGGGTTGGTTCTTTGACCAAGAAGCCTACAAGCACACTCTTTATGGACTTGCTCCAATGCCAACCTAGACACATTGCTCATCGTCCCTGAGTGTGATCAAGCTACTGACCATAGCGGATGTGTCAGAGTAAGCAAAAGAAGACCCTGAAGGCATCTGTCTGGCTAACGTAACAACAAGCGAGGCCCAGCTTGGTGTTGCACAGCAACAGCCCAAGTTCAAAGCGTGGTTCTATATCGTCTTTATTTGCGGCTGTCTGACCTCGCATGCGGACATCACACTTGCCAATGCTCAAATCCAAGAGTATGGCAATAGATCGTCAGTCATTGAAAAGCTCGCATACATGCGGCTATTGTTTCCGGGTGTGAACATGTGCATGCTCTCGGCAGTCCCCAGGAGAATTTCAAGCACGCAAGTGTCGAAAAAGACAATGGACTGGACGGTCCATTGTCGCTTCCTGGCAATACGACCTTGCCAACCTATTTTGTTGGGCCCTTCCTCTTCCGTCAACTTCATGAAGGACACCTTTGTTTGTCCTTCGGATGTCAGATTTCTGGACTCTACAGCTCCCTGTCTCAAAACCACCTCCTTTTCATAGGAGAATTGGGCAGCTCACACTCTAGGGTCCGAAGGTTCAGAAAACGAGGTTGTGAAACTCATCAATCCAAGACGGCTCTAATCCGTAGTTTGATAGATCCCATTTCAATTTTTCATCATTTTACTTTTTTACCTCATTTTACCTTTTCCCCCTCCCTCCCCCCGGGCGTTTCCTCCTGTTTTTCCTTTCCTTTGATGATGGCTCGAAAGACCGTTAGCAAAGGAAAGAAGGTCGTTGGGGGTCGGTCTCGCACCGATTCCCGTGAAAAAGAGGCAGTTGGCTCCGACAAACTGTCTATTATTAAGGACAGTGGCCCTGTTCATTAGTTTCAACATCCCTAACGTCCTGGAGGAGAGCCCCATATCGGTCGTTCAAGACAATTGTTTGAAAACTTCAGGCCTTGAAACGCGCTCAGGGAGCGCAATATCGCGGATGTCTTATCAGCTAGCTCGGCGTATGAGAAGGCCCTGGACGCAAAACCAAGCAGGAGATTCGATGGATAACCGAGCTGGGTGGTGTAACCAGCCTTCTTCATCGACCGCATACAAGGTATGTGAGCGTTTATACTCCATGGGCAATATAACACTTGCCATGTGCTCGGCAAAAGTGCATGTTTCTCAAGTTCCGTTTATGGTTCCTATGGCTGACGAAATGTGGCTATGTACCGACAGGATGCTCATTATGTTGACGTGGCGGATTCCCTGGGTCGAGAGCAAGAAACTGTTAGACTTCCATCGATGACTGGTTGAAATCGGCCAGGTGCGATGAGCAAGGTAGCCGAATCCCAGCATCGCCAGCATGTTAATATCGCTGTCATACTCTGCAACAATACCGAAGGTTCATTGTCGTTCCCTTTCAGGGCCAGATGCATACTCATGGAAGACTTCAATGCACCACGAACGAGCTCTTCGTCAGAGTACACACCCACCCTTGGACGACAGCCTGGAGTAACCTGTCAGTAGCACTCGCTTGAGGACATCAACCACATTCGATCGCCAACACCGCTTTTTCGACTATACAAGTTCGCGGAGTTAAAAAATATCTAGCTCAACGTCGATCTCAATGAATCGAAGCAAGTAGTTTCTCTCACCACAAGCAGGGAAAGTCGGCATTGCTTCGAATTCTATTCACTGTCAAACGAAATTACGCTTAAGCGTCGCGTCATTGTCTTCTCGGGAGTACAACACCCAGCTACCAGCAAAACAGAAGTATCTACCGGTCCTTTGCGTCATACAGGACGTCCATCGACTTGCAATCGATACAACCGAACACCGAAACCATACCAGATCTGCACACTCAATGATTCAAGCGACATTTAGGATATGCAAGATGCATGACACGGAGAGAATCACCGAGTTCAACGAACTCAAGAGATACCACTGTGTCTAAAGCGAGCCACAACAACTCCGCCGCATTGCTCAAGTATCACTTTGTTCAGTGTGCATCCACCACAATCTGAGACAGTGATGAACGGACCCAATGGAGGCTTCTACATTACCCAGCTGACCAACACCCCTTGACCCTTTGAAATCGAAAATCCGTGTACAAGGAGTGGGATATTACCGGGCAAAGTGCCTAAAATTTGTTACTTTCAGTGAAATGTATGCTAATATGTCTAATCACCACTACTACTCAATAGTGATTGGGTATGGACCTCTTCAGTGCAGTCATCCTATCCGAAACAGAAATGCAATCTGCTATTGTACAGCAATCGACTTAGTAAGTTTGATCAGCGATCCATGGCAAGCCCGGCACAAGAGGATCCAATGCCTAGTTCTATGACCTTGAACCTAAGGCAGTATACCGTATACCTTACTTCAAACGAGCGGAATGCATGGCACTATTTCCATACATTGACAGGTCCAGACATGCGGCTTCCTTTCAGCTATTGGATGCACTGGTCCGTTTTCTTCTGTCCACCTTGGCGACTACCCCGGGGTTAAGAGGAAGCGATGGCGAGGGTCTTGCGAGATACCAGGAGGGTACTTTTGCTACTAGTCAGATGGCGTACATAAAACTAGATTCAGATAATCTAGATTCATAGAAAGCCTGTTTGCAGAGAAATTCCATTTCTGGTAACGTGCTCTGGCACATATATCGGAGTTGGAAGATATTATATCACTGGAGGGCAAGCGCCTCCTTGGGGTAGTAGACCCGGCCAAACCTTTGCAGTTTTGATAGTCAATTGGATTGATTGCGCATACAAGTCAATCGGTCTTGAGAATTGGGGGGCTATAGCAAGTCCGACGCTTTCCAGACATGCGGTTTGTAGGCTCCGTTTGTACAGCTCTATCTGACTTAGATTTGGTCCATGGTCTAACGCCCTCAAGGCAAGAGCATATTCCTTGACGGTTATTATATTTACTGGGTTGGTGAGATCTACGGGCAATGTTGTTCAATCTTTGATAATAGAATAGCTGATGAGACTTGAACTTAAGGAGAACCACAAGCAGTCAAAGAGGGATAGTCTTGGGAACTACGAATGGATACTTCAGTCACTGTTCATCTTGCCAAGAAAGAGGCATGCCAAAGGCTCGACTAGTACTGCAGCATGCATACCGTTCGTTGGTATTGTGGAATTTCATTGTGCGGATGTTCGCTATCTAGCCCAGGCTGACGCCAAACTATCTAATCAAATGGACGGAGCTACTCTCTGCAGGAAGACGGGCAGTCTTTGGCTAGGCTTCATTTCATATCATGGATCCAGAGCTATATCACTCCGCGAGGACGACAAGATGGCTAATTGTGGTTACGAGGACTGTGGGCATCTGTGTTTGCTCAGCGTTTGCAGTCGACTTGAGCCGGGGAGTCACTCTCGCGTCTGTACCTTTGACAGGATAGCGACCGGTTATTCAGCGGATACATTGCGAATGCTTCTTGATTTTGTGAAACCAGTAGAACAGTGTGGATTACGGTTGAACAATCAAATAGCACTTCGAATCAGACATACAACAGTTGACTCGTGTTTACGAGCATATCAAACTTGGAGGGTGAAGGATACTCTCACTGTGTGCACTACCCAGCTCTGCACAAATCGAGAACAAGATTAGTCTATAGGTACTCAAAAAGTCATCAAACAGACCACTCTGCCGCAAGCTGGATACGGGTGGGTAGAACTAAAGCAAACATGATTGAATCAGGGGAACGTGAATCATTGACTATTGGCTATTCCGTGAATAGTCTGAGACTGACAGATACTTGAAGGAATTGCTGAGGAGACATAATTAACGGAATGATACACGGTTTCCGTGGCGTCTGTGACGGATCTTGTGTATTATCTGCCCTCTGGTGATTTATACTCACTCGGCACCGTTATCATCTTCTCTTCTCTTCTCACTCACCTCTCTATCAAGATATCCACACGATATCAAACTTGCTTCTGTTCTTAGACAAGTACGGAGTTTTCAAATTCATGTATTCTATGCTCCTTGACAAAGTGATCTGCCCCAGACCAGGAGTACCGAAGCCAAGGGGCAAGCTTCCGGAGAGATCGTGGCTTTGCTCAACTTCCTCTTTGCCTTTGGCAAGGGATATGTCAATCAGGCACTCTCTTCCATCAAACCATGCACTTTCGTCAAGTCACTGTTCCGTCCATCCTCTATCACGAGCGCGGAACCTTCGGTTATGTGGTTGTTGCGTGAACCGGCCAGTCAAACGAGGTGCCTGGTCCGATTCATGTACGCTGCGGAATTCCAAGCTGGCCTCAGCATATCCGGAGGAACATATAGGCAAGTGCTCACATGCTGATATGTTGTGCTGGACTGACAAAGTTGCTGATATTAGACATTTATTAAGATATATGAACTCCTCGTTGGCAAGCCAGAATCCCCGGCTCTCGACATCCTCGGATAGATGATCTTCCAAGCCACCAGCCCTTCTGTGCATCAGCCATCGTTGTTGTGCTTCCTCAAAGTGAATGAATTCTACCCTAAGCTCAGAGACGCAACGAATGCCGGAGTGAAGTATAGACTGTACCGTTCGTGGGGCTTATGCTTTGCTAACCTATCAATAGGTCAAGACCGCATTCTACAAAGAAGGCTGATGGCAGGCGAGATACTCTCCCTACAAACGTCCACATTACAGTCATTGCTGCGAACAAACCATGGCCGAATTTACGTGAGTCGTTTCTGTTGCTGTCCAGACTGCTGTCCAATTTGCTTATTGACTGAGCGAAGTCCAGATTGCAGAATATGAAGCTGTCAGAGAACTCGAAGGGCATCGGGTGCCGATTGATGCTCATATCGAGGTCGCTATGTCGCCCTTGTGATGGCTTAGGCTTTTTTGCTGTACAGTCTCACTAAGAGTGATTCAATCAGCCCATACAGAAATGTCAACGGACGTCGGAAATATAAAGCTCCTTCTCAGTCTGTCAGGCGCAGTCCTGGACCCAGTGGAATTGGCCAACCTTTTTGTTCTCTACTATTGTGAGAGACATCCTTCCATTTCAATAAGCAGGGTGAGCTAATGAACTCAGCTCAATACTTTTTGCTTGAAGGCGTTCGCGCGGCGTCGTCCAGTTATTACGGCGACAAATCGACAGTTGAAGAATGCCGCTGCTCCTCCTCCCGAGCTGAAGAACTCATTCCCAACGGGCTTGAGAAGATATAGGTACCGAATCCGAGGATCCTGAGGAAGGGTGGGGCTATTGCTGAAGGGTTTTGAAGGGGAGGATCTTGTTTGTTCTGCATGTTCACCCCTTCGGTCCAGATTTGGCCGTTCTGTGCGAGAACATCATAATACCGCAACGAAATGGCTTGCAAAGACAGCCACAGGGATTCGAATCGAAAGACGACGTCATCATATGGTCTTCTTCAATACTTCCCCGGCTCAGAATCCCGGACAGAGTCTTACCTGCGACTTGAGTGACGAAAGATGCCATGGAACATTTGTTGAAAATGCCTGGCGAGTCGAAGGTCTCGCTCAAACATAGCGAGTGGACAGATGACTGTCGATTGTTTGACATCTGCCCCTCTGTATGGCGTCCCCGATTGGGTAATTTTTTTAATGCTAGAAACACTAATGACAGGATAGATACCGAAGTCGCCAACTGGTATTGGCCCGGCTCAGCAGCAATTTAACCTCTACAGATGACATTCATATCACTGTAGGTAAGTCGAACCCTTCAAGATACTTGTTTAACTTTGTCTCTTTTCCTAACACAGGAGATTAACATTTGAAGCTCTTCTAGAAATAAATCATCCTTCAATCTAGGGACCGACGAGTGCAGCATGACATTGTTCCCTGCAACTTCGTGGTACACTTGCTCGCCGCTATACATCGACGACCTGACTTAAAATCAGCAGCAAATACTGGACCCTTAGCCCCCTCCCCGGACAAAACTCCGAGTCTATTCTAAACAAAAGTATTTAGGACTGACACGTTCTCATTTTGAACCATTCGGCCATTGCAACGAAGTAGAGGGAAAGCATGGTTTGGGGCCGGCAAGGCTCCATATAAGGTTTCTCACCTTGAGCCGATTTCGCGATGGCTTTCCTGCAAGGTCTCCTCATGTCAGGTTTGGCATAAAAGCAATCGCATGCCACGTTGACGAGCAAGTCTTCGGTAGAAGAGCAACGGCCCTTCTTCAAGAAATATTCAGTCCATTCACAATGCGAGTGACTTCAAACACTGAACAAGTCCGTTTGGAGAAAGTGGCCTGCAAGTTCAATATCGATGATGAGAGGAACCAATACGAATGGGAGGGCTTTGTGTGTCGCTAGGCAACTCATCTGCCTTCCATGAAATCCGTTGAAGGGCTCTACCCTTTTCACAGCCTTAGACTCCCCAGTCACTGTTGAGCGTCCAAGTCCAGAGTCGAGGCATGGTGCCTGAGAACGAAAATGCCCGAAGGCAGACATATCGCTTCGCCAGCCGATAGCAGGCTCATGATGGTTTGAGGACATTTGTATCGCGCTCGTTTGGGCACACACCAGCCAGGTAATTTGTCTATGTGCCTCGACGAGGTCTGTATCTGACGTCAAAATTCACAACCGTTTCTGTGCTGATCAACGCGAGCGTTGTCACTCGTTCCCTTATGCGAACCGCATTGGTCCTGCCTACCCCTTCTCCTCATTTGGATGGTATAACTTTTCCAAGTAAGTAAACAGGCCACCCCCTAACCTCGCCCAAGTATTACAACTATGACAACGAAACGGGGATCCAGGGTCACTTTGCGGAGGCCGTCAGTTAAGCACTCGGTCCCATTATGGAAACCTTGGGCTGAAGAGCAATATGGCCGATGACCGGGCCGGAGTGCCTGTGGCAGGGAGTCGCATTGCAATCATCCGAAATCCTCCATGCATAGTCAGAAAGGCCCAGAAGATATCTATCATAGCTATGTGGCTTCGGGCTTCGTGTGGATTCGAGAGGAGAGGTACTCATCTCCAACACGTACATGGAAGTTTTCAGGCGCCCGCGCCTTGATCGTCAGAACCACCTTGATTACATCGACGCCGCACATCGAAACTTAGATTGAGGAGGCATGTGCGCATTCTAGGCTTCTCTTACGAACTCTTCACTTTCATGTACTCTACCGCTCCTTTCCCGCCCTTGGAGTCCTGCTGCGTTAGTCTGGGTGGTAAGGTATCTTCTGTTTGGAATGGCACGGGATGCAAGCAACTCTTGAGCATCAAAGAATCTAAGCGATTGATGATGAGAGCCATGATGCTCTGCCAGAATCCCTTGTACGACGACTCCACTGGTATCATCAATGTCCTCCCTTCATACGCTCAGCATGACACAACACGTAACCTCGGCCGCGAGATCGACTTTTTCTGCTTCGGAATGGGGCTTGATCCTACGTCTGTACACTTAGAAAATGGGGTCCAGACGCGAGCTGGTGGATCAACCATTCCAACAGAGAGGTTAAACTCATCACCCTTATCTGGATCTGCCCTAATCACAAGCCGCTCGAGATCGAAAAGTGGGTTCCAGAACAAATACTTTCCCTCTCACCCCTTGGTACGATGTATCCAGAGGAACCAAAGCTAAGCGGCAAGACTGAATTGGGCTGAGCGGTTCTGGGCTCCACGAAAATCCTCTCAGCATAAGGTTGCAATGCATGACCACTTTCAAATCAAGAGGAGTAGTAAGCGAGGTGCATCTGTTAAAATCAGGACTCTCACATTCGTTTGTGGATATCATCAAGAATTTGGTGGAGCATTGGATTCAACAGCACAAGAACACAAAATGTACATTCTCAGACAGCCGATCATGTCGATGATATTGCTTTGACTAGCACCTACCAAAAACGAATCGGAGTCCCTGTTATGATCTACAGGGCACACAGAGCAAATTGTCGTAGCTGGGAATATTCTGCAGATACCTTAACCCATGAAGTAAGTCATGTTAGTGACTAGCCACATGCCATATCGTAAATCTTGCGGGAAATTCATGTTGGACGACCGGCCGGTAAGCTCATCAGAAGAGGATAATATCAAATGCACTCAAACGACCGAGCTAAAAACGTGCCAAACAAGCTTAGAGAACTTCCATCGGATGCAAAATATAGAGTAGAACATTCTCGCGTGGTATGAATATTCCACAGACCCAAAAAGGAAGGCACCCCGTGCTAGGAAAGATAGCGCGGAGCGACTTGGCGGGGACTAGTCTGTTCCTGGTTAGAGCATGAGCTTGTGCAGGGACTTCAGGATCGTGCACACCCTGCTGGTAATCCCCCTGCTTAAATCCGGCGATCCGGGAGATGCCGAGGTATGTTCCCGATTCTGAAGCTGATTAGAAATCATTTGATGGAAAATCCTAGAATGTATGTCTCATTGGCATTGCATTGTTACACTAGTAGGTACAAAAGTTTCCACCTCCTTGAAAGTTCCAGACACTGTGTAGCCGTCGTAGTGGATCAACGATTGATCGTCATGATGCAATACGTAATTGGGCCCACCCGCCTCTACCGTCAATTCCTAAGGATTGGTAAGCGTCAACTCGCAGCATACTTCTATAAATTCCTCCCTTCTCGAGCGCTTCCTAAGAAGTAGTACACCAAAGTCTATAGCAGAATCAAAATGTCTACCCAGAAAGCAGTCGTCATCACCAGCCCCAAGCAGGCGAACTTGGTTACCGACCGTCCCATTCCCAAGCTGCGCGATGACTACATTCTCATCAAGACCGTCAGTGTGGCCCTGAACCCCACAGATTGGAAGCACATCGACTACCTGGCTCCTCCTGGTGTGCTAGTCGGCTGCGACTATGCCGGTATCGTCGAGGAAGTTGGCAAGGCCGTCAAGAAGCCCTTCAAGAAGGGTGACAGAGTCTGCGGGTTTGCTCACGGCTCCAACGCCGTGCAGCCCGAGGACGGTACTTTTGCCGAGTACATCGTCGCCAAGGGCGATCTGCAAATCCACATCCCCGATAATCTGAGCTTCCAGGAAGCCGCCACGCTGGGCGTCGGTATCACCACCGTCGGCCAATCGCTCTATCAGTCTCTCAAGCTCAATTGGCCAACAGAGCCGATCAAGGACGCTCAGCCTCTCTTGATCTATGGCGGTTCCACTGCCACGGGTGCCCTGGCTATTCAGTTTGCCAAATTGTCGGGCTACCGGGTGCTGACGACGTGCTCGCCGCGCAACTTTGACCTCGTCAAGAGTCTGGGCGCCGATGCGGTGTATGACTACAACGACCCCAACGCTGCGGCGGAGATCCGCAAGGCCACCGACAACAAGCTCAAGTATGTGCTGGACACGATCTCGCTAGAGTCGAGCGCCAAGTTCTGCGACGAGGCGCTGAGCACCGAGGGAGGAGAGTACACTGCTCTTCTGATTGTTCCCATTAAGCGCGAAAATGTCAACGATCGCTGGACGCTCGGATACTCTGCCGTCGGCGAGAAGTTCATGTTTGGCGACAAAGAATTCCCTGCGAAGCCGGAAGACTTTGAGTTTGCGAGCAAGTTTTGGGCTGTCGCTGAGAAGTTGCTGGCAGAGGGGAAGGTGAAGCCGCACCGGCCCAAGGTGTGTCCGGATGGACTGAAGGGTGTTCTGAATGGCCTGCAGCTCATGAGAGAGGGCAAGGTCAGCGGAGAAAAGTTGGTGTACAATGTTGCTGAGACGCCTTGAATCACACCTAGTGTATTAGTGTATTAGTGTATTAATATAATGAAGCACAAAATTTCACTTAGTCTCTGCTGCTAGGTAGCACCTAGACGAAAGTACTTCCTGAGAACATCCTCTATTGGCTTCAGTCCTTCTGCTTCTCATTTCCCATCTCCAAGCTCGGAAATCATCAATATGGGTACCGCGATGCAAGTAATCGGCACATATGTTTAGATTTATCACTTGCTTGTCATCAAGTCTGAAGCTAACTTGAAGATATGTCTGTTGTGATGCCGATTTATGGAATCCATCTGACGTCGGGCAATGGTCGTCAGGAAAAGGCCTCTTCATCGGAATCAGTTACCGAAGTGAGAAGCGAGCAGTGAGAGTGAAGTGGTGATCGACCCGACCCACCCACGCCCTTCGGTTTAACAAGCCGAACATTTATCTGACTCAACAGAGTCAACTTGGACCTTTATTCTTTCAAAATATCGACGACAAAGAGACAACATGGAATCAGATATTCAACTGCGTCTACGCTCAGAAGAACAGTCTTTAAATTCCCTTCAGGATCATGACCACGAGCAAAACCAACAGCTCCCTCCGATGGACGGCGGGAAGGACGCCTGGCTTTTCCTAGCGGCATGTTTCATGATAGAGGCCCTTATATGGGGTAAGCTCCTGCATGTACACAGTCCATCACTTCTAGCAGACCTAATTCATGTCCAGGTTTCTCCTTCGCCTTTGGTATCTTCCAGGACTACTACAGCACCCATGAGCCCTTCCAAGGGTCCAGCAATATCGCCATCATCGGAACATGCACAATGGTAATTCCACTGTTATATGGCAGAGACCAGCTGCTGATCACCGCTTAGGGCGTCAACTACCTCCTTGCCCCCGTCAACTTTGGCATCCTCCTTGCCTTCCCGCGGTTACGTATCTGGGCCGCACCCGCCGGTTTTGTGACCATGTCACTGGCCCTGGCACTCAGTTCGTTCTCCACGACCACAACGGAGTTGATCATCTCCCAGGGTATGTTCTACGGACTTGGTGCTAGTGTCGCGTACACGCCGACCATCATCTTCATGGACGAGTGGTTTGCGAGACGGAAGGGGCTGGCGTTTGGGATTATGTGGGTGAGTTTTTTGCCCTGCAGCTTACACTGCAGTACTTCGTGCTGAAAATGGACAGGCAGGAACAGGTCTCGCGGGTGTCGTGCTTCCGGTTGTATTACAATGGCTCCTGAATACGTACGGATACCGCGTCGCCCTGCGCGCCTGGGCCGTGATCCTCTTCGTGCTTGCGGCGCCTCTGCTCTACTTTGTGAAACCGCGCGTGCCTATCTCGGCGTCGTCCAGCATGCGCACGTTCAACCTCTCTTTCGTCCTTGATCGGACGTTTTTGATCTACCAGGCGGGGAATATCATTGAGGCGCTGGGATATTTCCTTCCCACGATCTATCTCCCGACATATGCGCGTTCACTGGGGGCGAATAACCTCACCGCCTCTCTGACTATCATCCTGTTGAACCTTGCTTCGGTCTTTGGGTGTATCATCATGGGCTCGTTGGTTGACCGCTGTCATGCGACGACGTGTATACTCATCTCGACTGTTGGAACTGTGTTGGCGACGTTCCTGCTATGGGGTTTCGCGATTAGTCTGGCGCCATTGTTCATTTTCTGTGTGGTCTATGGCCTATTTGCGGGCTCATTCACGTCGACATGGCCTGCTATCCTGGGAGAAGTGCGTAGGAAGAATGCCTATGCGGATCCAGGCATTGTCTTTGGGTTCTTGTGTTCGGGACGGGGTATCGGGAATGTGGTTAGTGGGCCGTTAAGTGAGGCATTGATGGCGGGGGGGAAGTGGAGGGCGGGGTACGGGTACGGCAGCGGATATGGAGGGCTGATTGTTTTTACGGGCGTGACAGCCCTCTTTGGGGGGTTGAGTGTGCTGGCCAGGCCATTGAAGTTGTTGTAAACTTGTAACTATCACCAAGTCAACACCAATGTCCCGAGATCGGAAGAGCTGCGGGGTTGCATGACTCACGGCTATACTCTTAGCCATGACCACAAAAATATCTCAACACCTCAATCAGCTTCGTCAAGCACCAATTGATCAAGAAATTGGTCAACACATCTGCAAAATGTCCAGAATTAAATTCGCCATTCTCGATGACTACCAAAACCTCTCCCGCAAGCACTTCGCCCACCTCACCTCCCGCGTGGACGTTTCGTACTTCCCCGATACCCTCGACCCGCGCGACCCCGCGCAACAACAGCAGCTGATCGGCCGCCTGCGGCCGTTCGACGCCATTCTCGCTATGCGAGAACGGACTCCCTTCAACGCAGCCACCATCGACGCCCTCCCCAACCTGAAACTCCTCCTAACAACCGGCAACCGCAATTTATCCCTCGACCTCCCCGCCCTCACCGCGCGCGGGATCCCCGTTGCAGGAACCGTCGGCCGACCCCCAGGTGTCAACTCCACTGTCCAGCACACCTGGGCCCTGATCCTCGCTCTAGCGCGGCACGTCGCGCGCGACGACGCAGCCGTAAAGGCAGGGAAATGGCAGGGTTCGCTGGGGGTCAATCTATCCGGCAAGACGCTCGCGCTGCTGGGACTCGGCAAGCTGGGTGCGCAGGTCGGGCGGATCGCAGTCCTCGCGTTCGGGATGAAGGTCATCGCGTGGTCGGCGAACCTGACGCAGGACAAGGCCGACGAGCAGGCGACCGCGCAGGGGTTACCGGCGGGGAGCTTCGAGGCGGTGCCGGAGAAGGGGGAGTTCCTGCGGCGGGCGGACGTGCTCAGTGTGCATTATGTGCTGTCTGAGCGGAGTCGGGGGATCGTCGGGGCAAAGGATCTGGCTGCGCTGCGGCCGGAGGCCATGATTGTGAATACATCGCGGGGTCCGCTGATCGATGAGCGGGCACTGCTGGAGACGCTGAACGCGGGTCGGATCCGGGGCGCGGCGCTCGATGTGTTTGATCCGGAGCCGCTACCTGTTGATAGCCCGTGGCGGACCACGGCTTGGGGGGTTGATGGCCGCAGTGAGGTGCTGTTGACGCCGCATATGGGGTATGGGGAGGAGGAGCTGATCAATGGGTGGTATAAGGAGGCGGCTGAGAACTTGGAGCGATGGTTGGATGGCAAGGAGCTGCAAGTCAGGTTGAATTGATCATATGTCCATGATGTACATAATGGCACGATGAATCGCTGGCGTGCATGACATGTGGGATGTGCATACGCTGGAGATTGCTAATTGCCTATCCTGATGGAGTAAATCACCCGGTATGAAAGTCAATCTGAAACCTGCTAGAGTTGACTTGCACGTGGACGCTCACCGGCTGGACTAATTCGTCCTTTCAGATGCCAATCAGACTACGGAGTATCCTGCTATGCAAACCTTAATGGAGCCTAATATAGTGCCATACCTAAGACAGTTGGCAATTGTGCTTGGTCAATCTACTTAAACAATTGTACCTCGGCAACACGACCGCCGCAAACTGCTCAGTCGGTCCGGACCCACAGAACGACGTTCCATATTTCCGCTGCACAGCATTCCTCGGTAGAAGGGAGTAGGGACATAGACCTGCTTCTAGTTAGCTAGTGCTTAATCATGAAGCAAGTAAACAAATAATGCAAACTATGCCATCATCGACAGCGGCAGGAATCGGACCACCCCACACTTTCACATTCATCTCTCGTATAAGTAGGCGGGGTACCTCACTCCCGGTTCAGGATTGTTTTCTGTATATTTCCATACATGCAAATTGGTTCTCGATCTATTTCCTCAATTGACATCCCCGAGGTTCTATTTTACAATTTCTACAACAATTGATCCAATTGAACCACTATATCAACCACAATGGCCCCCATCGCCGTCCAAGAGCCGACCCCCACAACCTGTACAACAACAACAACCCCACAACCAACCCATCCTGGCTTGATTCAAGTCAACCGCTCCCCCAAAGCCTTCGGCAGCAGTGCCTCCTCTCTTGTCTCCCTCCCGGCAGGCGCCGTTTTTGCCAAAATCACCTCCGCCACGCCCTCCAAGAAGGCCTACACATCCGTCCAAACCGGCCAGGACAGCCACATCGAGCTGAACTCGGACCTGGTGTTCTGCAACCACTCGTGCGACCCGAGTTTGAACTTTGATATGGACAAGATGGAGGTGCGGGTTGTGGACGATCGGCCGTTGAAGGTCGGGGATGCATTGACGTTCTTCTATCCCAGTTCGGAGTGGGAGATGGATCAAGCGTTCAACTGTAACTGCGGGAGTGAGAAGTGCAAGGGGTGGATTTCTGGGGCGAAGACGATGGGGAGAGATGAGCTGGAGGGGTACTGGTTGAATCCGCATATCGAGGAGTTGTTGAGGGAGAGGGACGGGCAGCTGTGATGATGTTTGGTTAGAATAGAGTAGACTTGATAGACTCGAGGTATATACATGGGATATTGGTGTACAAAGATATATGATACGGCTTGCTCTTGATTGCGTTCACTTCTGATGCAACCATTGATATGATCCTTCAGTGATCGGAAGTCCTCTTCGACAGGCGCTTCAGACTGATCCGGTTCCTCGACTCTCCCATCCAATTCCCTCCATTCATCCCTCACGCTGAAGTACTCCTCATAGTCACCGTCCAAGGAACACACCCCGTAACCCTCACATGCCGAGTTTCGACGCAGAGACAACACTATATAATTAGCGCCAGGGATAGATATTTCTATATACCAGACCATATCCAAATATACATATCACATCAAACTCCATCATGCTTGCTGAGCCTTGATCCAAATATCTCTCCCCGCAACCAGAGTACTCACCACCATCGCCATTCCCACCACCAGTTCACTCACCTTAATCCATCCCAAAAATACCCCAGGAATCAACAAATCGCAGCCATCAACCACAATCCGCTTCATTAGGGGTCCAGAGACCCCAGCCTTCCTCTCCTTGCTGCTCTCGCCTTTCTTCTCATCCTGCTGCACCTTACCCGCGGAAGCAGAAGTGGAAGTAGAACCAGAAGCAACCAGTAGCCCCCACAAGGCCCCGACGATGGATAACGCCAACGCGTAGAACCAGAATTTGTACGCCTCAACGATAACAGGCTTATTCCAGTACACGGGGTAGACGTTCATCGCGTGAAGCTGTCAAACCATTAGCCCAGTCTGCAACAAACGAGTAGGACGGAGAAAACTCACGATAGTACAATCCTCCAACACAAAATACAGTCCCAGACACGTCCAGCGGCCGAGCTCAATCAGCGTCGTCGGAAACCCATCAGCTGCAGATTTGCTACTGCTACGGCTACTGCCAAGGAGGGCAAACACCCGCTCGAAACAATCGAGAAAGTTAAAGAAGCGGAAGAAGCGGCGGGCTAGAGTTAGACGGAGACAGACGCATAAGTACTTATAGATTGGTGCATTCGCTGTGACGGAGATACAGGGACTGACTCAGTGCTAATTGCGACTTGGCGGTTGACCAGGTCGTTACTGTTTCATTGTCGATGCTGGTTTCGATAACGATGGTTGCGAGAGCCTGGATTAGTCGGAGAGTTTTCTCGAGGCCTGCCCCTGTGCGTGTGAAGTTGGAGAATTGTTTGATTGCGGAGGGGGTTGAAGGGGAAGGAGGAGGGGCTTTCACTGCCATTGTGATGTTGTTGGCTAGCGAGGTGAGATTCAACTGATTAAGGGTGAGGGGAATTTTTTCAACTTTATGTTGAAATGTAAGATTTCGCATCTCGAGCTTATCGGTCCATCTCAGACCGACAATTGTCTTCATGGCGCATCGGCATCTCTACCCCTGAATGCCGACTTGGCGCTCAGTCCACAATCTCACTAGATAACTGAAGCCAATATGAATATTATGGTAGAAGAACAAGAGTATGCATTCTAGGAAAGCCGAATTCGGGCTTCAGAATAACTATGTAAATGATCATCTACACATCGTTGGCCAGACAATCGCAGTCCTCAAGTATCTGTACATCCTATCAACAATCTATCGCCCCTTTCCACCAGCAATATCCTGTCCCAGCCGGTACCCTCCAACCTTTTCCCACTCCACCTTCTGCCGGGTAATGGGCAATTGTCTCCGCAGGTTCTTGAACGCGCCCTCGGCCATCTGCACGAACGCACGGTTGAGCTCCTCCTGGTAGTCTCGCTCCGCAGCCGCAATGCGGGAGATAATGCTCTCAGCAGAGATCGAGGGAATGGAGATATTGATGGGCTTGTTCGTGTTGAGAGCCACATTGCCATCCTCATAGTAATGCACATCCACAAGGATTTTGCCGCTCACGGTGGTCGATTCGGACACGGGGACTTGATAGATCGAGCGGAAGCGACCGTTCCTACAGCGCGTTCCTCGTTAGCCCATGCATTTTTCCAGGTCTCGGCTGGCACTAACCAGAAGTTGTTTGGCGAGTAGCGGTTCGCAACAAGTAGAATCGCGACAGCCGTGTCGTCCTCGGTAGGGTAGACGCCGTAGGAGCAGTTGGGGTAGTGTTCCGCAGCGTGTTTAGCGAGCGATTTGAGGAGAGATTTGCTGCACTTGTTAGACCATATAAAATCTCCAAAGAAACATGGCAACCTACATCAAATCCGCATTTTGCGATTCCAGGACATAGGATTGCGCACCAGACGCTTGCTTTGATTCAATCAGCCTCCACACGCCCCTCATTCCACCATCAAACCTACCTGTGTTACATGGTCCACCTCAAACGACGTTTGACTCTCGACATCAAAATAACGGTTCCCTTCTAACTTGTTGAATTCACTGACGATGACCTAAGCCCGATCACCTTGTCAGTATACGGCCTCTTGAAGGTTGTACGTAACGTCGACCCACCTCCTGACTAGCTCCGGGCAGCTTCACGGTAGTCAATTGCTTCTCATTGTATCTTTCAAACGCGGGTGCAAGAGAGGGGATAATATCCGATTCGTCCGAGGTAAGTGCCTTGATATCTGTCGTGGACGAAGTGATTCAGTAAGACGACCTGATGGGTATTGAACGCAACTGGCCCTAGGTGATTGCGGGGAAATTCAGCGGATAGGGGATTGTGGGAGATAATACCAGCGACGACATCAGAGAGCTAAAGTGTCTGATTAGTTTTGGATGCTCGACGAGGAAGCAGTAACGTAGGTTTCAATAGGAGGAATGGAGGCCTACCTCGCCTGGCGGGGCACCTTCGATGAACGAGGATGCGAGCTCAACTGTGGAACCCATCACGGCAATTTCGACTTGAGAATAAGCTGGTTCTAATTCCCTGTCCAATATATCTGCTTAAGAATAGAAATAAACAGAAAAGCTCAAAGGAATGACGATAGCAAGTAGATGTAAACAAGGATAGCTCTGAACAGCTCAATTGCTTGTCAGCGGAGACGAAGCTCTAGCGCGATAAGCGGCTATCTTGCACGTGGCCTGGGCAAAGAGAGCGCGGCCGTCTCGGACTACAACTGCGTCATTGCGAATTTTCTGGGAACCATATCGTTCCAATTGATAGAAGACTAGGTTAAAATCATATTCAGGCTAAGTACTAGGTTAACGCCAATGTTGGTACAAATTCCTCTCAACGCCGAGCAAAGGAGGTCTGCGCCAATTGAAATACAAATGCACCACGCTGAAGAAGCAACAAGAAGTTTCAAGTAGAGATTATATGGTATAAACGAGTCCAGCTCGTGGTTGCAGGAGCAGGAGAATTATCGAACCGGATCCAGGCACAACATTTATTCAATGCTCATATTCATGAAACCATCATTGGCTTCAGTCATACCCTGTAGACCAACGCGCTTTAGAGGCTGTCCAGAATGCGAGGTATTCGACGTATTTCTGGCAGGATGCTCTCCGTTCGGTCGATCTGAAAATAGCGAGCCCAAGTTAGACTTGGGAGGGGGCCCCCAGATGTTGTGCCCTGTATCCTTGACCGCGGGCGAATTCGGCATGACAGGACTACTCTGGACACTCATGCTCGGAGACACGGCTCTCCGTTTGAAAAGATTGGGATCAAAGTCATCATCCCGGCGTCGCTTGCGATTGATCTCGGTCATGGCAGGAAAGCTTGCGTGTGGCGTTGAGCTACTCGATCCCGGTCGATCGTACGGTTTAGCAAATTCGGCTGTGCTAGACCCTAGTGTTGTCGACGGCGTGATATCCATGGCAATATCATCCTCAGACATGGCTGATGGCCCCAGTGTGCGCATCGAGGGCGGTGGTGTGCGGTAGCGCTCATCGAATGTATTCCAGAACTCTGCCCCCGCAGAGTTTCGATGAGCTTCATCGCTGAACTTGGGCTCATCCAGGGTAAATGAAGCAGGCTTTGTAGATCCCTCTTCTGCGCTCACCCCTGGCACCGAAGGAGTGAGGGACGACAAGGCCTCCAGGCTTGGTGAGGTGTGTGGAACATCGGGTTCGCTCTCACGGACCTGCCGAATAACCTCCGCCTCACGCTTGGCTTCGCTGTCAATGGGCGCAGACTCCTCCATAAGGGCCGCTCTGATGCGCGCAAATGTCTTTGTTTTAGGCTGGAGACATGGTTAGCTTTGATCATTCCCTCGAGCACTACACTCACGAGTAAGCTTCCACGTCGAGTCACAGCCCGCCGAATCACCCCCAAAGGCCCGCTTTCTGAAGCGGAACCACCAGCCGAGCTGTGACCGTGCCGACTCTCCCCCTCATCACTCAGATCCGACAAGCGCAGATTGCGAGTCCCGAGGCTGAGACTCTCGCGACGGGGGCCGAGTCCTTGTTTCGATCCGAAATAACCACCGTTAGGATTCTCGATGCTTTTCATCACCGGGGGGGAGAGAGGGCCCGGACTTTGCTTCGAGCTATTTCCACTGGCACTGCTGGAGCTGTGTCTGCTACGCCCTTTGCGAAATCGAGCCCGCTGAAAGCTCAACAGGCTAGCTGCTGCCTGTGAATACCCACCCATCCAATCGTTTCCAGGACTAGGGACGTTTCCTGCAGCAAACGGGCTTGGCCCGCCGACCATCTTGTTCGCCTGGGGTGTGCTGGCTATCATCATATCATCCCGATCGCCTATCATCGGCTCGTCATCCTCCTCGCTGCTGCTTGTATCCGACTCCATCATGTTCACGCTGGACACGGAACTCGAGATCGCGGTTCGGTCGGCCGGGCCGGATGTCGAGAAAGGGCCCATAGAGGTTGACCCCGGCGAGCCACGCCGTTGCGGGATGGTGACACCTCGGCCGCCGACCGTTGGTGACGAGTCAGGCGAAGATTCCGCAATGATCGAGTGGTGTAGATTCGTGCATGCTCGGGAGAAGTCGAGTCCTCGTGATCGTCGAGGGAGTACCGAGCCCGGGGAGCCGTAGATGTGCGACGAGTCGAGCTTGGGTGAAAGCGGGGCGCGATTTGGTACGGATGCGGACCCGGCTAACTTCGAAGGTAAATTCAATGACAGGTTCGAGTAGTGCATGGACGACCGCCGTGGGGTTTCGGGAGTGGAGGTAATGGAGTTGTCATCTTTGCTGGAGGGGCGCGTGTCTCCCGAGACAGACGGCGAGGCGGAGACGGGTTTTGGCGCATCGGACAGCGAACGAGATTTATGTGAAGGCCGCAGTGGCGTTCCGAGGCGACTCGCCCTGTCCCCTGTGGAATCCGTGTCGTTACTCGATTCACTCTGCTCCTTGCTCTGCGACAACTGCTCGCTCAGTCTGCTCGCAAATGGCGGAGCGGGGAGACTGTGCGACAGAGTCGAAGGAGGGGTGGACGACGTCAAATTAGACATTGGAATAAATTGAATGCGCGTCGAGGTTCGAGGTCACGCTCGATGATCAGATTCGAAGAAACATCATGAAGCTTCAAGCGCTGATAGTAGGTGGTCAAGGAATCAATCGGTCTTGTGTTTGTTCGCCTGTGTAGTGCCGTTGCTTGACTACTGCGCGGTGAGAGGGAGATAGGTCCTGCTATCTCCAAAATCAGTGTAATATCAATTGTTAAGGTCGAGAAGAACACAATTCGAAGTACTCAAAGAGAGGAGATGTTGGGATGATTGTTGATAAGCGCTGGGTCTCTTTGCGTCCGGCTGGTCGCGCTGACGTTCCTCGATTGCTCTGGCGAATCACGCGAACTCGTGCCCCGCTTGCGGAGCGGCCGCAATTGTTGGCTGCATAAACCTCCCTACACTTTCCACCCACTTTAAATATATGCGAATGCGACAAAAGGCGTTCAGGAAGGCATTTCGAGCCAATGGGCATGAAGCTCTCATCTCTAGTCGCCTTTATTTGCAGGATCGGACTTCATTTATCGCAGAACATGATTGTAGAACAATAATCAGGAAAGTTGATTTGTAAATACCCCCATACGGTGACCCTAGATTACAGAAAAGAAGGAAAGCCAAAGGAGAAAGATAGAAATGAAAATTAAAAAATAAACGAAAACAGTAGCCGACATGTCTCATTGCATCATATCCGGACATAATTCACGCCAGACTCATGGCTGTACTGACTGGGGCAACATACCACTCCCAATCATTGCAGCTCGTGTGATCATTTGCTGCGTCCACAGGCGAGCCTTTCAGCATGTCACTATCTCGAGCTTGCCAGACCTTGATAATGACAGCCCGTGTGCGAGCGACATTTGAAACACTTGATTCAGCCATCGCTGCCAGTGCTCGTAGGACTAGTGACCGTCCATATACCACAGTCTTGGTCGTAGGATCAGACCATAGTTCGTCGTGAAGCGGGTCCAATTCCACCGCGGCCACAAATACCGGCCATGTCATGCTCACCAGAGATCGAGAGTCGAGTAATTCCGAGACTAGCCGCAGAATCCGTTTCACGTAGCCAATCACCAACGGGGTGGATGGTGAGGAGCCGTACAATGCACAATGAAGATAGAGCACTGCAGCTAATCGTTTGAGCTCCGCGGCTGACTTGAGCATTTCGTCTTCGTCGTCATCAATTTCTTGTACCAGAGTCTCCAGCCTACGCCCAAGAGAAGCTGCGCGAAGGGCAAACGCAGCCCGAGCGGAATCAGACGTAAGCTGCCGTCTCGTCCGGCTGAGTTCAGTGATGGATGATAAGATAGACACAAGTTCCGGACTGCATCCCATCCACAAGTCGATTTTCTTCTCGCTGTCTTCCCAGTAGTCTGTCCCGAAAAGGACCTCCTCGCCGCAGGCAGTGCGGCCCATAACATCCTGGAAAGCGAAGAAGAGCTCAGCAAAAGCAGAGACAGGATCTTGAGCTTTCCGAGACCTTGCAAGTGCACCTTGTTCTTGTCTCCTGGCGCGAATCAACTCCTTTGCGCCTTTCAAGTGTATCGTCCACCGCTGGTCACAATTATCCACAATCTCGTATAGACAGAGCATCATCATGATAACCAAGACTTCAGGGTCACCCGAACACGTCAACGAGCCCTCGGTAGCGAGTCTGTGGCGGAGACCTCGCAAGGCCTCGGACTTCAAACGAAGGCCGACAACGCTGTACGATGGATCGAAGCGCGACCAATGGCATGCACCCAGCGCTTGAATAGCTTTGAACAGAGTTGGCGACGCCGACAAGCAAAATGGGAGAATGACCGAGGCAAAAGGAGAGGCGACTCTTGAACTGGCCGTCGTCCGCGGACACACCTGCTGCAGATAATAATCAAACAAGTGCGTATGGCTCGACTCTGGAATATTCGGAAACAGCGACAGCGAAGCCGGCGGGCTCGACGCCTCACGCGTAATCCAGCCATCGTCAGCAACAACCATCGACGAAGGCGACCCGACACCCCCATACACCAACTCCATGTCCTTTGCACGAACCACAAGACCATTCAACTCATCACAGGCAACATTCACCTGGTGCGGATTCTCAAAGGTCGAAACACCACTGTTCACAAACCCCCAGCTTTCAACAGGAGGATACTCGCACCACTCATTCTCCTCAACCGACAACGACGCCGACGCCGTCGCCGTCGCCCGAGACTCCGTACCAACGGCGCGTGACTTACTCCAAACACCCGCTCGACCAAACGCCAGACCCCGGCTCAGAAACTCCGACTCCCATTTAAGCACCAGCTCCGTGGAGCACACGAGACCCCTGTCCCGGCACCGAGAGCAAACCGGTTTCTGCGTGTCGCAGCGGACGCGACTCGCGCGGCACTCCTTGCAACCGCTGCGGGTTCGGGTCTTGACCGGACCCACACGGTCTGCAGCCTTTTTACGTGGCATCCGAATTCCGGCGTGATTGATGGGGACCCTTTACATGGCCAGTTTCATGCTGCAGGGACCATTGGTGCGTTTGAGAGGAGATGAAGAGGAGGTTGCAGACTTTTCTCGAACCCCAGTGGCAAATTAAATCTCAAGAGTCTTGACAATCAAATACGAGGTTGTTTGAGCACCGGATATACTTTGTCAAGGCGGTACGAGTATATACAGTTCGGCAGTTCGCTCAAAAGTCCAATTAGAGTCTAGAGTAGATGGATGAAGGATGATGGAGCTTATCCACCGTCGCAATCGGAGTCATTATTTCTAGATGGATCGATAAGGATGGAAGAATCCGCTCCGACAGGGGAGTCCACCAATGAGAACACGCTATTTTCACCCCGTGGGGATGTGGTATGCCTGAGGCATATATACACATTTTCAGCAAATGCTGATTTCATCGCTAACCTCCAGATAGAGCGTAGATTATTGATATGTATCATCATGCTCATGACCAAGTCCTCTCGCCAAACGTCTCATTCACACCTAATTCTCTCCAGGGTGTTCCCTTTGCGTCAACTGTCCCGCTGTTGACGGTATTTCCCCACCAACTCAAGCTGACTCCGGGAAAGATCAGCGCGAAGAATATCAGAATTGCGGCAACAGCAACGCCAGAGTCGAGAGCAGCGGACAATACGTAGTTGTACTTGGCCCACCAGTGCGGTCTACGACCTTTGATGACCTGCCGGCCGTTAGTACATCATGATTAGGTCCTGTCAAAAGAGCTTACCTTGTTGAAGATAAAACTGACTGCGAAAGCAGTTGTATAGTTGATACCGGTCTGGTTCATCAGTCAGCTAACAATGACTGTATTTAGGAGACAAATCCATACCGCCGGTGGCAGATTTCCAGTGCCTGCAAAGAAGATCGGCCAGTGGATTGCATCGATGAACCGTGACTTGGGGAATCTCTTCCGGATAAAGTATGTAATGATGGGAAGGGACGCTCCTATCCAGAACATGTGCAAAAGACCAGAGTACCTCTGGCCGATGTTATATAGTCGCTCGGGCCCAATCGCTAATTAAACGTGTCAGTCCGTGGCTGGATACAGGAAACTGGCAAGACATACCACCCCAGAAAATTGCGCTGTTGTAATTAACTCGGCCTTGCGGGCAGGTGAAGTTGTCGGGCTGATCACTTGAGCATACATCTTTCACGTTGCCAAGCATCCATATCAGAACACCATCTGGGAGAAAAGGTGTCAGCAAGTGCGTAGGAAATTCTCTTGTATGAAACTCACTCTGGGTTAGAGTTCCAAGTATACAAGCAACAAGCTGGGCAACAAATAATGTCCGACGCGGGACCTTCATGTACAATCCGAGCTGTAGACAGTGTATTAGCCGAGTATTTCAGACGTGGAGGTCGAGAGGACAAACCTTCATATCTGCACCATAGTACATTGCTTGACTCAATCCAGTGTATGCATAGAACTGAGGAATGGTAAGAGACTGTTCGTAATGACGAGTGTTGTGTTTGTGTTTTACCTTAAAGATAAGAAGCACAAGGGGCTTTCCTTTCAACGTGTAACCCGAGATAATCTCTCCCAGCACAGTCAAAACGTTACTGTTCAGATTGGCAACGGCATACACAGTCCCGACGGGAATCACGTAGATTGCGGCAAGGGCAAGAGTGATAAAGAGGCCCCAAAATGGAAGCCCTGTATGCCAGATATACTGAGTCATGATTGCTACCGCCACTACGATGACCTGTCGGGTGTCAGCTTCTCCCGGGAAAATTGCCATAACGCTTGAACTTACAGTCAGAATTCCGAACCACCACCATGGAACATCGGGATAGCGGGAAAGCAGCCTTGCGTGGATATCCTTTTTATTTTCGCCCTTGAATGTGCTAAGGATATCCTTGCTATGGTAAAGCAAGACGTGGGTGATCAGACAGCTGAGGACAGCAAAACCGAGTCCATAGCTCAGGGCAAAGGTCACAGGCAGAAAGATTGGGCTGTACTCGCGATACTTGGCCTCATCAATGGTACCGCTCGCATCCAGGATTCGGCTCGAATTGTAGACATTGCCAGTGTTGTCGTACGCATCAGATCCAGTCAGAGGGAGGTATGCAGTGAACCATGTGTTGGTGTAGTAAAGGATTGGAGCGATCACTGCGTACACACAGAACCAGCCGGCGAACACGTTTGCTTGTGCCCAGAAAGGCATGACCAAGGGTGAGGTATTGTAAGCAATTTGACTCCAGTCAAATGTTGTGGGAAGATATCCGAGTCCAGTCGTCATTCCGAACAGATTGTTGAGTACTTTGTTGTCTGCAGAATGATTTGTTAGAAAGCATTTGACTCTTTGAGAGAAGTGGAGGACGTACTCGGAGAGGCCCAGCAAATGAAAGCGAATGTGCTCAGACCGGTGAAAATGTAGCCAGGGAGCCAATACCAGCAAAAGCTCCCAATGAAGACATACAAGAAAAAACGATAACGAGAGATCCTCCATCCGTCGGCGATGGGGTTCGCGCCGCTATGAAGTGTCTGAAACAATGCAGCGTTGGCTAGCGTGGAAGGCCAGATCTGTAGTTGGTCAGTCTCATTCTCCTCTTGCAATGAGTACTCTGCATACCATCTGCGGAGGCTCAATAATATATCGATATGATAGTCCAGCCAGGCCAAGGCCAAACAGCTGCATAGACAGAGCGAGCAAGATCTGGTAACCAACTGGAGTTGGCATATTGAGGAAGACTTTTTGTGCTTGAATGATAGCACTCGCCTACTCTTTGTCAGAGCCGCTCTTTTTGCTTCAAGTTTGGTAGGCACTCACCCATGACTGATTGAAACTGAGATTCGACATAATGGTGATCACAGCATGCTCTTTGATGTTGAAATGGTGATCAGGATTGATGACCAGATCCCACCGATTGAAGAGACGGATCTTCATAATCGGCAATGCCTTTGCGAAAAAGCACCCTACAGGGTAGCTGACCAGCTGTGCCACAAGGGACGTGATGGTCACACTGGGATAACGCATTGAGAAGAATTGGTTGACACCTGTGCCGATCTGCATAGATACTTCAGTCAGCAGGGACAGCGTAAATCGATCGCTGACGGAGATTTGCGCTTACCAAGGTGAATACAACCCCCAGGAACCACATTCGGAATGTGTTGATAGGTAGCGTAGGATCATCGGTGTTGGGCACATTAGCCCGGACTTCCAAGTAGGGCGAGTTATCCGAATCGATCGAATACTCGACTGTACTGCTTTCTCCGATGGCAATCTCCATGGCCTCTTCGGCCGTTATTGGCTTCTTAGAGACGCCATCATCGCGCAATGATGGGTCCTGGGGGCAAACTTCCACATCGGCACCCTGTGACTGAATTGGAGCCATAGCAGCTGGGCCCAACAGTGATACCGCAAGATCCTGTCCTTTGCGAAAGCACAATGATGAGGGAGAGAGAAAAGGATGAGGTTCCTCGATGAGAATGGTGGACCTCAATAGTGGTCATTCTGTGCATCTTTATACCATGGCCCGTCTCGTCAATTTTTCCGATAGTTATCAATCAAGATGCTCTATCGCGGGCGAAGTGAGGGGAACCCCAACCTTGATAGAGAAAAGATAGAAAATCTGGTAGACGGAAGGTCCTACCCCAGAACTATCCGAGGCGTTGATCGCGTCGGCATGAACCGTAGTGTGGGGAAAAGAAGCGACAGACGCCAGAAGCTCCGAGATTGCTGGTGATTGATTAGGTGCCATCAAAACTGAGATCGACGCCACCGACGATTCACGAGGGATCAGAAAGTCAGGTAAGGTCCAAGCGAGAGACCGAGACGCCATTTGCCGGGATGTTGACCAAGGTTATCAGCCGGCGCATGCTAAACACTTGGTAGGCTTGTCTAGGCCCTATCATTATTGGCGCATGCTTAGGTTGTCCATTTACAAGGTTTGATGACCATAGATAGGGTTTCAATGGACTGATGCGGACAGTCAAGAATGAGGCACATGTTATCTCTATTTGGATGTTGTATCAGACAGTCCTATCAGTCAATCATCCTTGTCAAACAATTCCAGCCACAGTCGCTATGCGATGGAGGACCTGGTGGAGCAAGATAGCATTCTCGGTCGTAATCCGACGCCAAAACGGCGGATAAGCGAATAATAGCGATAACCATGGCCGACTTCGGGTTCGGTTGATTCAGGCTAAAGACAGCTGAATCGTTTACTTAATTGCACTGAGTTGGTCCGGGTTATCAAGTCAGAGTGGAGTCATTTTGGAGTCACCCGGACACTGCACGCGGGGAAAACCACGTATTCAATGTGATTGGGTGATGCATTAAGATGTGGTTCAGACAGTCAGAGCCAGCCAACTTAAGACACCCGATAAAGGAGCGATATTGTCTCGAAGACAGCAGATACTTCGCGTGGACCTTCCTGCGCGTAGTTTGAATACTTGCAACAGATCAACGAGGTCAATGTTCATGGCATGATCTTCCTATCGGGCGTATAAAGCCGACCGTCATGGTATCAGACACCCTCATTCTGCGGCTGGTCTGATCAACACAACAAGTCGTTCCTTTGACTTTCATAGTGTGATTCTTTTCCTCAATATTTCGTTTTCATACTCGCCAGGAGAACGTCATGGCAGTGACCAAATCATCTTCCCTTTTGATCGTGGGTGCAGGCACCTGGGGCACATCGACCGCTCTCCATCTGGCACGCAGAGGATACACAAATGTGACGGTTCTAGATCCCTACCCTGTTCCCTCGGCCATCTCGGCTGGTAATGACGTGAACAAAGTCATCTCCTCGGGCCAATACACTAACAACAAGGACGAGATCGAGATCAACGAGATTCTGGCTGAAGAAGCGTTCAATGGCTGGAAGAACGACCCCCTGTTCAAACCATACTATCACGATACTGGCCTGCTCATGTCCGCCTGCTCCCAGGAAGGCTTGGACCGCCTTGGAGTCCGTGTCAGGCCCGGTGAGGACCCCAACCTTGTGGAACTGACACGGCCGGAGCAATTCCGCAAATTGGCTCCTGAGGGTGTTTTACAGGGAGATTTCCCCGGCTGGAAGGGCTACTTTGCGCGTTCAGGAGCTGGTTGGGCCCATGCTCGCAATGCGCTCGTGGCTGCTGCAAGGGAGGCTCAGAGAATGGGCGTGAAGTTCGTGACTGGCACTCCTCAGGGCAGAGTAGTCACTCTAATATTTGAGAATAACGATGTCAAAGGTGCCGTTACCGCAGACGGCAAGATTTGGCGTGCAGAGCGCACATTCCTCTGCGCCGGTGCCAGCGCCGGTCAGTTCCTCGACTTCAAGAATCAGCTCCGTCCAACCGCATGGACACTGGTTCATATCGCTCTGAAGCCTGAAGAACGGGCTCTTTACAAGAATATCCCAGTTATCTTCAACATCGAGAGGGGTTTCTTTTTTGAGCCGGACGAGGAGCGCGGCGAGATTAAGATCTGCGACGAACATCCGGGTTATACGAATATGGTGCAGTCTGCCGACGGAGCGATGATGAGCATTCCTTTCGAAAAGACTCAGATTCCTAAGGAAGCTGAGACGAGGGTTAGAGCTCTGCTTAAAGAGACAATGCCGCAGCTTTCAGACCGTCCATTCAGTTTCGCCAGAATTTGCTGGTGCGCCGACACTGCCAACCGCGAGTTCTTGATCGATCGTCACCCTCAGTACCACTCGCTTGTCCTGGGCTGCGGCGCTTCCGGCAGAGGTAAGTCTTTAACCACAAGAAATGTTAAGCGCGGCAAGAGCTGACCAGTTGATTTTCTAAGGATTTAAATACCTGCCTTCAATTGGCAATCTTATCGTCGATGCCATGGAAGGCAAGGTCCCTCAAAAGATCCATGAGCTGATCAAGTGGAACCCAGAGATTGCTGCCAATCGCAACTGGAAGGATACTCTTGGGAGATTCGGTGGGCCAAATAGAGTAATGGATTTCCACGACGTCAAGGAGTGGACCAATGTACAATATAGAGATATTTCCAAGTTATAAGTGAGGTAGCAAATCTGCCCCAAAAATTTCATAACGCTATTCTACATATATGCAAGTAGTCATTCGTACATGTGCACATACCGCCAGGGCATGCATGCGCTTGCGAGTAAACCATTGTTAAGGAAAGGTGCATGGTGTCAATACTTCATTCTTATGCAGGAGTAGCTGAAGAAGAAGGGTGCAACCGATCGTGATGAGAAGGCAGGTCCTCCAGCTGATATGTTTGGGTTTCCCAGCCGCGTGAGTCTAGCCCTCGCTCTTGGATCTGTTGTTCCTCATCGCCTGGCAATTTAGAGAAGCCGTTCGGACCGACGATTTCATAAGCCTCGTGCGGGACATCACAGGCGACAGCCCGCAACGGAGGGTAGTAGCGGCGGTAGGAGAAATGAGCGATAATTAGGCCAAGGATAGACCCGCAGGTCACATCGTAGACATCGTGCCGATAGTCCTCAAGGCGCGAGATTGCGATCATCAGCGCACATAACATCGGTATCAAAGCCAGAATGCAGCGCCAGAGATCAGCTCTAGGACGGAACACATGCATTTGTCCGGAGAAGAACCTACATCGAGGACGCGTTAGCATCGGTAGCTTGGCAACAATCTCGTGACCAAAACCGACATTGACAGGTACCCTAGCCCGCTAAAAGAAAAGCTGCTGTGACCACTAGGGAAACTCCTCCATCCCTCCTGGAGTATGTGGTTGTTCGACTGTGTACAGACCGTCCAGGCCACCAAGGTGTTTGCCGGAGTGCCCTTCTTGGGCATACACCGCGAGATTAGATCGGGTCGAGGTCTCCCCACTGCATTCTTGATGATGTCCGTAATCAGGGATGTCAACATAAGCGCGATAAGCAACCCGAGAATAGTGACTTGAACCTGGTATGGTTTGGGGCGGAAAATGGCCGCCCAGCAAAGCAGGATCAGGAGTGGGACGACTCCAGCATAGATAATCGACCATACTGGCAATGCATGAGCATATGACAAACCCGGGGAGTTAGACTCCAAGCATGCTCACCCACAGGGACTCTTTCTACGACTGCAAACGGATACTGGATAGATCTATTATCGAGAGAAAACATGCGATGGAATGGGTCCACGAAAAGTTGGATCTGCGAACCATGAGAGCCGTTAGTAACGCAACCGTATATCAATTTCAGATACAGCAAGGATTTACCATAACCCATGTCCCTGCTAAACATGCTAAAGCGATATAGTCCACGACTGGATACGAACGTTGGCAAAAGCGAGCCAGAGCGTCTGGCATTACATTCGGCTTCGGCCCAGTACCCATGCCATTGCGAGGCATCTCCGTGATGTTCGATCGAGTATATTACTCATAAGAATGAAATTTCTCCGCGCATGTCAAGCTGCGCATTGAGGAAGGAGAAATAACGGGGAGGTAGTGATAAGTGAATACTTCGAGACAGCGCCAGTTGTTGTTCAAGGCACACGAGCAATCTGGCAGTGCTGTCGTCAGTGCTTAAGCACGGGCCACTGCCACCTCGGTCGAATCTCCGCATCCTCTAGCTCAGTTCGAATAGACGCGACAACCCAGCTTTCTGGCGCAGCAAGTTGCTGAGGTTGATTTCTACACGCTTCAGGAGTTTTTTAAGCCTTGCCTTAATTTACTTTAAGAACTTTATTCGGCGGGTTTGGCAATCCTCATGGCTGAAGCTGGACAACCAAGACCGCTCACGGCCTTCGCTCCGCCGCCTCCTCTCTGGAAACACTTCACACCGGAGAACCTCAGAAGACTAGAGGAGATCAAGAAAGAGGCCTCGAAGGGCGAAGACGGGAAACCGCGAAAGAAGAAGTGGACTCCTGCTGAATTGCGCGCTCTCCAACTTCCACCAGAGCTCCGTTTCCTTGTGCCCCCGGAGATACCGACGTCGGGACAATACAGCGTCTTTGGAGAATTACAGAGTGTAGGTCCACTGCATATAAGGCGCTCTATTCTTCGTTTACTTACCATGAATTTCAGCTATCTACGACCCTGCCGTCTTTGCAGGAGCAGGGTATTGAACAGCTCTATCCCTCCACGCCAACCGAGACGGACCCCGAAAAGCCGTCGCAACCATCTCGCCCATTCAACCATGCATACTATCTTTTGAAAATCAGCAAGTCCCTATTACTAAACTTTCTCGAATTTGTCGGTATCCTCTCGATAGCCCCGGAGCAATTCCAATCCAAGGTAGAGGACTTGCGAAACCTCTTTATCAACGCACACCACCTTCTCAACCTCTATCGACCACACCAAGCGCGAGAGTCCCTGATTATGATGATGGAGGAGCAGCTCAATCGGAGCCGAGAAGAGATACAACAAATGGACAAGATGCACGCCGAGATCAACGGTTTTCTGGAGCAGCTGAAAGCTCAGGGAATCGACGTAGATTCTGCCTCTAAGTCGGTCGAAAACGATACGTCAAATCGCGCTACTGGCGACCAGGATGCCAACAGCTCTCGACTCGTTTGGGACATTTTGGATGGAACGGATTGAGGCCGACAGTCACTCTATCATCTTTCTTCGGCATATGGTACTTGGAATGGTCCAGAGAGCAACTACACAGCTTTCTCCGGCTCGCTTTTGAGACTCTACTTCTCTGGTATTCTACACTACTGCCTAGCGCGTGCTTGATGCTCGGGAATACCGCCAATTCTCATGAAAGCGCGAATGTAGCGCTGTGATTGCCAATTGAGCGCCGATGCAGACAGTCTCGCCCATCCCCTGATGCAGCTCGAGACCAGCCATGAGAAACGGCATCTTAATGCAAATACCCCCCAGAATGAAGGCGGTAATTCATGGTCTGCGTGCTATCATTCTAGATTACCATGCGTCTCTCACCTGTGTCCGGGAAATCAGTTCATCCGATTATCACGTGACGCACCAATTTCGCGAGCTTTAAAATCGTCCCGCGGAATTTCACCAGACATTCTACCTCTTTAAACTATTGCATCTTGGCCAGCATTGGGAGATCACCGTTCTACTTGATGGAGGTAGAAATGTTGATCCGGTAAGCTAATTGCTCAAAATCAATCAGCCAATTACTGATCTTAAGTATTCGGTAAGCCTCCCTCATTTTATTTATTCTGCATGGTCCCAAATGATGAATATGCCAATCTCTTTGTTTCAACCCCATATGAAAGTACAAAGTACTTTTTGATTCCATCTGTGCATTATAATCTGAAATTATGCTTGCGAAAGCTTGCTGTCTATGCCGCTCAATTTCACTGCTCGACCTTGTTCGTCAGTTGCTAATGTTGGCTGGTTTAGGTTTCCTGACTTTAGATATTCAATTACAATGGAGCGAATACAATACAAACTTCGATGTCTTTCCGATCAAGTTGTCCTGCATATTTAAAACTATATCCCGCGAATTGTAGCTGGCTGGCCTGCATATGTCCAGTCTTGTCTCTTTTCGTTCAAAGTCACGTAGCTTTGTCCCATGTCCATCATGATCCGAGTAAAATCATTATAAACTGCCCGCGCAAACATAATCTATCAAAACCTTGTGGACCTGCACAAGTAGGATCTATCGCAAGTCTATTCAACCAGATATAAACGAGTCAAGAGCCCTGTCCCGCACGCTCCTTCCACGCTTTCTCAACAGCGCACGCTGCGAGCGTGTACAGCTCCGTCACGAAATCCGCAACCATCTTTATGTGGACGACCTCGTCTATGGAAATCAATTGGCGCAAGAAGACCCGTTCCATGATGGACGTTGCTGTCCGAAGCAACGCCAGATCCTTCGTGGCCTGAGGGTCCGAGGGATTCTGCAGGATGTTGCAGAAGATTGCGATCAGAGCTGACATAGGGTAGAAGATAAGGGTCCTTGATTGAGTTTAGCCCGGATACACATGTCTTCCCTACTTCACGAAAACCAGGAAGCTGGGGACTCACCAGAAAACACCGTCGACGATAACGTGCTCCGCCGACTCGAGGTAGAGTAATGTGGAGCGGCTCGCCTCGACCGAGAGAGCCAGGCTCGAGCTTACTCCCTCGATCATTCCGCCCTGTCCCTGGACCCATGATTTGCACCGACTGCTAGCTTGGTGGATGATAGTCATGCAGAGGTGGTAGTTCAGCCGTAGCATGACAGAATGCATGCTGACGTTTGGATCCGGGGTCTCGTGGGAGAAAGACAGGGTAGGTCTCCATTCTGGCGGTACAGACATCCTCCACCTTTCTAGCTCGTCATCCAGTTCGCGGATCTCCTTCAGTAGCTCTGCGTCTGTCTTCTGGAGCCCTCGGAACGAGTATAGAGCGCTATAGGCTCGAGATTTGATGATGCTCAGGCGTAGATCCACTGGGAACATCGGATGGTCCGGCAGTTCTCGGGAATGATGGTGAATGCCCAAGCTGCTGTATAGTTGCTCTACATAACCAGGGGGGAGCGTCAGGTCGCAGTTTTCGTCGGCGAGGACCAGTGGTTGTCCCGTGCGGAGAGCCACGTCCTTCTCGATCGTATAGCAAAGCCAGAATAGGTTCCTGAGATGCCTTTTCTTTCTCTGCTCGAGGAGCTCGGCAGGAGATGCGGAGAATGAGTCCATGGGGCCGGGATAGGTATGACCTCCTAGCAGATATACCATCCGTGCCGCAACAGAACCGTAGTAGTTTGCTGTACACAGATTACCAGTGACTAGTTCGAAGAGCGCCTGTGTATTTGTCAGCTCTCTTGGAAAAAGAAAGATACAGTCAAGTCACGCAGTTTGCACTGCAATTTGCAATGCCAGGCCAGCATGACGACTCACCATAATGATAAGCGCCTGCAGACCCTCTAAGCCTGCATCCTCCCGGAGAACCTGCGGGATTAGGCATTGAGCCTTGAGGGCAAGTCCTTCGCTGTCGATCGGCGGGAGGCCAAGCGGTCTATCCTTGTATTCCGGAACTTGGAGAATAGAACTAAAGGCAAGAAATGATAGAATACAGGCCCTGACGTCTGCTCGCCTGGCGCTTAGACTCGAGTGCGAGTACGCGGCTTTGATGGTGTCAGGGAATAGAACAGGATCCACAATCGGAAACACTCGCTGCATCAGAGTGGTGCGGAATATTTCAAAATGTACTTCAACCGCATGTCGATCGGGAAGTTCAAACATGCTCTGGGGCAGCATGCTCGTCAAATACCGGTTCGAGCTTAATGCTCGCTGTTTCTCCCACGGTGGCCGGGAATAACTGTTCAGTTTATCCTCGGAAAGGGGTCGGCCTGTACGTGCTTGAATCCATTGTCGGCCCTCAGGAAGAAGGAACGGGATCCTTGTCATCAAACTGATGACGCCTAGCTCCCGGCCGGCGAAATGAAACGTCACGGACGAGGACGACACCTGAGGCTGGCTTGGAGGTGAGGGGTGTCGTGAGAAATCAAGGTCCGAGCTGCCACTGCTCGGTGACAGATTGGCAACTGTCAGGGGTAAGTTTCAATATGACTTTGCAAGATGTAGAAGGGGAGCACACCAGATTCTTTCAGTAGGCTCTCCGACAGCAGCTTCTCTATCCTGCTTATTCGCTCCGCCAAACGGGTGCCTTTCTGTTGCCTAGTGCGACATTCAGCTATGGAAGCTCAGCCGGATATCAGAATCCCCTCTACATACGCTGGTTCACTGTTCTCTTTTCGCTTCCTCCGAATCACCCGATCAAAGGTGCATGGAATATTATGGTGACTGCACCAATTACACTGTGGTACAGCAGCATCACATTTGATCTACATTCACCGTCAGTCAATACTCAGCGGAGACGGTTCCGCTTTCTCCGAAAAGTAGTACTACCTTCCTCTTGTAACAGGAATCGCAAGCCCTCGCAGTTCGCTTCCGAGAGGATGGGGCTCCACGATCCTCCTCCTCAGGTCCCGTATCTGACATGACAAGAGGGTTCATCTGAAATGAGCCTCAGGGATCTATGGTCCAATTTCTTCAGAATTTAAGCATAAAAGCCAAGTCCCGGACGAGCCGTCGGCGTTGTTAGTGACGAACTATTGGAATGGCGGAGGCGATACAGATAAAAAACTCCGAATCCCGCTGACAAAGAACCGGCCCGGAATAGAGTATCACCGCTTTATCTCTCTCTCTGTTGATGAATGTCGTTTGTTTACTCTGTATCAAGTGAAGTATACTACATTCTGATGAAAGCGAAGTGATAGCCCTGTTTCTAAGTGTGCCTGGGAGAAAAGAGAGAATGCAGTAAATCGGTTGTTATTGGTCATGACTGACCTGAGGGGGTTCTCAACGATAACACCGAGAATGAAAAGTAACGGAATATATCTTAACCAAGACCGGCCCTTCAAGTCTTATATCATATCATTCAACTGCCTACCATTTCCAAGAGATAAATCAATCAAAAACATATAGGGATGATAACAAAGTAGTTCGAGAATCCTGAACTTCTCTATTACACCCATAGTCCGATATCGAACCAGAGAACTCAACGTTACTACCAAACCAAACCCTCAAACAGGATATCATAGTGAATCAAAATGCGTTTCCCCGTAAGTTGTCAAAATGACCGTTCAGCCAAAAACCTGTCAGCGATCAGCAAGCATCCATCATCCACGAGTGACCCAGAGAATACTATACATCTACATCACCGTGCAAATGCAGCAATCACACTCTTCATCCCCACAGTCACATCCAAAGCACGGTTTCGAGACAGTCTTGATGGGTTTCTTGATGGACGACCCGGAGGCAGAGGACGGAAGGGTCCAGTTGATGGGCGAGGAGAAGGACGAGGCGGCCATTTTGCGGTGGATGGAGTAGAGTGCTATGACGTCGTAGGTAAAATCAGTAAATATGACCGCGGATTGTTGATGATCGCAGAAGTAAATTTCACAATGTAAATAGGATTCAGATTCGCTTACTGTTGTTATTGTGACAGTTAGGCTGAAGAGAAGGAGGGGAGTGAGATCAGAATCTTAACAATGCCTAAAGAGTCGGTCTGGGAGTTGGAGAAGTCAGGAATAAATAGTACTGACAGGCAGCTAAATTTGGGTGCTAAATAAAGATTCAATCAGATGAAACACTACTCCGTCCTACAAGGATATCAACCCAATACTTCCTGAGGAACAGGCCTGACCAACGATTTCGTCGCTATCTTACCGACCGTTGAGATAACCATCCTCCATGCGTAGAACCAGGTCGAACCATCGCAGTAGCTCCGCGCATAGTCCAGCACCCGATCATGTCACTTGTCGACGCACCTTCTTCATCTTGCAGATCGCTACCTTATTCTGCCCCACCACAGACGTCATTGGCACCCCTGGTAGAGAGGCACAAAGGACGAAGGACATACGTCTCAGATGAGAGCTGTACTAGTCTACCAGATGGTCTACACGGATAAATCAAGAATAATGAATGATTGCGAGGTAAATAGTTCTCTGACCAGAGATAGATAGATCTTTCAGGTCCAACGATATCTACAGACAAACTTTTTTTTTTTTCTCAATTCATAAATCATCGCACGTACCCAAACCATAGTGTCTAATTGATTCTTTTCCTGCTCAGGGTCTCATCATTTGGCAACAACAAGGGCGCAAACCCTCATTGTGCTCCGGGGTATCGTCTAAGTCATCCATAATGTCCTGCTTTTGTGGCGAAGGCTCTATTCATTAAGTATTCGGTATGTTTCGTTGTGAAGTCATCAAGCCGTTAATATTCAGATGTCGTGCAAGGTGATTACAGCTGCTCAACCCAGGGGGCAACGCCGGGCTGCATCTGGTTCAGCCACTTGACGAGCTCGACGAGCTCGGCACGGCGCTCGTCCTCAAGCTGGTCCGAATCGCCACAAAGGACAGACTGGAAGATGGGCAGGAACTGCGGGGTAAGCTCCCGGATGTTAGGGTCTTCCCACTTGTCTACAAGCTAGTCAGTAACGTTCTTGCTCGTTCCGAATAAGGTGGGATCACATACACAGCTGGCAGATCATGCGGTACAGGGGCTCGTTCTCCTCGTAATCGTTCTTCAGGGGGAGGATGGAGACGAGGACGGGAAGAACCTCCTTGAGAGGGATGGCCTCACGGTGCTTGAGGATCATACGGCTGAGACAGCCAGTAGCGTTGTCCTGAAGGCGAGAGACCTTCATCTGCAGACACGACTCCAACCGGGAAAGGATGGTAGGGTACTCCTTGACGATCTCGGCGTCTGCGGTGGAGTGCTCGACAAGACGGCCAACAGCATAGGCAGCATTGGACTTGGTCTGAGGATCCTCATCACCCAGGCGGTGGATGAGCAGCTTCAGGAAAGGACGAGTGAACTGAGTGACACCAGCGCCCATACCGTTGATGCACTCGGCAAGGACACCAACGGCGGTGGCACGCTCCAGAGCCTCAGTGCTACCGGCGTAGCGGAGGATAGTCTTCTCGAATACCTTCCAGAGTTCGGCGAAGCTCCCGCCCAAAGCGGCAGCGAGACCGGAAACAACGTCGAGAGCAGTGTCAACAACAACCCAGTCGAACTCAGAACTCTCCTCACCGGCCTCGAGAGACTCCTCTTCAGGGCCAAACTCGAGCTGGCAAGGGTGCTTCTTCGTGATGATGTCTGTGACCATCTGGATGACGTTGTGGAGAGTGGTCTCGTTGGCAATCAGAGAAGGACCGCAGTAGCGCAGGTTCTCGGCCATGTTACGGTTGATATCGGCGACAGTAGCCCTATGTCAAATGGTCAATACCAATCAAAAATCGACATGAAAACAATAAGAGCAGTGAAATCAAGGCCTCAGGTTTCGTTGGAAAGAATCGTGTTTCACATCACGCACGCATTTTGCGCGTCTGAGTGAGCTGGGTAAACGAGTGGGTTCATCATTGGAATCGGCATGCTTGTGCAAAGCAGCCATCGTGTAACATGCAGAAAGGAAAGAAAGAGATATACATACCGATCATCTTCCTCAGTCCACATCTTGATGGTAGCGGTCATCAGGATTTCGCCGAACTTCTTGACCTCCTTGGCGGGCTCGACCTGCAGAGGCAGACCAGGCTTCCACTTAGCCATCTGCCCGGTCTCTTCGGCAATAGCAAAGAGCATGGCGTACGAGCGGTGCAGAGTGCTGATGGTGCTACGACGAACACCCTCGTAAGGGTGCTCAGCCAGAGGCAGGACCTGCTCAATGGTCTTCTCGAAGTAAGGCAGGTAGGCGCTCTTGGTGTGCGTGACGAGATCACCAATGACCTCAACGGCGATTTCCTTCTCTAGAGACAAGGGTGTGGTGGCGGTAATGTCGTCCCAAGCATCCTCGTCGTCGAGATCAACGTCTTCGATGCCGCCATCTTCTCCGACGGGCTCATCGTCATCATCGGCACTGGCAACCTTGACCTTGCGGCCAGCGATGATCACCTCCTGGCCAACGAGGTCCTTGGCGGCCTCACCAAGAGATACGTCCAGGTCAGTCTCGTCCTGCTCAATGCAAGCGAAGAGACCCTTGACCACACCATCAAGGAAGGGAGCGAAGTGCTCTCCATAGACCTTGGACATAGCTCCCCAGAAGATATAGGTGCTCTCCTTGAGACGGGAGTGGTCGAGGTGAAGTGCCTCCTCGGTGGCGCGCATGAGAGGCTCGACATAGGGCTGGTAACGCTCGGCACCGGCGGCAGCGGACATTTCACCCATAGCGTCGGTGACACTAGCGCGCAGGTCCAATTCCTCCTCACTATCCTTGACGGTGGCAAACTCCTGCAGGAGGTGCATGGACTCGTCGAAGTAGGGGAGGAAAGACTCGCCGGCGGAGGAGGCAAGGGAGCCCAGAGCTCCGGCAGTCAAGCCCTTGATTCTGAAGTCGGGGTGCTTGAAGAGCTTGTGCAGGATGGGAACGAGTTCGCCCTGGTAAGGAGCGACGTCCTTCTCGTCCAAGCCATCAACAACGGCATCAATGGCGCTGATACCGGCCTTCATGATATCAATAGTGGGGCCATCCTCCTCACCCTTGTATTCCTGCATAGCGCTGGCCAAGTTCTTGAAGAGCAGAGGCATGAGCTTTTCGTGCTCAGCACTCAGATCTTCAGCGAGGTCATCGGCGAGACGAGCCACAGCGTGCAAGGATGCTTGGCGGACCTTGGGTTCGGGATCAGCGAGCAGCTGCAGAACCATGGGGAAGATGTCCTTCATCTGAGTGCTGATGAAGTCAGGAGCCCCCTCAACACACATTCCAAGAGCCATGATACCGGCCCGGCGGTAGTCAGGGTTGCTGTTGTTGAAGTACTGACCCAGGGCGTGAAGAAGGGGCACAACAACTTGGCTGGGAGGTAGACTCTGGGCGAGCATGTCAAGCAAGCCGAGAGCGGACCGGGCGGGAGTGATATCGTCATCGTCCGAGGAAGTGTCACCGAGCTCAGTGACAATGTGCAGAGCGGTGCGGGTGAGCTGCTCGCCAATACGCATGCCCTGGATCTTGAGCTTACGGTACTGAACGCACTGCATGAGGAAGCTGATGGCCTGGGTACGAGTATCCTCGTCGACCTCGGTGTTGGCAGCCAGCTCGTTCATGAAGATGACAAGGTCCTTAAGGTGGACAGTCAGGAGAGCAGGGTCACAGCCAAGGAGAGTCTGGAAGACCTCAAAGGCCTGCATAACACGGTCCTCCTGCTTCTGGTCGATCGAGTCCTTCAGAACAGCGACCATGGAGGGAACGATGTCCTGGAAGGCCTTGACGGGACCAACATCCTCCTCGGAGTCAAGGTGCATGGCAAGCTTGCTCAGGGCGAGAAGGGTGTTGACGCGGACTTCCTCGCTCTCAGGGTCGCGGATGGTCTTGTTGAACAGGGCAAAGAGATCCGAGAACTTCTCCTCGAGGCTCTCACCCAGTGTCTCCAGAATGGTAAACAGAATGTAGATAGCCACACCACGCTCATCCTTGTTGCCACTGTTACCAGCCTGCACCAGGAAGTTGGGCAGCTCGGCCCACTCCCCATCGTTCAGGTCGACCCGAGCGACGGCAGAGATGATCCGGGCAATAGAGTGACGGACAAGTGAAGAGCCCTCGCTCATCGTGGAGCGCAGTAGCTGCTCACGGATCTGAGGCTTCTGGGCAGCCTGGACCGAAACCCAGTGCTTGTTGACCAACGAGCGAGACTCGACAGCGGCCAGCTGCCTCAGATTGGGATCCTCATGACCGGTGGCGATCTGAATAAGGAGAACGAGAGATTCAGGCTTGTTGTAGAACTCCCGCTGCAGGATACCGGTTGCTTCCTTGACGTTGCCCTGGGCAGCTATTGTATTCTCGTCAGCATACTTTCCAAAGTCACTCGTCGGGTTCATGGACGCTACTCACGGTTCAGAACAACTTGAAGCTGCTGCAGGAATCTCTGCTGATCCATGATGGAAATATGAATAAAACTTTTGTGGGAAAAAAATATGTACGCCTCTCAAAACTGGGGTGTCCCAACCCTTCTTTAATAGCAAGAAGGGATTCTCGTACGACTAATTGAGCTGCCTGCGCAGAGACAAACAGCTCAAGGGGGTATCACAGAAACAAAAGAAAGGATAGAAACACCAAGAAAAGGAATGAGGAGTAAAAGGAAAGGAGAGATGAGGGACACTCAGGAGGAGAAGAAGATAAGAGAGAAAAAAAAGTTCTCACTAAGGGGTGGGCTATTTGGATAATTTTTCTCTTGGTCCCTCCCCTTTTACTTTCTTCAGGCTAGCGGCATTGTGATCACGTGAGCTGTGCCGCTCTGGTTGATCATAAACTGTGGATGCACAACGTCAACAAGAGACTTAGTAGACAGGTAAGACCCGAAGAAGTACCTACCAACTGGTTGGAGTAAATAGTCGCTGTCGCACCAAAGAGCAATGGGGTTCACATTTCCAGGATGACCTTGATTCAGAAGGTTCTGCGTTGTCTGTTCTGCATAAGGTCGATGGCTCAGAGAACAATGCCAGTAAATGTTGTGATTAACTGTTATATTATTACTACTCTTCCCATATCGTCTATCAGCTACCAGTATATAGTTGCATGATACTCTAGTGTTTCAGGCTGAAGTACGATAAACAAGGAACGAGCAAGAGCTATCAATAAAAATTGAATAGCAAAAGCCAACAATTGCGAATTAACCCCGCATAATCCTATACTCCATCTCTTGCCCGAAAGATGCATCAATATCCCTCAAGGGACATGGGCATGGACACCAAATAAAGGAGCAAAATGTGCATAGTACAAAATTGTAGATAAGCCAGCATCATCCATACGTGAAATCAAGCGAAACATAGGCTATGGGATCATGTAGAGCATCGCTAGAATTCTTCAGAGTCGTAGTCTTCGTCAACAAGCAGGGCGCGATAACCCCTGGATGCAAGGTTTTCTTCCAAACCACCGTCGGATCCGGGATCGGCATAACCTACATTATAGTTAGACATGCAGGAATTTGGACAGGACGATTCAAAAGATGCAACCAAAATAAACTTACCTTCGCCACCAAAATAACTGAGTACCACAGGCAGGAAGATGAGGGCATGGGTAGCGGCAAAGATGACCAATGCTAGCCAGACACGGAAATAGTAGATTTCAAAGATCTTGCTGCGGGTGAATGCCAGCACACAAACCCCGAGTAATTTGGTGATAGTGATGCCACTGAAGACACTGCCACCCACATTGACCAACGCAGTCCAGGCTCGTGCATCTTTGCCCCGGAACTTGGTGGGTGTCTTGTCCATTATTGTGCGTGAAGGGAACATGAATGCTCGAGCAATATGGGCGCAGAACTCGACACCGATGCCGACGCAAATAACCAGGTTGACTAAGGAGACGGCATTGAGTGATACCCCAGAAACAGCCATGGAGCCAATAATATCCACAACAATCATCACTACCGTAGCAGTTACTACCGCACCGGTGGCGACAGAGCCTAAGATGATTGACGTGATAGTGAAGATTATGGCAATAGCACAGCCGAGCAAAGTGCCTGTGAGCCGCACAATCGAGACATACTGGTCGAAAAAGATATAAGGTTTGGAATAAGGGAACACGTCTATGCCGTGTTCTTTGGAGATCCCATCCGCGATGCGACGGGCTGAGATGTACGCCTTGATAAAGTCATCCTGACTCCTCAGAGGGGTATGGCTGGTTCTGAAATGGCTCGCATTGGTCATGACGTGCTTTGAATCGATGACAAGCGCGTTACTATATGGGGCTTTGCCGCCGAGAGGGCAGGACGCATCCGTGGGTGCTTCAATCCACTTCTCCAAATAGTGGATAAACTCGTTTCCTGTGGGCATGCCGTCGAGAGAGATATTCCATGCAGGAGTCCGGTCCTCAAAGCAGACCTTCCCATCTTCCTTGCAGCATTCTTGCTGGGGATTCAGCCAATAAAAGAAGTCGTCGACCCAACTTGCGGCTGACCCCGAGATATAGGAGACATTCGGTCGCTTAGACTCCTGCTCCAAGACAAACGACAAGGAGAATTCTTCGCAGGTCGTAAACCGTCCACAGAGCTGCTGCTGGTGTTTTCTCTCGGTCACGTTGACTTCGCGGGTCACAAAGTAGACTGGAGGACCGGTGCCAAAGTAAGCATCTAGGTCATTGAAATACTCTACCAGATACGAATCGCTTGGAAGAGCGATACGCTGATCCAATCCGAGAGACACTTCCGGGATAAGAGCCAAGCCAGCAGTGAATATGCCGAGGAAGACGATCACAACAGCAACCTTAATCCTGCGGTCAAGCAGGTAGTTTGCATATATTTTGCGAATAAATTGCTGCGTCAGACTTTCCCCCTCCTGGTCCTCATAAGCGGGTTCTTCGAACATGCCGGATGAAGTCGCTTTGCGCACTGTAATGCATGGAATGCAATCTGCACGAAGACTCTCCACCCGCCTTTGATTCAGAGCCAGTACTGAAACAAACATCGTCATTTGCAGAATGGCATTGATGAAGACAGCACCAGCTGCATAGATGGCAAAGTTCTTGACGGCAGGCATGCCCACAAACACACCGAGTGCAAAGGCGACCGTCTCCGTCAGGGCCGATAGGAAAATGCTGGGACCAATCCTTCCTACGGCACGAGCAACCCGCTCATCAATCTCTTCATCGGGGTGACTGACATTTATCCGCTCAAATTCATGAACGATCAGGAAGATATTGTCCACGCCGACCGCCAATACAAGGAAGGGAATGACCTCGGCGATGATCAAGGTCACCCTGATTCCTGCTGCTGAAAACAGTCCTACCGACGCAGACACGGACATAAGGACGATCAAGATTCCCACAATTCCGAGCGTGAATTTCGACTGCACAAAGACATTGGCAGGGTTGTTCAAGAGAGACTTCCAGGTGACCGTCGCTGAGCCTAGAGCAAGGGACGCATAGATAAACATGATGATATAGCTGATGACGACAATCTTCGCATCGGTGTTGCTGGATTTGTTGAGTTCCTGCTCCAGGCTGACTTCAGTGTTGAATGACACACGAAGACCACGTTCTTTCGCGTCTTCTTGAACGTTATATAACAGCTGTTTGAGATTGTTCTCCCAGTCAATGGCGTCGGCCTCGCTCTCCGTACCTTGGGCGTAATTGTTCAGAACCCACGTAGTAATCAACGCTTGAGCGTCGAGGACGTTTCCCGACTCTTCGTGACCACCCAGTATCATTTCAGGCCTGAGAGGCTGTTGGAAGTCAGGGAGACAGCTCGGGTCACCAGGAGAGCTGGCACAGTGCTTAACCCGCTCCTCCCATGTGTCCGGGTGGAGGTTCCATCCTGAGCCGCCGAAATAGCCCGTTATTGACTGAACCACACACGCGTCCCCGGTGGGTTTAAAGCAGACGTCGTCGAGTAGTAAACTGCGACCTGGAGAGATCATTCGACGAATTTGAGATTCAACATCAATCCACCAGCTGAGCGTGTCATAACTCAGAACCGGTCCATGTTCGTTGACAACAAATACCTGCTCCGCTCGGTAAAAGGGTCCAAAGTTGGTATCAAAGTACTCCTTTTCTTGCGCTGCTGCCGATGTAGGGCTCACCCAGAGGCGTACAGGATCTGTCTCGACAGCGAACCGGAGCCAACCCAGACTCAGAAGGCCAACGAGCACTATGCTAGTTACAATAGTGATGGCTGGGAATCGAGCGCAAGTACCCCCAATGCTATTGAACATTGCGTCAAGCATAGAGTTCACTTTGTAAATGCCGGAAGGTTGCTCCAGCGACCCAGCAGCATGAACGATATCGCCCTCATCCTCATCGTCATCAGGAGATGGGTCCTGTAGGAGCCGAACCCTCTCGGGCTTGCGATAACGTCGTTCTCTGTACGTGAAGTAACTAGAAAAGGCCACGACCGCTAGTAAGAATATGGAGTAGATCAGGATGACCGCGAAGGATAGACAAGGCAACAAGCCGACGTGGCAGTATTTGTCTGTTTTCACCTCTGGTAACTCCGGGCAGACTTCTGGACAATCAACGCAGGAGCAGCGGAATGCCTCGTCAGGGTCATTGCAGGCCTTCGGTTTGATAGGCAAGGCTCTCATGCCCCGATCGGGTGACGGGGGCTCTGTTTTGTAGTTGATCTGGAAAGGACTTCCAAGCAGCTTCTTGTCGCCCAGGAACTTCAGGAATTGTGTGTAATTCTTCGCGCCGCCGCCGATGAAGTCGATGGCTTTGCCACCAGAAGCACCATTTTTTACGTTCTTGCAACTATCATAGAAGCCGCTCTGGTATTCTTCGGACCAGACGTTGTCAAGTTCGGTAACAAGCAACTTTCCGGAGCTGGCCTTCTCGGTTTGTGTGACATTGATGAATAGAGACTGATCCGGAGAACAGGTAAAGGTACAGAAGATGTTGAAGAAATTGTCTTTGCACGCAGGACATGATGCAATAATGCCCTCAGCAAGCTTCAGGTTCTTGGCGAGTGCATCGATCTAGGCAGGAGAAGCACATGAGAATCGTCTCGCTTGAATGGGTTTGGTTGGGACAATAATTCTTACCTGCTCTTCTTCACAACAAACAGGCCCTTCATTCCATTTGCTACCGCACAAGTTCACCAGCTTCTTCCTCGCCGATACCTCGGGCTCCCTTGCAGGACCGTTATCTGGACACGGCAGCTCTCCGCCAAAGAACGACTTTTTCCCGCAATGTCCTCGGATCGCACAGCGGCCCTCTTCGTGTATCTTGGTTTCTCCTTCAGCAAGGACAAGGGTGTGAGGAAGGAACGACAGCAGGCCGAGACTCGTGAGGATCGGGGTAAAGCGCAGTCCCCGCATCGTCGGGACAAAGAGTTGGTGACGAATCCAATGTCAAACACGTAGGGTTTTCGTGATTTAATTAGAGCATTAGAGAAAGATTGGCTGATGTAGAAAGATGCTGGGATGCTAGATTCTATGGTTCACTCGCCGAAGACAAGGTCTTTTTTAAGGAACAGCTCCTCGAGCAGGTGGTGTCGCGAGCCGAGGATATAATAAATTCGACAAAGACAGTGCAGTCTTGAACGTAGCACTGCACCAATACAAGTAACAAACAAATAACGATTAATCCGGTTAATATCGAATAGTCTAGACGACAAGGGACAGTGAAGCTATTGAGAGGCTGGGGAAGAGGCGATGGGGATATGACGATAAGGGAATCAAGGAACGGCCAGTTGGAGGACCTCCACTAGCCGACATACGTAAGCGGAGAAGGGCTGCCATCATCCCGTGAAGGATGGGGTTCATCGGGCGCTAACGTCAGGCACGTCGATCCTTGGATGATCAGGATAGATTAATCCAATCCTTTACATGTCGACCCAGTATTTCTGTGTTGGTTTTCGATTAGATTTTACATATTACCGAAACCTCAATTCCAATCTAGCATTTTGAGAGGAGATACTGCTGTAGACTTTGGAGGGAAGACAGCAATACACAGACACGTAAGTTAGGTTGCTATGTTGTGTACCCAGAAGTATATAATTTCGTCAATTTTCTGACTAGAACTGGAAGCTTCTCCTGGTCCTGTTCCCCCCTCGGCCACATAATGGGTTGAAATCTTACAATTCTTTTGACTGTGGGTGACAGTGAACAATCACTCTGTACATTGTTTGGCCTTGTCAGACTATATGCCTAGAACACCAGACCACCTCCTATAGACCTGTTAGCACCTTAATATGACTTGGACCAGACGGAAGAAAATACCATCAACGACAATATCAGCTCCATTGATATAGCTCCCCCCAATATCACTGCAAAGAAACACCACCGGTCCCGTCAGCTCTTGCGGTGACCCCATCCTACGCATCGGATTCCGATCCGCCCATATCTGCCGCCATGGCGCAAGATCCTCGCCCTCGTTGAGCACCGTATCCATATATCCCGGGGAGATGGAATTGACTCGAATTCCGTATTGCGTCCATTCCGCTGCCAAGCTATTCTTCATGTGTAGCACCGCTGCCTTGGAGACGTTGTACGCGATCTGTGGCTGGGGGTAATTCACCCGATGACCGCTGATGGATGCGACGAGGACGATCTTGCCCCCGCGTCCACTGGCAATCATATGTCTGGCTTCTGCGTCAGGGGCATAGCTCACAGAGGGACATGGTAGATCGCCTTACTTTCCCACTGCTTGTGCAGCGATCCATGAGCCTGTCGTATTTACATCAATGACACGGCGCCATTGCTCGACTGTTATGTCCTCGGCTGCCACGCAGTTGACTATGCCCGCAAAACAACAGAGAATGTTAAGCTCTCCCAGCTCGTTCTTTGCCTTTTCAGCAATGTCCTGCATGCCTGCTGCGTCTGTGACGTCGCATTGATGCGTTATAATCTTCGCAGAAGGAAAGTCGTTTCGAAGTGATTCTATTTCAGCGTCTCCCTTCTGGAGAGCCGAGGGAAGATCAAGCAAAACAATGCCAGACAGTCCATGCTCAAGAAGCGCTCGTGCAGAGGCTAGAGCGAGCATTCCTGCTCCACCAGTAACTGGACGAGAGTAAGATATCACCTAGTCTTGACTGATGGAAATCAAAGGGGGTAGGACCAACACACTGCGTTTCCGCTCACTCTGAATCTCAAAGCTGCTCGCTGCTCGGGCGTGCTGGTCTCTGGGAATGAGGCCGGTGGAGGCGTTAGAGTAGTAGCTGAGTCGATCTCTCCGAGCCGTATCCATGGCATCCTTGTCTGCACATGAGGTGTTGGAGGGAGAGGCGCTTCTTTCTTAGATGCAGTCATGGCCAATAGAATTACTGATAATACTGTGATTCTGTAAGATAGGATTCACAAGAAGCTTCAATAGGAATTGCAACCTATCTATAGTGCTGCGGAGAAGGGGAAGAGAGGAGTAGCTTACCCCGCGCATGATCGACTCAGCACGCGCAAATGCAATTTCATCCCATTATTTCATTGATTGTAGCTCTATCTTCGGACTGCAGTGCCCCGAGCGTGTCAGAGTCGTTGAGCATTTCATACGCGAGTCCAATACGCAAGCCTGTCCCGTGATTGGAGATAATGTCCACTACAGAGTCAACAGCTTCGACATATATCTTTCACATCGATTAAAGTCTACAATGGCATTCTCAGTGGCTACTTATCAAGAACAGATCTACCTCAACAACATACACCGTCCATCTTCTCGCGCTCACTTCCCATCTACCTTCCTTCTCTTCGCCCCCTTCTTCGGACCAAACTCCTCAGAATAAGACCGGAAAAAGTCTGCCGGCTGCTGGGGCTCATCCGAAGTGACGTCGCGAAATGCCGTCGTGGCAACATAGTTCGTCTTGCCCTCACGGACGAGCGAATAGTATTCCAGTATAAACTGAATCTCACTGTCGTCGGTATCCGTCTGGCCCCTGAGGACCTTCTTGGCTTCATACCTGTTTCTGTGAGTCCCAATTCCAATAGAGGATTAACGGGGACGACTAGACGACATACTCAGAGATATCTTCAAACTTCATATCCGTCCCCAGAGCTTCGCTTGCCGCTCGCGCTAGCTCGTCGCCGTTGAGAAGTGCCGGGCCTGTTGTGTCAATCGCTTTCACTCCACAGTGATAGCATTAGGGCCGCCATACCAGTCAAGGTCATTAGTTGACCACGATGCTTATCATTCAATCCGTTCTTTCCTTTGCCGGTGAGGACATGAGCGGCTAGTAGTGCGACGTCCTTGACAGTAGTTTAGCCAGAGGTTATTGTGCGCTGAGAGCCAGACTTACACCTAGTGCTACGGGGGGAAATTTATGCTCGCGTCCGATCGGTATAGGGATGTATCCCTCCTCTTTCGCCTGGGGGGCATAGGCAAGCAAGTTCTCAGCGTAGAAGCCAGCCCTGCAACAGGTATCATTAGACATGCAAACTGCAATCACAAGGAAGCAACCTACCGAATGACAACAGGACAATGCCCCGTCATCGAGCTCGGATCCCCCTTCGTGCTCAGGAACAAAGTCTCGAGATGAATAAACTCCCTCAGACGGGGCTGCTTATCCCGCTCAGCGAGATCACATCCCGCAGCACTGAGGAAGACCACGTTGGGCACATTGGCGCGCTTGGCCGCCTCGATCATCTCGGCCGTGATATCGATCTTGTCCCGACTAGCTGGCGGGACCAGGCAGAGAGTGTCGGCTTTGGTGTCTCTGATGTCGGCGGCGACGTTCTTCAGACGGCCTGGTCTATGGGGGACGATGGTGGCGCCTAGGGATTGTAGGTCCTTGCACCGCTGGGCATCCGGATTGAGGGTTAGGCCGTGGACGGTGCCGATTTCTTTAGAGAAGTTCTCGTCAGAGAGGAGGAGCTCGGCGATGAGGAAGCCTGTGTTGCCTTCTACAGAGGTGATGCAGACGTTGCGCGACATAGTGAGCTGTGGTGGCTTGGGTTGCTGGGGTTATGTTATGGAGATATACTAGTGTCATGCTGTGGTGACGCGCACGTAGGACGGCTTTTATACAAGATGACAACCTGCGTCATGGTAATATAATGACAAGATGTGCTTTCTAGCAGAGACTCGGGATACAAATGCTGGCCAATGGAAAGCATTTCCGGACAGTCTGTGGGCATGACCTAATAACTGATTACGATTCTCGAGACAGGACGAGACTCGCATCGCTGCATGAAACTTCTTACGCGGAGTTCGTAGAGACCTCCCAGCTCAGTCAGGCGAACTGTGAACTATTGAATCTACAATCCCGGAAGACGTGCAGGGACGACTGCTCTGATATCTCTATGGAGACTTGTGAGTCAATCCGGCTTCGCTCATGATGATTTATCATGAGCCATCATATAGACGAATGCCAAGCTTTGCGCCTCCCAAGGTCGCATAGCCCGCTAATATGTTCATGGACCATCGATGGAAAGGCATAGGAAACATTTGCTGAGAGACTTTATGCCTCTGATTGCTTCAAAGCTCCCAACTTCATGTTCACAAACCGTATGAAACCAGATCTCAGAACATGTGCGGAAGATGAGAGATAAAAGCGACAGCCTTTTTGAAAAAGTTTTCCCTTTGAGTGGGCGATGCATCTACATGACCAGAATCTGGCAAAGGTTGCACATAACACCTATGGTCCTCTGTTGCAGAAAACCAGAAGACCCTATGATGAAGAGATTGCCATTAGAATAGAGTATAACACGTCAGGAAGTTATGGAGGATGTAACTCATGGAGATATCATGTCACCAGTATCTGCACAACCACAATCTACGTACGGCCAACTCCTATGCCTCGGAACATCAGTCAAAATGATGATCTGTGTCGCCAATCTTCCAGTTAGCGATAGGAACGAAGAGGCAAAGTAGAAATGTTGTGAAACGAGAACGCAAAACCCAATGTCCAATTGATTTCATCACAAATGGAGCATTGGACACTTTGTCTGTGACAGCCAAACTAGTAGGCGTCCTCATCTGCTTGCTGATACACATGGCGTGCCCTGGACGGATCTTTGCGCATCTGTTGACCGGAGCCAGTAAAGCCCACTATTCAAACACTGCTTAGCGAATTACTCTGAGATCAAATAGAACAATGGCGCCTTACCCCGGGCATTAACCCCCTCTCCTGTCCGAAACATGCTCTCTTTCCGGCCCAGCTTGCTCTTGCTAGCGAAATCCTTCCACTTCATCTTACCGGCCTCAAGCTCGCGAGTAGCCTTGACTTTTCGGGCCACCTTCGAAGGGCGTGCAGACTCGTCGCCGACCTTGCTAGGCTCTTTGCGCGCCTGATTTGCCAATGCAGGGTTGATATCCGCCGCGGCCGAGATGACACTGGAATGAAGGGGTTGTGGGGTTGGAGTCTGGGATGAAGAGTAGCCTGAGCTTCCATCAGCCTTACGTTTCCGCGAATCAGCGTTGGAGATGGGCTTGATGTCTTTGGCTGTCAGAGATTCCACCGTTCCGTACGACTTGAACGAGACCAAGTAGACAGGGTTGGCAGATGAGCCTGTTATCGAGGTGATGCGCGCAGGATAGAAAGAGTTATCGCCCGAAACCCATCGTGCGAGGACGTGGTCATTGACGGAGAACGTAACCGGCGCAGGGGTTTCCTCCGGAGTTTCGGCAGTGGGCTTGCGATACCCAGCTTGATAAGCGGGGTGGTTCTCTTTTGACCATTTCTCCTTCGCTGGCGGGGGAGAGGGTCTGGCAGCAGACGGAGGAGCAAGCGGCTTGAGTTCGGCGATTGATGTTTCCGTGAGATTTATGAGTTCTTCCAGTTCAGTTTTAAGACTCTGCAGTTCCGTGTTGTCTGGATCTACCTGCAAACTCGATTGAACGGTTTCAAGCTGGAAGGGAGAGAAAAAGTCAGTTACCGAATCGTCGCATTCGTCGCATAGTAGACGGCAATACGACATACCTGTAGCTTGAATTCCTTGACTTCTGCCTCAAGGGCTGCAACATCCGACATGATCGCTGACTGACTGTGAAATGCGATGAGGGAGATAGAATTTCAACAAAGAAGACGAGTAGAATCTTCCAAGTGTACCACTGTGCTACAAAGAGCTTTTATGGTCACGGATTAAGATAAATGAATGCAGCTTTCCAGATGGTGGCTTTGAACAGAGGCAACATGGAGTAAGTACGGTGCATCAGGTTAGTGGATTCTTTGCAGATAAGGATAGCACGTGACCAGTCCTTCTTATCAAACTGTGAAGATCGTCATTGTCAGGACTTAGAAGTCCTTTTGATGTATTACTCCACCTTCATCCTCTAGGCAAGATCTAATATGTCGGATGAGTAGATACAGTTGTGACGACAAGAAGAGGACATCCCTTAATTATTCCATGAGTTCCAGATAATAGGTGGCATTACCAGTTCTCACCTGGGCCACCCGGTGATCAAGACCTAGATAGCACTACTCCGTACCCGGCAACCAAGTTCAATTGCCACTGAAATCTTAAATGGGCTTGAATACGAGGTAGTAAACCATGGGATCGATCAATGGACATCTCTGCGGGGAGTAAGGTACTCGACACCGCAAAGCCTAGATTCTCTAATGACTCTTTCGAGTGTTCTGGATGTTCTGGAATAGCTGGTGATAGAGATATGCTCTTCTCCTGGCAAAGGTCAACCTTACTCTGCACCTGTTTGATGCTTCAGAGTTCAGCCACTACACCGATATTCGGAACATTGGGATCGTCACAAATAAGGTACTTTTGGTGCAGTAGTGTATGCAAGGCGGTGCGAAACTGGGAATACGTCAACTGACAATGCTGAACTGTGAGTCATGCCTGATAGATTAATTATTAACTAAGCAAGTTAGTTCAGTTTTCCCAGTTGAAAGAGGGACGGCAGAGGAACACGATCGCACGGAAATAGCTAGACAGCATCTGATTGAGCATTTCCATGGACTATCGACTGAACTAGAAGGCTGGAACTAAATAAAATGGCTCGTGGAACTCCATCGGCACGGAGAGAATCAATATCCGGCCGGATGTGATTTCTAAGCACCGAGTCACACAATTTTTCCGCTCTAAAGCAGCGGGAGACATCAGGCAGAACCATTGGCCCCCGTCTCCCAACCTTTCATTGCTCAACCAATAAGGACTGCCAACAACTGACGCCGCCTTTTTGCGCCCGTTTGCCCCCCAGCATTCTATGGAAACATCCACCGTAAGACTGGCCTAAGGCGTTGATTGATTGCCTTGTGAATCGTCCATCGCCGCCCCCGTCTTCTTGGAAAGTGGAAAATGATGGGCTTCGGTTTCATCCTCGTACCATCTCCCCTCTCAGCCACATCTCTCTCACTACACCTACCCTCATCATCAGAATCCCCTGTCTCAATTCCCACTTCGAATCTCTCCATCTCCTCAGGCTTCTTCCTGGCCTGAATTCAATCATTCATATCCAACCGCCTACTCTCAATCGGACCCTGATTTGCCTCTTTCGGCAGCCCCTCATCGCCAGCTATCAAGCGGTACCGGCTGTCGATAGACTTGTGGCCGCGCCATTCCACCCTATACGACATCCTTCCATCTGACACTAGGCCACTAGGCCACTAGGCCACACTCTGGCATAAGCTCTTGACTCCTGCAACCTTTATCCTAAACTCACCACCTTGCCTTGACTTGACCCTTTCGCTACTACTGTCTTCCTCGTCAGCTCTCCTTCAGTCATCAATTCTTTTCTCTCACATCTTCGTATCTCATTCGACTCGCTTGGAGAGCGTGGAATCCGCTTTGCTGTGTCTTTTCTGGTTCTCCCACACTCCCTTTGTCTTTACGTCAACGGGATTGATGCGTTGTTGAAGCGGGGTGGAACCGTAAATGCTTTGGTGGCCTTTCCGTCTTCATCAGCATTTACAAAACCAGCACTTTGACACATTTTTTGGGCTCTCTACCGAAACGATAAACGGGCGCAAAGCCCGGGCATTTTCTGGTTGAGGACACCGATAAGCTAACAAACTCAACACTGCACTGTATTTGAACAAGCCGTCAGCAGGACAAACCATCACTTTCAATTGACCTGGATCATCATACCGTTATTCACAGCGATACGCCGCTTCTTTTCTTAGCTGCCATGGCGGACTACAATACTCTCTATCAACAAGGCCTTTATCTCTCCCCCGATCAACAGGACCTCCTCCTCGCGGCTCTCTCATCGAACAACCAGACTCAGAAACAACAAACAGTGACGCACAACTCCGAAGCCAATCAAAATCTCAATCACACTCCCGGCCATGCTTCGTCCGGCAGCTTCAGTGTTTCTCCCCCCAGTGGTTTGGACGGCTCGGTGAATCAGTCAACTACTTTCGGGTACGAAGATAGTCCTTACCTGGATTTGAATCCCGACTTCGACCTTGATTTTCTGGGCAACGAGAGTTTGATTGGTGATCTGCCCCCGAGCCTGCCTTCGACTGAAGACTATGAACCTGGTGATAAAAGAAAGGATATCGATGGACAAGAAAATGACAAGGAGGAGTCGGGCAAGAAGCGACGGGAGAGCGACGAGAAAGCAGCCAAAAAGCCTGGTAGAAAGCCGCTGACCTCGGAACCTACTTCGGTATGTTTTCTATGGTCCTTTTTCTTTCCCGCGGGTCATTGTGTGTAAATAATTTGACTTTTGCGGGTGCTAACATTTTCGACAGAAGCGCAAGGCTCAGAATCGCGCAGCTCAGCGAGCCTTCCGTGAGCGCAAAGAAAAGCACCTGAAGGATTTGGAGGCCAAGGTGGAGGAGCTACAGAAAGCATCTGATAATGCCAATCAAGAGAACGGACTTCTGCGCGCTCAGGTGGAGCGTCTGCAGGTAGAGCTCAAGGAGTATCGCAAGCGTCTTTCCTGGGTAACGAGCGGCAGCGGTCTCTCTCCTGTTAATGCCATCCCAGGTGCATACTCCAAAGGCATGTATGGTCTGAACAATAATGATTTCATGTTCGACTTCCCCAAGTTCGGAGATCTACCCGGTTCGCACTTGTTCGCCAATGCGCAAGTAAGCAAGTCGAGTCAGAACAAGTCGAAGGACAGCCAGACAGCAACTCCACGCAGTGAAGCTCAAGTTCCCGGTGTCCTCAACCGCAACGCTCTGAACAGCTCGAGTCCGAGCGGCCTTTCTAATGGACCATCACCTGTCAAGTCCACACCAGGCGGCCAGACACCGAGCTCGCAAACATCTACACGACCTGGCTCTGGTACATTGAACGGGACCATTGATAACCATGGAGCTACCAGGGGCTATGCGCACCAGGTCAATTCATCGTATAACGCGAACACAAAGCAGGCAACCCACGATACCCCTAGCTCAGACTCTCCATCATCCTCTTCAGATTCGCACCATAGCCAGCTGCTCTCTTCCAATGGAACCTCGCCTGAGCCATCTTTGCACTCGCCTGCTGTAAAGGCGACCGAGAGTAGCACTCCCCATGCATGCACCTATACCACCATCAACGGTGAGGAATCCTTCTGCGCTCAACTTGGTATGGCTTGTGGCAACATCAATAATCCCATTCCAGCTGTCAGACATAATAGCGAAAGCGCGTCAAACACCCCTAGCCATGCCAACAATTCCGACCAGGCTCTGGGTTTGGATCTTTTGGCCCAACAAAACGGAGGTCAATTCGATCCTGTGCTGTTCGGTGATTGGCGTGAGCCTCAAGATGCTATCTTGTCGCAAGACTTTGGTACATTTTTCGACGATGCATTCCCTCTCCCCGACCTGGGAAGCCCATCCCACAGTTTTAGCGAGGCGACCAAGCAACCAGCGGCGCCAAAGAAGGATCTTATCGCTGAAATCGACAGTAAATTGGATGAAGATGAGGAGGTGGTGCCTGGCGAGGACAAGTCGCAAATGCTCACCTGCAATAAGATATGGTATGCTTAATTTGGTCCCTTACCTCTAATCTCTTGCTAACTAATTTTGTCGTAGGGATCGTCTGCAATCCATGGAGAAGTTCCGCAATGGCGAGATCGACGTGGACAATCTCTGTTCAGAATTGCGCACCAAAGCCAGATGCTCTGAAGGCGGCGTAGTCGTCAATCAGAAAGATGTCGAGGACATCATGGGTCGGGTTAAATAGACGGCCTATGAGTGAAGTCGATACGACGGTAAAGACAGTCGACATCTTGTACAATTTCCGGCCAATTCTATGCACATCCTTTGGCGAATCCGGAGGCAGATACCCATGTTAAACGACGCTGCAATTGATGTTACCACGAACAATGTTTTAGGACTTAAAAGGGAGGTTGGGTGGATTTTATGGGACGTTCATTCTGAATACTTTTCCAATGTTGAGTAATCCTTGTTACTTTCGAATCTTCGCTTCCTCAAGGCAGCCATTTGTCGTTCCTGGTTGGTTTTCTCTTTATCCACTCTCTTTCATTGTGAAATCTTTCCTATCCCCGCTTAATGGCGCACTGGAGGCACGGAGTTGGGAATCACTACTTGGGCCTTGGTTTGGAAAGACTGTACATCAGCAACAGCCCTCACTTCAGTCGGCCATCCAACCAAATCGGGATTGGGAGTATTTGCATTCTTCCTTTTTTATTTAATTTTTGGGACTGGAGCTTCGGATTCTTGCTTCTCAATGTTCGGGAGATTGGACCGTAGTCGTGTCGTTGTCATTGCTTGTTGCTCAGCTCTTGTTGCATTTGTACAGCCCAAGCTGCGGGTATTTCAACTTGACATGACTTTTGTTCATAGCAGTAATACACGAGAAATGTATATTGAGTACTACTGGTGTATCCTGACATACAAGCCCTCGATCTATCTCTAACCTGTGTGACGTGCCCAGACAAACTCATGTGCTACACAATTGCATCTATAGAAGAAAACGAGACTGAAGCTACAAGGGTATCGATATTGGTGCGTACCAGGAAAGACTTAGAATACACAAAAGGTCGCTGTCGGTGCCCTTTCCTGTCTGCTGTTCTTGTTCTTGTTATTGGTTTCGTCTTTTTCCTTTTATTGCTTCCTTCATCTCTTTTCTTTCCCAATCGTCATCTGCACCCAAGTCGGCAGCTTCCCCTTTCTTGCGATGGGACACCATCTGCACCAACGATTTCCCATACTAGCCAGTCGAAGGGGACCGATGATAAGGTCTTCTACTAGAGTGTAAGAAAAATGTCCATGTGCATCTCGCTCAGAAACGAAGAAATAAGCGAAGAAGAAAAGAAGCTGAAAGGAGAAGGAAGAAGTTAAAGGCTTTGCAAATATCACAAGAGAAGAAATTAACAACCATGAGAGACTAATTGAACACAGCGTGCCGGGGAAATTGGAAGGTGGCAAGGAAATAACACAGAAGAACACGCAAAGGAGAAAATGACACATCGCTCAGGACTCTCCGCCAGAGGGAGCGGGCTTGTCACCGGAGGGTGTCGATGTCGAGGCCGCAGGAGAGTCCGAGGCGCCTCCCTTGTTGAAGCCGCCACGGCCACCTCTTCCACCACGTCCACCGCGGTCGGTGCCACGGCCCCGTCCGCGTCCGCTGAAACCACCACGTCCTCGGCCTCCCTCGCTGTCACTAGCACCGCCGCTCTGGTATCCGCGCTGGGATGTGTTGGTGCCTCTGTTGCTAGCTTGCCAGGTGCCTGCATTACCACGGTGGGAGCCGCGGTCCTCGAAGAACTTCAGATTAGGCTTGCGAGGTTGGCCCGGGGCGCTGGGCTTCTTGTGTTCGGCTGGCTGGCGATCAAGCGCGGCCTTGGCTTCCTCGACAGTCGCGAAGGTCACAACATGGTTGTACTTGCCCCACTTTTCGACCTTGAGAATCTTCGCCTTATCCTCCTCGGGGAACAAATCGCGAACCGCCTGTTCGTTATCGACATTCGAGACAAACAGTCCGTTGCTCTGCTTTTTCTCTCCTCTGGGCAAAGGAGATTCCGAGGGCTTCTCTGGCTGGGCAGTGCCGTTAGAGTCGACGGTAGCCGCCTTGTCCGGCGAAGCAGCACCAGGTTGAGGTGCAGCGCCAGCAGAGGGCTGTGGAGTGGCAGGCTTAGGAATGACAGGGACGGGGGATGCGCGAGTGGGACCCGCAGCAGGACCCTTTGACTGAGTTTGCTGCTGGGCGGGCGCCGCAGCCCGAGCGGGAGCAGGAGGGGCTTGACCGAACTGGGGAGGAGTAGCACTAGGGATACGGGCGGTGGTGGCTGGAGAAGCTGGAAGACCACTAGCCACTGCCTGGCCGGCAGCAACCTGAGGCTTTCCAGTACGGTGAGCAAAGTTGAAGCCCTGAGCGCGCATCTCCGTCGCAATGCGACCACCCTCGATCTCAAGGACGAGGAAGCCAAATGCGGCGTCTGCAAGGTTGAAGTTCCACATGTTCTTGAAGGCGCTCTCATCAACTTGCCCGGCGGCGTTGCCCGGGGCAGTGGGGCCACCGAATGGATTTCCACCATTGGCGACAGTAGGCATTCTCTGAACAACGTCGAGAGCGTTGTCCAAGAGAGTCTTCTGAGCTTCGTTGGAGGAGATAGCGGCTTCCACCTCACCGCGAACGGTCTCCCAAACATCATTGAAAGAAGCCTTGGAGGCGGCAAGTTTACCACGGTAGTGGTCCAGAGAGGGATTGACGGAGAACTCGTTGTAGGAAGAACCATAGCGGAAGTGAAGACCAGCTGAAATGGAAAAGTCGGCCTTGAGGGTCACAGACAGCTGGTTCAGCATGCCCTCTCGAGCGGGCGAGGCGTGAGTGACAAAAATGCGGGTCTCCGACGGGTCGTATACGCGGTTGGCTGTATCGATCAGCTCACCCATTTGAAGCAGAGTTGTCCACATGGTGCCTTGGCCACCAGCAATTGTGGTCTTGCCCTCGCCATTGTCAAACAGCTTGTGCATGACAACCGCACCTCCCAGTCCAAGCAAACGAAGCTTCACACCGCCGATATCAAGCAACCGCGAGTTAGCCTCGTCAATGATGTGCAGATTGTTGACCTTGTATTCCCCCGAGCGGAATTTCTCCAGCACCCGGACATCCTCACACGCACCCCAAACGGTGTATACGGGAACATCGAGTGTGAGCCGCTTGTCGAGCAGCATTGGAAGTTCGGAAAGGGGGAGTTGATCGGGGGTGAATCGCTGCTTAATAGACTGCTGAGGGGGAGTCTGGGCGATCGTGCGCTTCACACTTTCGGGCAGCAAGGGAGAGTATTGTGCCACATGCTTGAGAGTCCTGTAGCGCGTTTTCGTAACAAGTTAGGATTATGCCTGACGTCGAAGAAGTCCCGAACAAAACGCAGTCCAACTCACTTGTCTGCAATCCGCTCAAGGGACGTATCATCGTAGAAGCCAAAGTCACCAGTGTGAATGATATGGTCAGCACGGGCCTGCTTGGCCAGCTCATTCAAAGATTTCAGATTTCCTGCGCAAGATCTACGTCAGTGCTCGATCTTCAGCGATGTTGTCTGCAACCGAAGCAGTAGCTCCTTCATGCGACCTACCTCTGACATCTGCGATACACAACACTCTGACGGGGCCGTTTTGAATCACCCGGCCATTGTTGGGAAGAAGAGGGGCGGCGCCAGGCACAGGACCAGCGGCAGCTGCAGCACCGTTCGGTAGAGAATAGCCTTGGGGAGCAAAGTTGTGAGGAGGACGGGGCTAGAAAAACAGTAGGACAAACTTGTTAGCTTCAGATCCTGACAGCGATTGCATGCGAGCGCTCTACTGAACGCGTAGCACTCGCAGCGGAGAGCTGGGTAAGCTACACAGGGAAAGCAAGACGGGGGGAGAGAAGCACGACGTGGGGAGGTCGGGACAACTTACAGAAGCCATGAGTGGGAATCAAATGAAAGTACGAAGAAAAGGATCAACGATGCTCGACAAGAAGGAAGCGGAGATGAAGGAGGAGGAAGAGAAAAAAAGCAGGCCGGTAGTTAGTTTAGGGATGCTGGAGTTGGGCAAGTTGAGTCTGTTCCTGTTGCTCGTTGGTTTCGCCCCGAAAAGAAAGCCCGCCGTCACCAGCTTATGTAAGCGGCCACCGCAGGGGCCAGCGCTGCCGCAAGGGACTCAGCAGTTGGTCCACATATAAGGACAGTGTTACGCTGCTACTGCACGGATTATTGATCTAAGTCTCTTCAGGAGTTTAAACAGGGTGATGGAGACAAGTGGTTTGTTTCTTTCTCTCTGTGTTTCTATTCTGGTGGCTGGGTGTCCTATTCAGCTATTCTACCTCCTTTCCTGCGGCTCAATCCATTCACTGCAGTGGTTTCAAGCTGGTTTGGGTGCATTTTCAAGAAAGAAAAGCAGAGTGAAAAGAGAACTAGATGAAAGTTATCTGGCGCTGCCTAATAGATGGCCGCATCTCCATGTTAGGAGCACACATCGTCCAACCCCTGTTCAGCTGAATATCACAGCTCTTGCCTTTCTTTCCCCAGAACCTGCTGGCTGTGTTGCTCTCTCAGTCGGGAGCTTCCCTCCAGCTCTGGTAGCCTGACCTGAAGGGATCTGGGACCCTCTAGTGCCAGCACGGCAAAATGCCCACCCACTGTTGGCCGCGCTCGACACAGCACTGGAACACCAGGCGTGTTACCTTTCGCTGAGGTCGTGATATATCTATCTGAGAATGGCCAATTATGCTGGCCATTGGTCATGAACGCCCACAGGTCATCGATAAATTCGCTGCGGGTGCTGTCGTCAAGTGTGCCTGCTAGCCACATGTTCCAGTCCGACTTGGCCCAGTCTTGCCGGCTGTCTAGAGGGACGCCGTATTCACCTCTTACTGACCTGAAGAATGTACTGCTCATCTGGTGAACTTCCTTTGCGAAAGTGCCAAGGCTTAGCAACACATCTGGGTAGAGGTTATAAGGCGTCTTCCAGGAGGATGGCTTGTCGGGGTACTGCAGCACGAAATGAGTCTTTTGCTCATCTGTCCCCAGTCCTTGGACGAAGAGTAGGTCGGCTCGTGAGTCAGCAATGTTGGAATATTGGGTCAATCCTGTTAATTCTCCAAATGCCTTGAGACCAACCGCTGCTTTGATGGCGAGGTTGGTTTCATTCGCCAGCGGACCAGCAGCGTCGTTTGAGGACAGCTGCTCAGCGATGTCGATGCCATTTTCGACCAGATAGTCGGCATATCCTTTGAGGATGTCGAAATACTGGGTTGCCCATGCCTCATCTCCAGTCGCGCGCACATAGGCCAGGGTAAGAACCATGAGGTTGCCGCACTCCTCGATGGGCATAGGTTCCGCTTGCTGGTCATCATGCCCGACGGCGTTGGGATAATGGCTGCCCATATCGTGGATCACATACGGCCTGTGCCAGCGTCCTGCTGCGAGATACTTCATCATCGGCTCTAACAGTAGTCGGATATAGTCGGGGTCCATAACCCAGTATATGGGAAAGGCAGGCATGATGACATCCACTGTGTTCACATTGCCATCGCTGGAGAGTTCCTTGATGAAGGCTAAGACTTCGCTGGTATCGAGAGTATCATTTGGGATTGTCAGATCGATTCCGCCGTACGCTTGCCTGGTTGACAGCGCGACGATGTCCGCGTATTTTTGTCCTGCGACTGATTTTGCCGTGGTAGACAATTTCTGGTCGAGTATGAGGGACTCACTGAGGGCATCTGAATAGTCATCCAAAAAGTATGTGACCGCTTCGTATGTATCAGGATACTTTGCTCTATAATAACCCGTGTATGCCTTTCCAAGGTAGTTGATTGCCTTTTGCCGCACATATCCAACGGCAAAAGTGACTTTCTGGTCACCAGTCACAACCCCAAGCTCATGAGAGAGTGCCACGACGTCCTCAGACTTGCATTGCTGGCCGCCTGCAGCCAGTCCGCCGGTTTTGACGAACTGTGACCTCACTCGGTCTCCATTTCCTGATGCAAAGGAAAGCATTGAGGAAGCCGTTGGTCGCGATGCAAATATAGTCTCTCCCCACGTAGCCATATCACTACTCTCAGCGTACAGCGTAGCATCCTCGACCTTCAAAGAAAACATCGCCGTAGATCCTGCATCATCAAACTCGCAGACAGCCCCTTCAGACACACCCGTCCATCTCCCATCAATACTCGAAAATACCTGCACGCTATTCGCTGAAGTTCCAGAAACGGACACTGTCAGATAACCTATGACAAGCCATTAGCTCTTCGTCAACAATCGCACAACACACACCCACTAAAAGGAAGCGACTGCCGCAGATAATTCGAAGGCGACACCGGCGAAAAGAAATCAAGCGTGACCATAACCGTCCCAGCACTGGCAGTAAACACCGAATGAGTCGCCGTATATTCCGCGGTATGCACAACAGCCGGCTGGACGCCTTCCCCGGGCTCCTTCACACCCATTAAGCTATAAGTCTGACCATCAACACGCACCATGATGGACCAGCCCAGGTCCTGGCCGGTCCAGAACTGGGGCTCGGCAAATGGTAACGTCTGGACCCGGTCGCTGGGCATCCATGCTGAAAGATATGGATTTCTTACTGCCAGCGGGTATGAGGGAGGCAGAGCCGGCTGGTGAATGATGCGTCCCCGTTGGCCTGTATAGAGCGGAGACACAAGGGTACACAGTGAAGTGAAGAGCCAAGGTGTAATACCATGATAGAGACGCATTCCGTAGATGATGGCTTGCTGCGGAGTTTTCAGGTTTGGAGTATTGCAAGCACGCGAGGGAATCTTAGAATATATTGGTATAAGAATTCAGCACGTCAAGGCAGCTGTGGATACAATCGGCTTGCTAATGAAATTGCGTATCCCTCAATGCAGGAATGCCGATCTTTCTACCATTGATTTCGTCATTGGAGTAGGCCGTCTGTTGTTCGGCACCACGCAACTTACAGGGTCATCGGCTCGCTGATCCACTCCTACCAGAATGTATACAATACGAATACTTTGAATAATGAAGGCTGGCCCAATTTGATAACAAGGTGGGCAACAAAAGAGAGATGGAAGATCAGATATCACGAGCGCACTGGTGGGGACTGGGGATGGATAATGCGGGGAAAGCCACCGGAGAAAACCAATATCGATAGACGCATGTGGCTGTCCTTTCTAGTTTACCAGCCATAGATACCCAAACAGTCAATTCTGATCAACATTTAGGAGTATTTCTAAGTCTAACAGAGAGTACATTGGTTGGACTAACCCGAGCCATTCCAACTAGAACAGTCATACGCCGGCCACCTTCAAGCTGCTGTACCTCAAGCAAAGACAGCGCTATCTCAAAAGTCACAATCCTCGAAATATTGGCATCTATTCGGGTTCGTATCCTCAGAGCGATTAAACTAAAGAGTTTCAAACATCGGGTTGGCGTGTTCTCATGGCCCCGCACCAATGGAGCAATCCAGCAAGACAGATGCGGTGGTATAGATTCGATACTGAGGAGGAGTTTGACAAGGCATTCGAGCGGAGGATGCTACGACTGGGAAGGGCCAATTATAGACAAGTGTTTGATGATGGATCACAATTGGCAAACAAACTCAAGACTTATTAAGATCAAATTGCAATCAACTAGATGTTCTCAGTCCGAGGACAATCAAATCTGGGCTCTCTCCACGCGCCTCCCAATCTCATCAAAGTGTATCTGCTTGCCTGTAACCAGAGCCTCTTGGAGGTATGCACCAATCTCAACAGCTTTGACGGCGTTGCTCAGCTTCATCGGGAGTGGCGTGTTATCCAGGCATGCGGCGGTAAATTCATTGGCCTCCGTCACGAACGCAGGTCCGAAGCGACCTATGAAATTCGAGGGCGCCTCACGAGTCACACCTCCCGGATGGTAGAAGTTCACCAGGTTACGCTGGGGGTTGCTGTTGACAGACAACTTGCCCTCGGTGCCGATGACTTCTGTGGTGTCTTCTTGGCCATGCGCCATCATGCGAGAGCAATAGTAGTATGCAATCTTGCCGTTGTGGAATTCAACAATTCCAACAGCATTGTCATAGTCGTTGAACTTCTTCAGCTCCGGCTGCACAGCAGTTATGCCGTATGCAGAGATAGTCTTGGGGACCACGTCATCACCGAAGAACCAAAGAGTAAGGTCGATGTCGTGCACGGACATGTCCACGAAGACACCTCCCGACCACGCAGAGTATGCGACATAAAATCCGGAAGGATCGTACTTATCACAGGTCTGGCTCCGGAGGACTGAAGGTCTTCCAATGAGGCCTTGGTTGATCTTGTCGTATACGTCACGGTAAGACTCGTCAAATCGTCGAGAGAAGCCGCACATGACCTTGAGATGTGGCTTGGTTCTCGCCTTGTTTACGACAGATTTGCACTGAAGTCAAGATTCCAGTCAGTATATGGTACGGTGTTCAGGGGATGTAGACCTTACCACTTCAACATCAGTAGACAACGGTTTCTCACAGAGGACATGCAAGTCGCGATCGATAGCTTTGATTGTTTCTTCCGCATGGACAGGGGTTGCAGTACCGATAGCAACGGCCATCAGTCCTGGGTGCTCAAGCATCTTATCGTAATTGTCATAAAGACTGACACCGTACGGCTCGAGGTTCTGTCTTCCCCAGGCGATCTCTGCCGGGTCAGGCGAAAATGCTGCCACCAATTCAGCACGGGGAGTGCGGTGCAAGAAGTTGATCGCATGGAGCTTGCCCACTCGGCCTAGGCCAGCCATGCCAATCTTAAGCTTTTGTACTGCCATTCTGGTGGTCGGTCTTCAAAAATTGAACAATAAATTTGAGCGACAAAGATAATCACTAGGTAGCTTCTATATTGTTGACGGAAAAGACGTCTCCAAAGCTTTGCTCATGACAAAGGAGTCGATTCATCAAGGTATTCGAACAGCTTTATAGACAGACAACAACTGAGGACTCCATCGTCTCGATTCCATCGCAGACTGATTGTGAGGGGTAATTTGAGTCCAGGCAAGTATCTCCGTAGGTAGGTGGAATGACATGAAAAGAGTCATTTTACTGGTCGCATATTCACGTTGGTGATTGATAATGTCGAAGTTCTGCAGGAGAGCAAAGGTGGAGCAGAAGGTGGAGAGAGTTTCCCTTTGCGGACGGAAAGACTTGCCTTTTGGAAGAAAAATAACAATGATGACAAGGTCGGGTTAGGGCATGGAGCTTCCTTCACTCTTAGGCTAGGCCCACACCCAACCCAACCATACCTTGCCGGGTCCCACAGGCCGGGTCCCTAAGTCTAATGCTTAGGTAGTACTCCCTTTCTGGGCTCGGCTTGCCCAGCACCTGAGCTGTGTATTCTCCACGTCCGTTCGTCCCTTGGGAAACGGAATATAAAAACAATTGCATTGAAAGGAAACTAAATGACATAACGCACAGGCAACATTCTGTGAATAACTAAAACTTTGCATATACTTTGGTCGATCCATGCTTATGCAGGCGGAATAGGTATCTGTCCAGCCGTCCAGTTGCCATTCACATACTGATACTACGACACCCAGGCACGGATTGTGGCTGCTAGAAGTACACGCGGATATTAAACGCGCTGCCAGTGCCCCAATTTATGCGGCAACCTGGCTCCCAGGCATGCCGGACTGGGAGAAGGCGCCGTCATACCAACCTGAGTTAAGATCATGGACTTTCTCCAGGATACTATTGCCAGAAACACCGTAGTAAACATGAATGCTGTCGACTTTTGTAGTGGTAACGGCGAGAGTGGTTCCAGGGCTGGCGTTGGGGATCGAAAGCTGCCAGGTTTCCCGCCCGAATCGGAATCGTGGGCCATCTCAATCAGATCGTTTTGAGGGTCCTGGAAATATACTCTGGGCGACTTTATCAGCAGACTTGCAAAAGCATGCAGCTAGAATTGGATACACCAACCTTATAGCCTGGTTAGGCTGCGAGAAAAATGTAACGGCTATGGCTGTTCTAGGGAGTGCCGCGCCCAGGTTAGAGAGACCTGCCATTCTTTTGAATTTTCTAGATAGAGAGAACAACGTCATTGAGGGAGCTCTTGCGCTGCCTTGGTAATGCTTATCGTCCCATCCGTATTCTTGGATTGAATTATCGGGCGACTGAGCATAGACTCGGAGAGCAGGGTCTCCGCAAGGTACGCGGCTCCCACGGTGCTGTTGGCTGCGACATGGAAGTCGTTGTTGTTCAATGCACCCGTTTACCAGCCAGAGGTAGTGTCGTGGGCTGCCTCTGACAGGGTGTTGTTGTTGGAGATAGAGTACACGCGGATCTATTAAAGACATTAGATTTGTTATGCAACTGAATGGCAAGCATCTCACACTGTCAAGTGCCATGGATGTAGCAGCGAGGGGAGAGCCCGACTTGCAGTTGGCAATTATCCTGCCAGAGTATCATCCATTTGCATATGCACTCTCGCGAATCCCGCTGCTTGGATCCTGGGTATACATCCTCAGTTGATTGCTGTTGTTGACCGCCGCAACTGGACAGCCTGCATCATATGCTAGTCTACCTCTTGTAAGGATTATAGAATGTTGAACTAACGGGCTCTGGGGTTTATATTGGGTATTGCGTGCTAGAGAAGTAACAAACTTAGAGAGAACTCTGGTGAAATGATGGTCAGATGAATCTTGAGGAAGGTCGGAGTTAGTGTGACTGGAAGGCCCTTATATAGTGCGGTGAGCATTGCGGAATTCCCTCTGTTAGCAGATCACACAACCCAATGATTCAAACTATGAGTGAATTTAACAGTGATACCACTAGGCTCAGTGAATTAAATCTAATTGAGTCTCTCCTCACCTCCACAGGGTAGCATGGCCACGGGCCGGATTACCTCCAGGGCGCAACCACACTGTCAAGCTGGTCTCCGGGGCACAAGGCGTGATCCTACTTTTCCAATACCCAGGAAGTAATTTGAGCCTGTTGAAGCTGGCTGTCCAGGGGATAAATTGAGATTCAGGATTTAGTCAGGCTCCTTATTGGGTCAATTGAGACGCATATCCACTTATAGTATGAAAATATGGACCGGGAATACTGTTTGCTGCTACCTTAACAGTCTTCTCCTAGTCTATCATCCAAGCTTAGTTTGAAACCTCGTTTAGAATTGCTAAGACAAGGTAGTATCTGTAGAATTTCTGGCATTTACTGTATGACTTTGTCATGTGTGGTTCTGTATACATTTTCTTCCTACTAGCTGCTTATTGTAAGGATTAAGTGCCACCACCAGAGGTCCGCATGCGATAAGACCAATCCGCCCATTCCTATCAACTATGACCATAACTTTTTTGATGGTCTCTGCGGATATGTTCCTTCGAATTGTCACATCTGTTAGACACCTTCTGGCAACCGTCAACCGGACAGCAGTAGGAGTCCTTGCAGATATGGACCGCCTTCAGGTGCCGTAATAGGTCGCTCTCGCGGCCAAAGGTGCTAGTATATTCGCACCCTTCCCATCTACACCGCAGCAGGGCTGCATGACTTGCCCGCCCAACGCTTAATAACTTAGCTAGAACGAGGGCGATAGTGGAAAGATAGGATCTAGCTCACCGCTTCTAATACATTTGTCATGAGCTGCATCCTTTGCAATATTGCATTATCACAGCTTGCAGTCTCGGCAGACGATCTCACGTCGGAGTCCCTCTTGGTGTGGATATATTGGCCAGACGACTCGCCATTGGTGGTATACTCGTTGGCCTTGGGGGTGGAGCTGGCACCCTGGATATGCTGTGCTCCCGTAAGGTCAGGGCCATATGCGAGTTGCAGATCTTTCAATGTTGGGAATTGCAATGGATTATTAGAATATTCATATTCAATGTCGTTTGGATAGAGAGATATGGAGCCAGAAGTATTTCCTGCGCTATTTTGCAAAGGGTATTGAGGTATGTCCATTGCGTTCGCAAATGTATGAGGGACGCAAAGCCCCGGTAGATTGAGACCGACCGATTCAGGGAGGCAATGGATCATCTCCAACTCCAACTGGGTTGGATAGAAAGAGCACATGTTCCATAAAATAGCTTATTCGGGATGCGAATGCTGAGACTTGAAGACAGTAGATGCATCAGTGCAAATTAGTGCATCATTCCGACTCGTTTAAATATGATCTTGTCTTAAGCTGCTGTGACATACGCGGAATCCTCCTCATACTCCTACAGAGCATGGTATTCAATTGGGGAGCACTGACTGGAGCGCTACTCCTGCCATTCAGGGCCCTCTATGGACTCTTCCCTAGAACTATGATGCAGTACATTTATTCTAGCCGTGAACAAAGGGCTGCTTGAGAACCATTAGGGCAGAAAAGTCCAATACGCCTGGTCTCTATTGTTGGGATGATGCCACAAACATCGTTTACTTTCCTTTCTCGTAGCGACTACTCACTGAAAGCAGCAAGCATTGGCATTGACAACCTCAACTGCATTATTCAAGCCTGTAAACTGGAACGGATCTCGGACGTACTCTCTGTGTATACCACCCTATATGCCATGTCCGCCGACAAACACCGTCGAAATGGTCCCGAAGCTCAGTTCGGCTTCGATCATGACAACTACGTGACGTCTGACAACCGCCCATATGTTCGTATGTGATCAGCATCCGCTCTGTGACCCATAACCTCGTTCCCCTCCGAGGAGATAATGAGTGCGAATGGGAAGGCAGGCTCTGTGCCAAATTATGGTTGACCTACCGAAACTCAAGCAGATGTGAAGAAGCTTACGGAAAAACATTACATCTTTATAGAGACGGAAAAAAAGGCTATTTTCTATACTGGACATAAAAATTGACCAGTCTTGATAACTCCTATTCTTTTTACGTAGTTCTGCTATCTCCTCTTCAGTTCTCTTTATGATGTATATATGCCCCTGTTCAGGCCTGTTCATTTCGTGTTGTCTGACGTACCACCTGAACCGTTTGCCTCCCAATTCCCACTGTACATTGTTCTCTCTGCAGAGCAAGGGCGGCATTAAACCTTGGAGAGCAGCTTTCCTGAATAAAACGCCCTCGAAACACCAGCCAGGCAAGTACACACAACCATCGACAAGCCCGCAAACAACGCCGCCGCCTCGTACCCATAGCTTCGAATAAGCGCCCCCGCAATTGGCGTCCCCGTCAGCCCAGCGACGGAGACAATCGCGCTTGCCTGTCCCATGTACGTTCCAATCTCCTGCGGCCGGGGCGCCAGCTGTGCTATAGACACTGGGTACAGGGAGATGATCGCGCCGGAGACAAAGCCAAAAACCGCTGCCCAGGCGATAAGGCCGGCAGCTGTGGTAATGCGGATCCAGGTGAGGAGCATGATACTGTTGGCGGCGTACACGCAGACCAGCATATTCAGCCGTCCGAACCGATCGGCCAGGAATCCTGGAATGATTCTCCCGAGCAGCGAGCCGGCGTTGACGATCGACAGCGTGTAGAACGCTAGATCCCCGCCCATGTGTACCTTCTGGATTGCGAACGAGACAATGAAGAAATACGGCACCCACATCCCCCAGAAACTGAAAAAGACGGCGGCCACTAGGAATGAGTACGACGGTTGCAGAAATGCGCGAGGGAGGAACAGCTGGCCCTTGCGTGGTGGCAGCCTCTCTCTGACTAGGGCGCAGGCGATAGCTAAAAGGCCCAGAACCACGAAACCGACCACGCGGACACCCCACCCGAAACCTAGTCGCTGGCTATAGAGAGCGTGTTTCAAGGCGATGGGGAACAGAAGACCACCCAGGGAAGAACCGGCGGCACAGATCCCCATAGCAAGGCCCCGTTTCTTCTGGAAATAGTGGCCGATGGCCGCAAGGGAGGGCGTGAAGATGAAGCCGGTACTTAAGCCCCCGAGAATCCCCTGGGCAAGAATGACTTGGTAATACTGTTGGCACAGGCTGGTCATCATGATGGAAAAGACGAAAGAGATCGATCCTGGTATCAACAGTATCTACGCTGTGTGTTAGTCGGGCCTGTCTGTGGGGTTGGGGAGGGTATCTTGCCTTTGCCCCGTGCAGATCAAACAGACTCCCTGAGACCAGACTGGTAACGAACTGGAGGAAGATCTGGATCGAACCAATCCATGCAATCTCTGAAGCCGTTTTCTCAGCCAACTGGTGTTCACTGTAGTATGTCTCATAGATGCTGAACCGGTCTGTTTAGTCCTTCCGCCTAAGCATTCTTAATCTAGACGTTGACGTACCCAAAAGCAGATAGATATCCAAAGGCACATCCTAAAGCGATGCTTGCGCCGAACACAACGGACCATGCTCTTACTCCTCCTTCTGGGAACGAAGGCTTTACGGCTGGAGTTGTGTCCACCTCCGACTTCGGGAGAGCATCAACCGTGCCAGTTGGAGGCAAGAGTTTTGCTTGGGTGGCCATCTGGACAATGCACGTAAAGGGGTTTCAGTGATCTATATTGAAAAACGAGGGGAAAGAGTTGCTTTTGGAGGAGATTGTAGATGCGGACATGACAGAGGATGGATGGCTATTCATTATATACTCTCCACGACTTCCGTATGGTCATCGGCCGATCAAATCCGACCCAAACTCCGTTGATCACAAAAAACCATCAATTTCCCCTTTTCCTGCTCTGTATCCAAGGAATTCTGTGGATGAGTGAGTCTTCGTATTGAGATCGGAGTTAAGCGTCGGGGTGGTCGGCCGACCAGAATCTGCCTTTGATTCGCTGTGGATGAAATCATCACGATCTCTCGCCCCTCTTCCTACTATTTCCTATGAACACAATTTTCATCAATGAAGCTGAATTCTCAGCTAGATAAGCAGGATGGCCACTGGTACCTCCACCCGTCGACGTGTGGTTCGCGCTTGTCAACGATGTCGGACGTTGAAAGTTGGCTGTGACAAGGCGAAACCGGCATGCCGCCGTTGCATCAAGGCCGGTGCAAGTTGCGTGGTACGCCACACTGGAAGCAATGAGAGCGATAGAGCATCTACAAATGGTGATACTAGTATTCTGACGGAGGATCTGGATGATTCTCTGCGGAACAGGGATGAGGTACGTTTGGCCCGATGTCTCTGCTGCCCTCCACTCACAGCTGCACAGCTCACCGGCAGCACCGTATCCAACGAAAATGGGTCCTTTCATTCCCCATTAAGCTACCACCAATTAACATCTCACAAGCGCAATCGCAATCCCGTATCTTGTATTCGTTGTCGCCGATTGAAAGTCCGATGTGATCGGCAGCAGCCATGTCACAGGTGCACAAAGGCAAAAGCAGTCTGTGCATATGGCCAGTCAAGCGGGATTCACCATGATTCTGACGGAGAATCTTTTGCGGACAACTCGAGTGCTGCCGCTCGCTTTGCCGCGTGGAGTGGCCGGTTCCGGACCGACACTCACTGGATAACGCTAGTCAGGGAGGTATGTCCTGTAATTAAGCCTTAAACGAGATCAAGCGAACATTGCTGACGGCTCATCAGGTTGAAAACTCTCTATCAGCACATGGTTCCGGACTTGCTCCTCACAGCCATACGAGTCATTCCAATCGACCCGATATATTGTCGGATCTTCCGTGGGGACTGAAAAAAGTGGAATCGAAAAGCGTACTGCTAGAGCGCATGCCGACTCGAGTGGTTGGAGAGAAATTGATTTCCATGTATATCGACGTTGTTGAAAAGACGCACCATTTACTGGACCTCCCAGCATTCCAGCAACAATTGCTGCTCTTTTGGGACCACCCGGTGGAAGCTGAAGATGGCTGGCTTGCCCTACTTTTTGTCATTTTCTACCTCGGCCAAGAAGCCCATCGTACCGTCGCTTGTGGTTCGACTGACTTACTCTTAAGCGTACCTCGAACCGAGTTCTTAGAAGTATCGCAGGGATTCCTCCATCGCACTTCGTTTGTTGCACACCCGAATCTCGACATCATTCGAACTCTATGCCTCATGGTCGTTGCGAAGCAGATGGTGCAAATGTCTTGCTCCGCGATGGATACTTCGTGGTGTCTAACGGGATTGATATTGCGCATTGCCATGAGCATGGGTCTGCACTCGGCACAAGTGGATGACCCGAGGCTGGGAAAGGCTGAGCGACAGACGCTCAGCGTTCTCTGGACGTCGATCATGTATCTCAACCTCCGTCAGTCGGTTCTGACGGGAATGCCAATCCTGCTCCGGCCGCGAGATTACATTTGCGCATCTCCTCCCAGCATCAACGGCTGTCCTGACAGAGCTCTCCCACGGCTGAATCTGGAGGAGGAGACAGAGACCTTTCATGGCCTTTTCAGACGCGCCGTCCCACTCGCATCTCAATTATTGGACCTGAGCCACGGCCCGACTCGATCAGAAACGTACGAGGCTATTATGCACTACACAGCGGAGACCAGACACTTGCTGGTCCATGCATCAGAAACACTACGAAAATCCCACCCGACGACTGGCGAAGCCCGGCAAGCCATCATGCTCGACATTCTATTCCGCCGGCTCCTCCTGTCCGTCCACCGTCCTTTTGCCCACGATGAACGTGCTCCACTCCGGTATCCTCTCTCGTACTGGACATCCTTAGACTGCGCCCTCGCGATCCTTGTCCACCAACGGGACCTCTGGGAAGCTCCCGCGGACAACTCCCCGGTCAGCCGGTCTTTCGCCCGCCTCTTCTGGCCAGACTTCCTCGTTGCGGCCCTCACGCTATCGGGGTACCTGCTTCGAGCGGACACGCCGCTTGATCCGCCGCCGAGCAGCGGGTACGGTGGCATGCCCGCGCGCACCACATTGCTGGATGCACTGCGCTCGTGCAGAGACATCTGGCAACTAGAGAAAGACAGAAATATTTGCCATTCGCACGCGTTTGTAATGATTGATCGCGTTGTTTCAGCTGTTTCGGCTTTGGAGGAGACAGGTCCCGATAGTATACCGGCCTTGAACCGTGCTGATGTCGAAAGCGCCATCGATGCAGCTAGTGCTGGGGTCCACTGAGACGGTACGCAGAATAGAGTTGGTGTGACAAGCCACTTGGGTAAGTTATGTCCGTTGTCTAGATTCCTCAGTGCCTAGTTACTGAACTCATGCCGTTGTCGCACGGCTAATTGCTGACCCTAAGTCAGATAACGTATGGTATCCGCCTCGCGGGGATGGATCTTGGTGTATGTGCAGCCCTTCCCTGGCCTTAGAGTCTGACTAATCTTGTTAGAGGAATACTTGAAGTATTTTGCCTTGGAGTAGAAAGATGTCTTAGCATCTTCTCTTAGGGCTTCTTCTACTAGAATTGAATGAGTCGCAGTAGCCATTACAGAATAGGTGGAACAGGAAGGAATTAGGGCCTTGCGATGCAGCTAACCAGCTACTGCATATCCATTTCTTTCATCAGAAACCCTGCCAGTGAAAACCCGCGTAGTCGTATTCGCCAATTGCCCCTCGTTAGCCATCCACTGAGACCCTCAGCCAAGCATTGGCAAAATAAGAACTCTCCACTCCCATGCCTTTGCATTTTCTTGTCTCACATCGGCTGGCTCTCGGGTCACTGTCCGTGCGGGTATCACCGGCAGGAGGGTCATATTGCAGCAAACAATTGCATGGTTCGTGCAGCTAGCAAACATCAAAATCATTTGGTGTTGGTGGAACTTTGTGACTAGTGTGTCTTTAACTGCGACTGATGAAAGGCTGGCTGAGCTGAGATTTTAGTCTGCCAAATCAGTCATGATCAGGAGATTGACGTTTATACAGTCCTCTTGGAAAGGTATAAATTCACTAATGGCGACGCCTCAGGATTGGGTTCCCTCTCTTGCACTTTATACTTACTTTAATTTCAGTCTATCAGACACAAAATGCTGCTTAGTGCAACCTTTCTCCTCCTTGGTCTGGCGTTCGCGAAACCAGGTATGCTCCTCCATCATTTATCACTGCAGTCATTAATAGACAATTGCAGTTATACCAAGAGATGATACAAGCCCGACGCCTACTCCCACAGCTCCTACTGACGCATGCGCCACCTCGTCTGTGAGCAGCCAGTGGCTAAGCACATGTAACACCACGGTGTTTTGGCCAACCTCAACAGACTACTTCTACGGCCCGACCACAGGCGCTGGGGCATCTGCTGTCATCTGCAATGCCCAATGGGTCGAATACAATGGCCGAGCAGATGGGCTTGCCTCACTTGGAGCAACTTCCACTTCGACCTCATATTGGATTTCCCCCACCAGCACCGGGGCGTGCAACACAGATGTCCGGCGTGAGGGCCCGGGAGACCCACACACTGGCCCCGTCACCACACTCTGCGATGGAATCACCCGTGCTATTGGCCCTCTGGAGTTTATCACGGACTACTGGCCCGGCACAGGCCCTTGCAGTACATCGATGTTGACCGAGTCTGACACCACTCTGCTGTACCGGTCGCCCTCCCCTGTCCCCACCTGTAAGCTGAATACGCAGGATTGCATTCCCATCTGGCAGACCTACAGCAGTCTTCGCTCCGTCTACCATGAGTCAGTAACAACGGAAATTCCAGGAGACACAAACAGCCCCATTCGCCCAACACAATGCCCCACGACAAAAAGGAACTACACAGAGCAGGACCCCTGCACCAACTGCCATTATCTGCCAGATACAGCAACCCTCTTCTACTGGCCGGTGACCACTACCGGCGGTGATCTCTGTAATCAGAATGGAACCACCGTGCCTGCCACCCCAACTGGAAACGGCCCCAACACTGCAGTTGTGAACGGCCATACCTTCATATCCCCAAGTATCTATGTATCCTTCACCAGCATATACGCCCGGAGCAACAACCGCGCACACCCAGGTGGCTCCTGCGGCGGCGATTACGAGGACGTGATTATTTCCGTCAACCCAGAAGCCGTGACATCCTACCGTAACCACATCAATGCGAAATATCCAAGAATCGGCACAGCCTACCCGTTCAACTTTGCCGAGTTCCAGCCGCATGTCGTTGGGAACTATTCCCTGCCGCTGATTCCATGGGACCAGTACCACGGTGGATCCCAGTGTATCAAGGGCGGAGACGTCTGCAGCATGATCCGCAACGATTACCTCCCCTGGATGGAGATCCCGGACGTGATGACCCAGATTGATCACCGGTGGACGGAGTGCCATCGCTCGTGGTACATTCCGCCGGTCAGCTTGGTTCCGCTGATCGGTGGGCTTGCGTCACAACCTACCGGAGTGGCTGAGGCGAGTATTGCTCGAGATGCATCTGAACCTGCAGTACCTCAGTCGGGGCTGGCTGCTCCCACCCCGGAGGCTACTAGCAATGGTCATGGCCGGTGATGCATGCACAGGTGCATGCAGAATGCAGCACACTGTTGGTTACGGCAAGGCTATAGTTAAATGACAAAGAACCATTAAAAGCCGCATGCTTGAGAATGGTCCCTGGTTTAATACTGTAATCAAGCTAAGCAGCAGTGCGATCTATGCTGACTGGTGATCGAGCAAATAATGCAGGACCATTGGTCTAGAGACGCACCCTAGTAATGAAAAGTTGGAACATAAAGAAGTAAACGAGCTCTCCAAATCCTGATCTTTGCATCACCAGAATCAACAGTAGGTTCTTGTTATCCACCACCTTCCTCAAATTTCAAGTGAGCACCATTTTCCCTGGTAAAGGGCCTTGAACTCATCATGAATACTCTTTTTGAAATTCTCAACCGTCCTCTGGGGCGTCCAAACAGACACTTCCCGAGCACGGTCCGACTTGGTACGAGCACTGCATATAGACATGAGCATGTATTGTCGTAACATGTATTGTCGGGATAATAGCAAGGATGAGTCTCACTTGGATGCAAAAGCCAACTCTACCACCGCCTCGTCGAATCCGATTGCCTCTGCTCCCTTTTGCAACGACAGACTCCTCACCTCATCCGTTTCAAAGACACCAAGAGCCTTCTCCTTTGCAATCTCCTTCGATATCGAGAAATGTAGTCTCCCCCGCCTCGGAGCAGTAGATCCCTTGACTGGTGGCCGGAATGTCTGTCGTTTTTGACCCGACTATCTTCTCGAGAATAAGGAGATATAAGTTTCACCAAATCCTCTACTCTGTCAATATCCGCAGAGCACCGGGCTATGCTAATCACCACTGAGGATTAGCCCAGCTTGTCCCTAATTACTAACAGGTACAAATGTAGCTATGTTACAAAGCCTTTAGTTCACTATGTACCTTTTGGCTGCAGTGCTCCATTCTGCGTTCTTGTATCATTAGTAATCGCTCTATTGGAAGGGAGATTAGTGAACAGCCCGAGATGTTGGCTGGACAGTCTTACCTCGCAATGCTAACAAAATATATTATTATTCATGATTTTGGGGCCTGTGTCCAAGCTTACGCAGCTGGATGTCTCCAGACTTCTATCACCGCAGGTTGTGTGAGGTATTTTAGTATCTGGGGGTTGAATGGGTGCTAATTGCGGTGGTTATTGGAGGTTGGCTGTACATATATATATCCGCACCCCTTTCATGCCAGCCCATCACAAACATATTTATTTCTTTGCAACTACGCAACTACTAGACGTCCTTATCTGATATTGGAATCATATACATAGACTGTAAATCATAGGACGCTAACCGAACCCACTGCGGGTTTCCACCCTCCACCATCAGTGCAACTCTCGAAAGTCCCATCCCTTAGCGGCGTTGTCAGGATACTTCCGTGTCAAGTTACCAACAAAAGTGATTATCTTACCTACAAGGTTTTGCTGAATGTCTGAATGCTGTCATTAAACTCCCTATCTTTTCTGGCTGCTCGCTCTTGGGGAAACCAGTCATGTTTAAATCTGGCATCCCCAAAGCTCTCCAGGTGCAACCGGATTTTACTAAAACGCGCTATATCAACCGCCCTGGACACCGACGATTACATTGGCCAGTCTGATCGTAACAATAAAATCCAACGGGTATCTCACGAAGAGACACGGCCCCCACGGTGGGCTTGCCTTGCCACGTGAGTTCACTTGATCGCTCCTTCTCTTGATTACATACTACTTCGTCAGGGCTGGTGACCAAAGATTCATATTGAAGTATATCCATCCTATAATTTTTGAAGATCTCCGAAGCATGAACAATAGACTACGCGGCGGCAGCGCCAGCCATGTTCGTCTTGCCCAAGACATCATCCCGGGGAAATCAATGTTTGAGTATGAATACTTTGCAGATCATCTTCTACACCTCGCAACCAGAACCTCATGAGCAGGATATTATCCATACAGGTAGGTCACATCTTTCCCGGAGGGGTGCGCGGCGACTGATTCTGGGTAGACATTGAGGCGGACAATGTTTTCGTCGACTGGAAGGATCACCATGATGGCATCACAATTGAGAGAGTATAGCTCGGTGATCTTGAAGACGCCGCTTATATTCCTCCAGGATGTAATATGATTGAAAAATAGACAGGAAACTGGATGTGGAGGAGTCCTGAAGCCCATGCCCAAGGACCTGTGAATAAGCCGTCTGATATTTTCTCCTTTGCTCTAGTTGTAAGTTCCTACCCCAGTGAGCACTGGCTTCTAAGAGGGTTATTCACTTATCATACAGTGCATTTTTCGTGCTGCATAAAGGGATCATGTTTGTTGTCGGCCAAAAGAGGAGTTGGACGAGGGTGTGGATCCCTTGGCCATTGTAGTTGAGCGCCAGATCTCCTACTTTGCGAATGAAGATGGACTGAATGGGCTTTTGACACATCTTGGCGATAGTTCCTGGTTCGCGTTTTCGAGGTGATTCGGGACGGGTTTTATAATGAAAACCCGGTCAGACCATTCGCCCTGTGGAAGGGGGTTGACGACGATTTCAGATGGTTTATTCGCGCCGTGACGAATTTCGAACCAGAAAGGAGAATATCCGCCCCCAGGCATTGGCACATAAATGGTTTGAAAGTGGTGAGATCAGCGGAGAAGCAGAGTTCAACATCTCACCTTAACCTCTCTGAAGCCATATACGGCTACTGTAGCTCTAAATCAGATTCCTTGGAGCGGCCTAAGAATTTACTAAGCCTTGAAAAGACAGCAGTCACAAACGAACAGGCAACCTCTTCACAATGGCTTCTCTCAACGCACCGACATCGTCCACCATTTCAATTCCGTATTTCTCGCACACAATCTGCACATTCCCCCTCTTCCAGTATCCCTCAGGACAGACTACAATAGCCTTCCCCGGAATCCGCGCACAGATGCCCAGCTCTAGCAAACTGACCGGCGCCTGGGTAGCAGGATGGAAGTAAATAACGACAATATCGGCCTTGTCCTGCTTGTCGAGCTCCCACTCCACCTGCTCGCGGAAAGGAGGGAAATCGATGTCCTCGCGCCACGAGCTGTCCCAATCACTGCGGTAAGGATTGTATATTGTGACTGGCAGGTCGGAGAGGGACATCGATAGGGTCTCACGCCAATCGCTCGTGTCGACTTTGTTGGTAGTGCCGGCCAGGAATATGGACTTTACGCCGCGGGAAGCTTCATCTGATGGTGCGTAGATGACCTGGCTCTTGGGCTGAACCATCCTAAAGGACGAAAAATAATTTTTGGGAGTTGCATGAAGGTCGCCTTACAGCGGGGAATAGGTAGATCAGTCGGTGCCCCAACTGCAGTTGACAACTTGACGTGATTATTAAGAGTATTCAAGGTACCACGGGGAGGTGCGGGGAAGTTCTGGCCAGGTGGTGCGGGGTAGAAGAACGCGATGGACTTCCAGGGCAACTCTCTCCGCCTCTCCACTTGCTTCTTTCACTAGGCAAAAGAAGTTGCAGGGTGATGGCGACACCGAAGAAAAGAAGTCGACTGGTTGCTGGCTGGTGCGTCCACTAAAGTTATTCTACCCGTGCGATGACCAATGGCTTGCTGACGACTTCCTTCAGTCACAGATGCAGGGGTGAGTGTCCATCAATTAGTGCAGACAAGAGACAAAAGAGCCTGCCTGTTGTGTATTCGACGTGCTGACTGGATCTCGACAGCCCGTCATCTAAGATGTACGTAAGCCTGCTATTGGAAGAAGCTCCGATCTCACATATCCAGCTTAATAGGCGACACGAAAACACCAGCCTGCGACAACTGCAGAACTGCCGGCGAAGATTGCGAGAGATTTCTCAACATTCGTTTTCGAAATGGGCTAGACTTTGTCAAGGACCAGGATGTGACGTTCCCTGAAAAAGGTCCCTGGCCGTCTCTGACGGGGCCCAGTAAGTCAATCCCATCACTCTTTGATTCGATCCTGACTTGCAAGGTGGAAAGTCCGATTCTACGATGAGACCCCTGAGACTGAAAGTCTTTACATAACAAGCAACTCATCACCATCTTCTCAAGTCCGCCATGATACAGGCTACTCAGACGGCAGCCACTGCGGTCTGCCAGGGTCGGATGTCCGCGAACAGAGACCATACCAGACTCTTCCCGAAAAGGACACACCCGTGACACAACAGATCTTTACTCCTGCCAGCAGACCAACCTACGGTGCGTTTCTTTACGTTTGACGGATCTTGCTCCCACATTTCCATTGTGCTGACCGCGGCCAAAGCAGCTTCAAATATAGGAAGTCCCGTCGCGCATCTCGGGTATCCGGATGCCGAATGTACAACAGAGCTGCGTCGTGACTCGACTAGTTTGACTGATTTTGCGAGGTCACAAACGCATACTTCTCTTAGTGCAAGGGAGGCTGTCCTCTTCCGCAATTTCGTCGATAATATGGCTTTGTGGGTTGGTGTTCCTGCAGATATTTGGTTTCCCTTTTTGCTGAGCCCTTTTCTCTTATGAGGAATGTTAACATACTATAGACAGACATTACAGACCCTCAGAGACACTTTGAAATAGTGGCTCCGGCGCGAGCTCTCCACGAGCCAGTATTACGCGCCGCAATCCTTGCGTTTTCGTCCCGTCATATCAACAGACAAAGACCGGATGGCGACACAGAGTCACTAAAGTACCACAACCAATGCCTTGAGCTTCTCATTCCAGCCTTGTCGTGCAATGACAATGAGATTACCGAGGAATTACTAGCCGCCATCGCAATTCTCCGTCAGAATGAAGAAATGGATCGTAAGTTCTATCCTGGCAATAACCCACTTCACCTGCTTATAGCATTAGCACAGGACAACCAGTTCCATTTAACGGGAACGACAAGAATATTAAATACAATGTCCTCCTTTGGCTCCTCCGGAGGATTAGGTGAGGCAGCCGCTTGGCTGTGCCTTCGCGAGGACATGTACATATCACTCACGTCACAGTCGCCATTGCGGACAGATCTTCATAGCTTCGAGCGCTCGGATGTCTTCACCAGAACCGACGACTTTGCTTGGTCCAACCGGATGGTGTTTCTGTTGGCCAGAATCTTGAGCTGCGCTTTCAACGAGGAGAACCGGACGAGAGGTTTTTATGCTTCACTCAAGGCTCTAGAGAAAGAGGTCGACTATTGGAATGCGTCCAAACCGCAGACATTTCATCCCGTCCATTTTGTTCCCCGAGGAAAGGATTCTGGTCAACGGTTTCCAACTATCTGGACGCTGTTGCCAGTCCATGGTATGTACACACCCTAATATCTCAGCATGCGCGCTGACCCGACGCAGTTGTTGGTTTACAGTATTACTACATTGCAAAGATTATACTTGCTTTGTCTGGTTGCTCGAATCCATCTCTCCCATACGAAACCCTACAGCGTTCACGGGACGTTGAAGTACGTCAACACTGAATTTCCACATAAAAGTAAGCGACTAATTTAGTCAGAAACTTGTCCGGGGCCATCTTCTCAATGTGCTGGGCTTAGCTGCGTCAAACCCTAGAGCTGAAAACACCCTTTTCACTGCACGGCATAGTTTAGTCGCTTGTGAGTTGTGCTCGCCATGCTTTCTTCTTTCAATGAGTTAGGACTGATCGTCTCAGGGGGCTGGATACTACGGCATAAACTAGATCAAGAAGCTGCTGAAGGGCTACTACGGTATATGGAGTTGAAGACTGGCTGGAATACGTCCCATTTGATAGATTCTCTGAGAGAGCAGTGGAATAACGAACATGCCGATGACTAAACCATGCCCTTGCACTTCGCCGGAGTTATTCTGAATGCACCTAACCTTCTTATGTCATAACCTACAGGACCTCTTTCTAAGAGTGGAGCGTGTATAGGCAGAGCCATCCTTATTATATGCAGAGTATACTGAGGTAAGTTCCTATATGTCGTCTTATCGTTAGATGTCTCATAAGGTACCAGTGATAGATTTCATAATATGCGCCCATTCGCGCATACTATAAAACAAAGGCGTATAATTAATGATCACGCTTCTTCAGGGCGGTCCTGATAAGGGCAGATCTTATCCATCCACTCCCTTTGCTCCTCACTCTCAGCTAACGACATGAACTTTTCCTTTTGCATGTAGTTTGTCTTCTGCATATTTTCATAACCTTGGGGATCGACGATTCCATCAGCTGGCAGGATCCCCGCTTCTTGAAACTCTGCCATTAGTCGCTCAACGTAATCACGGTTCTCCATCTTCTCCTCGTGCAATTTCTTTTCTTCTTTCTGTAAAGGAAATAGACGATCAACTGCAGATTCCATTTCCGTCCAATGATCCGCCACAGCCATCAACGATGCGCGAAGCCGGAACTACTTCTCTCGATGACCAAGCCCCCGTTATTGCTTTGATTGGTTGGGCGAGAGGTGGCTTCCCAGTACCATTACGTCGTATAACAGCATAGTGTTGGGGATTTCGCTTAGCAGTTAGAACTTCGTAATATTTACAGGGCACTTTCGTAGAGCTTGTCTGCCCTCAGTCTATCTTTCTCGGGTAAGGACTTGTAATCCTCTGGTTTCTCTGGCAAGACCCAACTGAGGGAAGTGGGTTAGGGTGCTGGGCCATCCGGGGTACCCTGGCTTGCAAGATCAGGGGCGCAACTGTCGTATGTTGCCAATCGATGATATCAGTCATGGTTCCTGTATTGAGGCCGACGTAGACGTTGTTGAGGTGGAGGTCGCTGTGCCATACCGTTTGTTGTAAAAGGTCCGCAGAGCCAGCGTCATAGTCATATTGCGTTAGGTGTGGAATAACTCGCAGGTACTTCTCAATGAGGTCTATGTATTCGCTAGGCATCTCGGGATCGGTGTTGCTGCGGTAATGGTTCATGCGTGGCTGTGCATTCTGCATTGTCCACATCCTCTCATTAATTCCTAAAGTTGTCGCATAATCGGAAAGATTGCGCCCTGTTATACGCCACGAAAGTCAGAAGGGATACTATTTGATTTGGGAAGAGGAACTTACAAGAACCCCAATACAGTGTCATCTCGGCGCAGCCAGATCAGAAACTGGGTCCACGACAGGGCCAATGCAGAATTTACCCAAATCGTCTGCAGGGGTTCACTTCCAAATCCACCACCTGCCTTATATAGCTGTGCTTAGATGAACTGGGAAGCTGATACCACACATTGCTGAGAGCAGTCCCTTTTGCCTTTTCCATAATGATGTATTCACTCCCAACAGGGTTCGAGGGGTCACAACTCCAGCTTAGCATCCGGGGAACTTGTATACCGATAATATCTCGTACCTTGCACTGTTAGCTTTGGTATGTCTGTCTGACGAGTTCGAATTTAAATAGTCCATGGCTGCAACTTCACTGGCGGTGGTGAGGACCTTTGGTCCTGCATTAGGATTTGGCAGCTTTGCGACCACTTGAGAACCATTGTTGAATGTAAGAAGGAAGGTTTATATTGTCCCTCTCGATATTCCATCATATGGGTGCCTGAAGATTTTATTACACAAACTATGGGCTGGAGAAATCTGGGCGCATACATCTCTTCCTATCTATACCACTAGATCGTGCGGCAACAGCAAGAAGCTCCCAGTTATTGAAACATCGATGTCTCTCTGAAGCTTCTGGGGTATCATTTGATCTGCTTTGAGTCAATAAATAGCCAAGAGCAGCATTATTCGCAGATATACAGCCATCGCTTGGTGGTATATTGGTAAAAGCCTTCTTCACTGGCTTCAATCACTATAAATACCATGATAGCAACATGTCCAATAGCAGAGATCCTAGCGAAGCTTCTCACCGGTACCATCACTTTTCTGCAAGTACAGTAACGTAGAGTGCGTCTCTTAATGACGGTCCCTGGAAGGATTCGTTTGTCCGCGAAATTGGCGGTAGGGAGGTCCGAAAGTGTATTTTCTTGCGACCGCGAAGGAGATATTCCATAATCGAATCCTCATAATGTTTCCAGCGAAGATGTTGCACAAGGGGTTTGTTTACTGCAGCTAGTTCGTGGGATCTTGTTATCAAATCAATTGACCCGCGAGCAGACAAACGATGTTCCAATCAACGAGGTCAACCGTTATCGCCACAACTATTTGCGCCACTTGTTCGGCTAGAGGGTCCCAGTCGACATCTCACCTTTTTCTCTCTGAGGTCGTCGAATGAAACAACTGACGGGAAGGGAAGGCTAAGGCCCGGGCGGGAGAACCCGGCGATCAAAGTCCCGCTCTGATGCTCTTTTAAGGCCTTAAGGGAGGCCACTGACCAGTTGGCACGCTGGTAAAAAGGTTTCGTAGAAACGGAGTTCGAAGCCCAATCCGACCTATTTGACATGTCCAGTTAGGGCAAATATGAAAGAACAGGCCCAGATGCAAAACTCAGCCTATGAGTAGCTGGTATAGTCGATCAACTTTGGGCTTCTATACCTTATCGGACTACCAGTCCAACGTCTGCATTGGGTATAGGAGTGGACACGATGATGGCAGGGAATACCATGTTTTGTACAATTCATGCAGTGCGTCGCTGCGTGGATAGCCAATCGTCACAGCATGAGACGTTTTGATGGAACTAAATCCTTGCTTATGTGTGTCCACTGCTATTGGGAATCCTGATTCCGGACGACCAATCCATTGTGTCCAGTCGCTGCGTCGGGAGTGTGGAGACGCCAAAATACGCTTATCTGGTGGTACAAGGGATCGACGTTGGCTTTTACTGTAAGCTTGAGAATTTGAAACACAGCTGCCGTGCAATCAGATCTGGTCTGTGTGACTGCAAATCGATATGCATGCATGAAGGTCTGATAAGCGATCGCTGTTAACCACGTGTAGCCATCGGACTTGTTAAGCTTTGCCATGATCTCCCTGTATACTCACATGTGCCGGTTAGTCCGACAACGGCCGAGGGAGTAACTAGTGCCCTGTCTTTCCAGAATAGACTAGTAATCGCCTAATTTCACCCACGACTGCAAGCGAATTGCAACTGTCGGGTGGCACCTGACTCTTGCGTCCATTATGAGGTTGCGCTCAGGGACCGACGATCTTGGCAGCAGCCAACGAGACCAACAGTGAATGATATGGCTCGTTCAGTATGGATTTCTGCACTCCCTGCAGTTGAACTCGACCTCTCTCTTCTCTCTATCCGCAAATCAGAAATAAAACCTAGGCCTGCCTACCAACTATGGCCCCGTCTTTCCTGAGAAAATTGAGTCTTCGCCGCCGTCGCGATGACAACAACATCGAGTCTTCTCCGCATTCGGAAGTCCCAAAAATGCGGGGAGCAATCCAAGCACTTCCATTGTTGTCCACACAAAACAACAATCCCGAAAACAACCGGCATGCAGACGCTTATAAGGCAGAGAAGTACGATGCACTCTGCAGACTTCATGCTCAGCCTGCCAACGCATCCAAGTCCGACCCCGACCAATCCCCACAAGACACTCAAGCCCTTATAGAACCCGGCGTTGACCCCTCAGACCAAGAACCAGCCTTCACCTGGCAGGACGTTGAGCCACGGACGGATTTCAACCCACCATCAATCTTAGAATACTTCAATTACGAATTGTCACCTACCGAAAAGGATAATCTGCTCTATATGGAGACCCAACGGCAGTCCTCCGCGCGGAGCGCAGGAACAATACCGCAGCTCTCTACTGTGCCCGAAGCACGAGAGCTACGATCCGCGCTGGAGCGCGCAGTTCAGGCGAGAATGCTCGGGATTTCAACTACTTTACCCCCATACAACGAAGTGAGCGGTGCCGTGATCGTCAACCAGGAAGGCCTCCCGCACTTTCTCTCGCCGCAGGAGGAGGAGGAACGACAGGTCTCGTTGAGGCGCGCAGTCGAGGAGAGGATGTTGGGCCTTCCGCGTCGAACGAGCTTTACCTGGGCGCAATCGCATGGCCCTTCGTTACCGTCTTATTCGCCTGCGAGGTACAAGTGAGCGGTCTGAGCTTTATGTCGAATCAATATAACCGATTCGGATTCGGAGTTGAGGAATTAGGCGTTAAAGTTGACTTTTGTTTGCATTGTACAGCACACCTTGGCGTCTGGCATTCTTGTACATACCTTTCTTTGAATTGTGCTCGGTTCAGAGCATTGACGCGTTCGCTTATGAGCCTACGGGCTGGTCGGTTGCACCTTGACATGGGAATTGAGATAATATTTACCCTTAATATGCATTTCAGCAGGAGGCTTTGTGCAAAGCGCTTGCCGGTCCTGTAGGGAATGAAAACAATTGACACAACGCCGAGATATGTATAAACAATGTCTAACCGCTATATGCAACTTTTGATTGCCTCAGGTATATCCACTGACCGGCCGCCTACTAGCTGCGGAACAGCCGCAATCCAACCTCCTCGCGGTCCTCATCACTTTCCTCCGCAGCACTGGCATCCTCATCATCCCCCTCTCGCAATAACCCACTCGCCGTCTTCCCGAGCAAGGAGGCGAAGAACTCCTCGCGAGCGGTATTGGTCCACGTGCCGCGATCCTCCGGCGCCATAAAGTTCTGCAGCTTCTCGTGGACATCGAACCGCATCTTTCGGCCCTTGGAGGCCCGGGTGTCGACGTCCCGTTTCACCTTGTCCTTGCGCATACCTGTAATAGGGTGGATACCTTGCCGGGAAGGCAGCTGGAGGTGGAGGGTGTCGAGGCCGTTCGTGATGGCGTCGGAGGACGACATGCGCTGCTCGACGAGGTCTCGAAGCAGGGACTGGTAGAAGATGGTGTCGTCGTAGACGGGTTCGGGACCGTCCTCGGAGGAATTTCTCCGGCGCTTGGCAGCGCGGTGGCCTGTCTCCGAAGCGACCTGTGCGTCGATGACGGCGGTGATGGTTTGTTGACTGGCGGCGCTAGCGCCGAGGAGTTTTCCTCGAGCGTTGGGGAGTGCGGCGGTGGAACCGCGGACCTTCAGGGACCACTTGTCGAGCACGGCGCGGCGATGGCTGACGGCGTCGGCTTCGAGGTCGGTCATGCGCTTCCAGAGGGAGTCGGTGGATGTCGCGACGGACACCGCGGAGGGTCGCTTGCGTTTCTTAGACTCGTCCTGCGTTTGTGCGTCGGCTAGAGCGAGGCGCAGGTCTTCGAGGGTGGACCAAAGCGCAAGTGCGGCGGATTCGGCGGACTTGATGGCTTCGCCGTCGATGTTGGGCTTTTCGTCGCCCCCTTTTGCGGTGATGGAGAGCTGGTTGATCGCTGTCATGCCCTTTTGGAGTTTGATCCGTGCGTTGAGCAAAGCGTCGAAAGTCGCGCGCTGCTGCTTGACGGCCCGACCCTTGGCAGCGTCTGCTTTGGCGGCTTGGGAGATGGTGGCTGCGATTGTTTTTTGGTCGGTGGACATGAGTCGGCGCAGTTCCTCGCGGTCATCGGATTTGGAGGTTTCCTTAAATCGCACTTTGCGATTGTCGGTTTCCTCGTCCTCCTCCTCGTCCTCATCTTCATCATCGTCATCCTCTTCATCGTCGTCATCAGAGGGAAATTCTCCGTCCATGTCATCCTCGTCAAATCCATCTTCCGAATCGTCCTCGCTTCCTTCATCTTCCTCAGACCCGTCGGTATCCATGCCCTCTCCATCCTCCTCGTCGGAGGAAACCTCCAATTCCTTCATCTGCTGCTTGCCACCCTTTCCGGAGGTTTTGGATTTCCGTGGTCGCTCTTCTTCGCTTTCCTCGGATGAGTCTGCGTCCTCGTCGCTTCCTAGCTCAGAATCCTCCTCTTCCTCGTCGTCATTGTCCTCCTCCTCGTCGCTTGATCGTGCTCTGAAAGGGTCATCATCACTCTCGGCTTCGAGCGCATCCCGGCTAATTTTTGAGCCGGCATATTGTTTTCCAAGGTTAATTGGGTCCTGTTTGCGAAGCCTCGCCTTTCTGGTCGAAGTTAACACCTTGAAGACAATGATTACACACAGTTGAAAAAGTTGCACTCACCCTACAGCTTGGTAATGCTCTCGGCCAGCATTAGGATCAGCAGCTTCGGCACCTTCATCGTCACTGTCTGGCCCGGCGCGGTCCAAGTCTTCGGGGTCGAAATCTGATCGCATTGTTAACCTTGATTCAACAAGACAACCAATTTATCAAGAGCCAACCTTTAGGTGTAGGGTCTTCCAGCTCTGCGAGCCGTTCTGCAAGTGTTTTTGGCGCCATTTCGCGCCTTGGACGGGTTAAAGGTACGGAGATTATCGTCGATAAATTTTTGGTCAGACTCATTTTTTTATTTTTCTGCCCGTGATATTTTTCGGGAGGGCGGAATGCGGTGTCGGATAAACTATCCATTTCAGGTTGTAGGCTAACCCAATCAGGGAGGTTTTTCCAGGCGGTGTACCTTTCTCTGGCAGTAAATGATGTCCGTTATTGTTGCTTCTCTGCAACATTATTGAATCTGCCGTCAACAGCAATATGTTACAAAAGAGACTATTTGCGGCTCTTCGAGCTCTTCAACATGAAAACCCATTGGTAAACAACCGCTTTTACGACTTGGTTGATCGCAGATATTAATGTTAACAGGGTCTTCCGCGATCCGGCACACCACCGTCATTCCCGCGCCGCCGGGGGTTACCAGAAAAGCGCAAGATCCGTGATGTCAAAAAAGTGATTGCGGTATCATCGGCCAAGGGTGGTGTGGGCAAATCTACCATTGCAGGTACGCAATTTTTGCTTAGATACCATCCGGATAGCTTCATATCAGCAGTTAAACATCCACGCATGATATTTCCGCAGATTACTGACTTTCCTGCGCCAGTGAATCTCGCTTTATCTTTAGCTCGCCGTGGGATCCGTACGGGTATCTTGGATACCGATATCTTTGGTCCCTCTATTCCAACTCTTCTTAACTTGTCTGGTGAACCCCGCCTAGACGAAAGTAAGACTATATTTGAGGCACATGCCTTTGGATCGTAAGAGCTAATCCGCGGACTAGACAACTGCCTCGTACCTCTGACTAACTATGGCTTGAAATCAATGTCAATGGGCTACCTCCTCCCACAGCCAAAAGCGGACCCGTCGCAACCTGCGGGCAACATTCCCATGGACACCACTCCTATCTCATGGCGTGGTCTGATGGTCACCAAGGCCATGCACCAACTTCTCCATTCCGTCTCCTGGGGCCCTTTGGATGTGCTGGTCCTGGACTTACCCCCGGGGACCGGTGACGTACAATTAACAATCGGCCAAGAGCTTGTCGTAGACGGCGCCCTGATTGTAACCACGCCACAGGATATCGCTCTGCGCGACGCCGTCCGCGGCTTTGGCATGTTCGAGAAAATGAACATCCCCGTCCTTGGCATGGTTCGCAACATGGCCTACTTCGCGTGCCCGCAGTGCGGTCACCAAACGAAGATCTTTTCCCACGGTGATAGTCATGGCCATGGCTCAGAGGACTCAGGCGTGGTCACCGAGTGCAAGCGCCTAGGCGTTGAATTCCTCGGGGATATCCCTCTAGACGCTAAGGTCTGCGAGGACGCTGATCGTGGAGTGCCTACGGTGGTCTCAGAGGAGAGTGATGACCGCAGCGTAAGGCGCAAGGCTTTTCTTGATGTTGCCGAAAAGGTGGCGCGAAAGATTGGTCTGGAGTGGAGTTGATGGTAATTGCCATGTTATTTGTATAATAAATATACCCGACTGTCTTCTTCTTATGGGATATACCGATGATTCGTTTCTTTATAGTGCCCGTAACTTAGGTAGACGTCAAATGCCTCGCACAGCATGGATAAGTGTCTTGATCTTGGACAAATCACGGCAGGAACCAGCTCTTGTCTGGGATTCTATGGCTGGATATTGTGGCTTGTGAATAGGATCTTCTCTCTTCATGTTGGCACAGCGGGCTGGGATTTACAGCTCTGCCTTGGACTTGATAGCAACTGAAGGATTTTTTCTACGGATGCTCCAGGGTAGTGTACTTGGCTATTTGGACCACATGTTTGATTGGAATGTGATATATCAGGTAAACGGATGGCAGACAGGATATGTAATCCTGCCGGGTGTTCACTTGATGAGAATTCAGACAAAGTTTGTTTCCTGTTCCCCTCTGATAGATTTTATATTCAATCAAGCAGATCTCTCTGACGATCAGGCAGCAGATAAGCAGCAAGCCTCTTTACGTCTTAGGGACTTACCTGTCAAAGATCATCAGTCAATGGTCATATTTTGCAGATATTGATGGAACAACCAGTCTTTTGATCTTGGTTTACCATGTTTATTGAGAGTAATCAAACATATAATTTTACTCCTTGGCATTATGGGATATCATATAAGTAATTTTGAGTATGGAAGAAGAGAGAGGAGTACACTAGACACAACAAGCGTTTTAATAGCCACCTTATGTCAAATATAACTCCTTAGTAGCTTGGTAATGACCTGTTGAAGTGGGATGCCCTGAAACAATGCAAATTATAACCATAAGAAGCGTGTTAAGATTCTTGGGCCATAAACTTATTCTAGAGAGCATGGAAGGAAAGAGAAGTGTTGAAGCAGGCTTGCTCCTGTCATCAGGAACCCCTATGAGTTAGTAGTTAAGGACGGATTAAACTTAACATCAAGCTGTATGGTCTTAACACAGCTGAGTTGACTGATAGATGGCTAATAGGAAGTTATATACTGGCATTGTGTGTAACTCAGATACAATGAATCAAAGGAAGTATGAATAGTCGCAGATCTTAGTGCTTGGAGAGCTAAAGGGTATTAGTAGGTACTCTCTAGTATGGAGTGGGAGTAGTATAAAAGATCTTAGAAAAGCAAATATGGCATCATGGTTATAGGGAGGTTAATTATGCCCCTTAGGCTTCAAGAGGGTGTTCAAGCAATTATTTCTAAGTCCATTAATGACTTGTCTCTTAGTGAAGCAGCTTGATATTCTCCCCTCCATGCCTCAAACTTCTGCTCCAACCATAATCTGCGCTGAGGACATAGCCCATGCTGCCATGACGTATATCGGCATTTGTGATACAACAAAATCTCCCGGCCCTAGATTCCTGACCTTGGATCACGCAGATTCAAGAACATTCTTGATGACGCAGCTTGAAGCAGGTCCAGAGATTCAGCATACCACTGTCTACATCCATGATTTTTATTCTCAATTTCTTGGGTGGCTACAGCACAGATACAGACATTTCTCCAGTGAAATCCATTTTTACTAAGTTGTCATTCAACAGTCACATTCTACTTCGGCAAAGTCCCTGTCCTCCTGTGTTACCGTGGCTTTCCCAGTCTTGGGCTCCATGTACTTGACTCTTCCATATCTAAAGGCCGCATTTGATAGGTTCTGTCTGGTGTCACCATAGCAAAGCCCGCCCCAAACAGCTGTCGCAGCTTTTTGGCAGTTCAGGCAGCGTTTCGTGGTGAGACGAACCGAGAGACGACGATAGGGCTGAGAGGGTCCTGAGCTGTGTACTAGGTGTAGCTGTTGCAACCACCCAAAGCCTGCGGAACAAGCGGTATGCTGAGCAGTAGATATTCAACTAACTAATTTTAAACTATTGATTAGATGCAGGTAGCCTAGTCAGGTATGGCTAGTAGTAGATCCAGAAGTTTAGGTTGTCAGTTAGAGAGAGAGGGCCAGAGGGGCATACGCTATAATCATAAGAGAGAAAGAACATTAGTAATTACATCCGCAATAAGATATGCCTCTCTTCGGTATGAAATGAGGTCTATCATCTGGGCTCTGACACGACAAGAAGCCCATCTTTCAAACAATAATACCATGATGTAGGACATTGCGATATGCATTGTAATGACCAGGGGACAGCCATAACATGATAAAGATGAATATGGAAATGCCCATCGAAAGAAATGCAGAGTCCGCTGGAACTTGAGCTCCGAGGTCCAAAAGAGGGTTATTTCGGCGGACACGGCATCCTTATTTGCATAATCTAAGCGAGAGAGTTTACGGAAGAGAAAGGATATTTGAAGTTATGAGTTGGAATTTCAACTCCTTCCCTAACTGGTAGTTAGTTGACACATTTACGCAAACAACTTATCAGAGCAGTAACAGCCAAAGCCAAGCAAGTGGGACTGTTTCTGTCAGCCTTTTTGGTAATATGTCTTACATATAACTAAAGAATGCAACCGTAGATGACACATCAAGTGCACTATGAATAAGATTGACAAGGTTTGAATGCTTACCGCAAGCAGCACAGACAACTCTCTCATACATCATCAAGATATGACCATGGGGAATCTACAAATGGTCTATCTATAGAAAATTTCCCTGACCTTGTAGAAAGCAGTGAAAAGACCAATCTACTTTACTAATCTCCTGAGGTCATCCGGAACCCTGTTATGGTTCAGTCACACACCTTAAAACACACTGGCAATGCATTTATAATAATAAGACTTATGTAGCAGCTAATAAGGAAAGATCTAGCTTAAGTTACCACGAGCCCCTAGTTAGGAAAGCTTATCATTGGTTAACATCTATCTTTCTTGACTAAATCTTTGTTCAGCAATATGCAAACGATTCTACATGAGTCATGGGCTTAAAGGTTGGTTACACAGGCAACAGGAAGGTAGAAAGGAGACCCACAATAAGGTGCTACTGTCAGTAAAATTAGATTAAAATCTGCAATGAATGTAGGTGAGGCTATGCTGGAAAATCTACGGCGGTCTAGACTCTAAAAGTTCTGCACTGTTATGGTAATCTAATCTGCAGAAGTCAGCCCCCTAGCTTAGTCTACATACCAGGGCTGGATGCCTTCAATTGCCTTGGGACAATGTGGCCAGTTATATCTCAAAAGGAAGCTCAGCCTGAATAGTTCTTATTATTATTTTTATTTGTAGTGGTAGTAGTATTATGCATTCGCTGACCCCTCGTCCTCAATTGACCCCCAAGTCATGTGACAGCCGTGCCCTATTGAGAGTTGGCAGCCCATAAGCGTCACTCCGCTAGATAGCATCAAAACAGGTACCGTATATATAAATAATCAATACATTTGTACATCAGCTCAGCGTTCTAACTTTCTAAGCAATATGCATGTTAGCCGTTACTCTATCCTTGAGTGTTTCTGTGTGTATACTTACATTTCAATACAATAAGGGAGAGAATAGGGTTCATTTCGTCAGGTGTAGTTCTAGATGATGTGTCAGAGATGGATATGGACCTCTAAATTCCACAAAGAGGGATCACCATCCGGCAATCTCATGATAATGCTACTGGATGTCTCCAAGCATGGCTGCGGATAATGCGGTAGCAAGCAAGGTATCCATTAATTAGGTAGGTGAGGCGAATTCCCAAAGTAAGCAGTAAATTATATCAACAAGTTCGAATGGGCAAAGTCAAGCCATTGTATACAGTTTGAACCCGAACCGACCATGATGGACTCGGATCTTGTAGCTATTCATATTTGATCCATATCCCAGATCCGGTGTGCGATTGCCTTGGAGTTAATTCTCCTTCACACTTAGCTTCTCCAATAAGAGTCGTAGCATTGGATTTGTCTCGTTTGTGACCTTCTCAATCCGGTCAATTTCACTTATGATCGATCTTTCCAGTTGCATCAAGAATTCCTGACAGTGCTGGAATGTCCCACTGGTGTTGAGGTAGTCGACAATGTATTGCTTTATCTCGGGGCCCAGCGGCTCCCTTCCGCTGGTAATGGCGGTAGGCCGCTGCCGGAAGACCCCGTCAATGAGGTCTCTGAAGTCCGCATGGTTCGCAACACAAACGACAATTGGATACGAAAACTTGCCCTCATCGAGGTCTTCGCAAAATCCTTTCTGCTCGGTATATTGGCCAGAGCGAAGGTTCATGTAATCATCACGAATCTGGAAGAACCGCCCAAACAGGATGGTTAGCCCGTCCAGATTAACCTTGGTGGTACCTTTCTTTTCGGCCTGCATGAGTCTCAGCAGAAGACGAAACAGGCCCCCGGTTTTGTTGTCGACCATATTCAAATACTCAGCGGGAGACGGGCATCGGAGCTTGTATTTCCAGTCCAGATCCCAACTCTGCCCCAGATAAAGGTTCTCCAGTTCCTCGAGCAGAATATCAACGGCGTTGGGGTTGCGGAACTGGCGGGCGACTTGAACGGCCTGGACAAACATGAAATTGGCGCTGTTAATCGCTTGAGAATGGCCGAAGATAGTGTGTGTGGCTGGCCTTCCTCGTCGCTTGGGAGAGTGGTCTTCGATGTCGTCTAGAATCAGAGACGCGTTATGGAGCAGATCGACCAGCTGCCTAATTTTGGTCAAGGAAGTCTCGTCCACCTCAAGCCAGTAATTAAATGCTTCGATCATCCTGGATCGGACCCCCTTTGAGGGCATGGAACAGATGTAATTAATTGGCGCTTGGAGGGCTGTTCTTGCGGGCTTGTACCACAAATGCTCTAACTCCTGGGACCCTTTGCTGCGACACTATACCACTTTATTAGAAAATGCTCACTAGAATGTGCAGGGAGGAAAAGGTAGAGCATACTTCCCAGGAAAGCCTCGTCTTTGCCTCATCAGATTGGAGGAGCCTGGCTCTCTCGTCTTCTATATCGCTGAATAGGCTTTCGCACTGTGCAGCGGCCCTTGAGAGAAGTGCTAATGCAGCCCGCCTGGCATGTCGGCTATCTTGTTTACCCAGTGACAATTTTGCATTCAGCTGCATGACGTCTTGTTCAATTGTCGGACACATTTGGGTCCGTGTGCCGTTGTTCGAATTCTGCATCTGCTCTTCAGACCCCTTGGATGAATTGAGATTGTCACTGGAGGTAATTAACGCTGAGGCTGCCAGATGGTTGGCGGGCTCTAGCCCATTTCTTGAGTTATTGCGCCAGGCATGGTGACGGGGAGAGCAGCTGGCCCAAAAGTGAGTACCAGCGACGGTAGTCCCCACCACTTCAATCCATTTTCTCAGATGGGAGGGAAGCGATGGGTTTTGGGCATAAATTGCCCTTTTCCGCTCAAGATATTGCTGTTCCAGATTGACGAGGAGCCGGCGAACCGTGGCCTTTGCCTCATCTATAGAGATATTCTCAGTCTGACGAACCACTTCTACCACATTAGTGAGTCGACTCCCGTTGGTTATGGACTCATGGTACTCCCGATCGAAGCTCCAGTAATCGTTGGTCCAGATGATTGCCTTATCAATGGGTTCCATAACTGGCTCGATCAGTCTCTTGTCTTCATCGGACAGTCGCATGGCCATGCCAAACTCCACCATCGGCCAGAACGCCCTGATTGGTTAAAGTAGGTCAGCGGATGGAGGGTCCAAGTTGGGCGATGGACATTGGTGAGGGTATACCTGATGCCGAAATCATCCCTTCTGTAGGCTTGGTATTCTTCCAGGGAGTTAAACTGAGGCACCTTGCCCTCCCCCCCGGCAACGGACAGCCATCCTTTGTTATACATGTCAAACATGTACATACCCAGATCACGGTCAATACGTATCGCCTCAAGTAAGATTTGCGACACGAGCTTCTTTAACTTGGCAGCACGGGTGCCTCGGCGTGACGGCAACTGCTCATGGGGGTCAAAGAGGGCACCGAATTCACGATGTTCTGTCCTTGCTTGATCCATATCCATTGCCTCGTACCCATCTACCCCCTGATCAGCTATTTCCGACGCCCTTGCTTGCTGTTCTAATTACTAACCATCATGCAGCATCCCTAGATCGGTCAAGTAGGTCAAGATCGCCAGTCTCTCTGGAGCCACCTCTGGGTAGGCAAAAGCACCCAGGTTCCCGAGGTCGCTGATGGAGACCAGTGCTCTCTCCGCCAGGCCATCGTGCAGATAATGGTCCCAGTCCCGCAGAGCTCTTCTGGTGGCTGCATCCGCGACATCGTTTTGCTGATTTATACGGATTGGTAAGGTGGTAAATGATGGCGTCTTCTTGATTGTGTCGTCAGATATAGGACGGGAATGCTCCCAGACCTCCATTGTGCAAGAGTATGAGCCAGGCAATTCTGTACAGAGAGAAGTGAATTTTTGAAGATCGTCTAATGGTGGAATAGTAGTATTTAATCACAGCATTAAAGCAAGGAGCCACTGTTGAGTCGCCGTGTCTCAGGTTACACAGGCTGCTGACTGGGGTCTCTCGTTCGCCACGGCGTGCTCCTGCCTATTGCAGAAGACAGGGCCTATATACCCATTAAAAAACATTCAATTCTAGGTGGACAGTGAAGGCGTCATCTAAATTCAAAACAACCTGCGGCCCAGTGCTGAGACCTGCAGCATGTTCTAGAACCATTTATGCATGACTCGCAAATCTGTTTGCGGCGAGATCGCACATCAATGTAGTATTGATGTAGTTACGTTAAGAAGCAGAAAGTTCATATTCATGCTTATACATGTTCTTTTTTATTTTTACCTCCTCTCTCTGAAAGCGCATGGACGGGGTCAATCATAATAGGATATACGGGGTATCACGAACCTAGTGTTGTGGTATCGCCGAGGGCAGTGCATTCGGGACGGACCCAACAAAACACGTGAGAAAATCCAGTTGGATATTATATACTTAGATGTAGATAGAGTCTAACTGGTCATAATCTAGAGACATTTGCTGACCGTCTGCGGAAAGCAAGGTTACAGCCAGGTTGTTATTCAACGTTGTACAGGAATCTACTTTGTCCACCCTGGACCTATCATATCGAGTCTGATCCATACGCCACTCATCCATCTTAGGGGTGATATTATGACGAGGGGTCTATTGATAAATATCAAAGCCATCACAGTGCCCTTTAAACCCTTGGCTTTAAGCTCTTTATGTAATGTGCAGTGGTATTTTCAGAAGCCTGCAGCATTACCAGGTTACTGGCTTGTTCATCCCTAGCTATTGAGGCCGGGAGTGCGGAATCACATTTAAAAGCCGAGAACAAGGCCATTAATTGATGCTAATACCTTGGGTGAAGCTCAATCATTCAGACCCATTTTCTCTCCCGAAATCTCTCTCACATTCGGTTGACAACATTATGGACGCACCGCACTACATGACTATGACAGGAATCAGTCCTGAAAAAGTTGCCATTATGGCATTTTCACTGGTATGAGCTAACCTCTCACGATGTACTGTCTCATACTGACGAGTAAATGTCTGTCTGGTAGGGCACGGGAGTGGTGGTGTTGGGGGTCATCTATAACTACTTTTTCCACCCCCTGGCGCAAGTCCCTGGACCTTGGACCGGTGCGATTTTTCCTGTAAGTCCAACCCAAAAGCTGCCGGTCCTACCTACTCTGAGGAATATTGACCCTTCGTATTCTCATAGTTCTGGACGATGAGCAGCTTGTACCGCCGGAGGTTAAACCCCGATCTGGCAGAACTACATAAAAAATATGGTCAGATACTCTCCCCAGCTTCTCGAGGGCTACGGCAGCCCGCTGATATGCCAGCGGGACACAATACAGGCCCTGTTGTTCGAGTTGGCCCCAATCAACTGTCATTCGCAAGCGTCGAAGCCCAGAAGATGATCTACAATGCCAAGCCGACGCATACCGGCTCCGATGAATTATTTGGTAGAGACGGAACCCTACAGGATGTGTTGCTCTCAATGATACTAGGAGCAGCCAACATCGGTTCGCTCTCGAACCGAGCTGAGCACAAGAAGATGCGAAAGCGCTTACAGCCTGGTTTTACGTCCAGGGCGCTTTTCGAACAGGAATCCCTGCTGCGGCTGCACATGGACCGCCTCTTGAATGGACTTGCGCAAGATGCAGGGGTGGTCGATTTGACTGAATATTTTTCGAGGTTCCTCTGGGACCTTATTGGTGATCTTTCATTCGGAGAACCTCTAGTGCGAGAGAAGCACGGTGAGTCGATTTTGTATCTGTCGTCTCCGCACCCATGAAGCGTGTTTCTAAACAGGCCTTTACAAAGACACGCTGCGGTCGCTGGTTGGGTTATACCAAGGGTGCTTTCCCGTCCTGGAAGCTATCAATTATGCCGTTCCGCAAATCGAAGGAGTTCTCAAGCTTGTTTTGCAGCTGGTACCGCCAGCTACTCTACGCGCGGTCTTGCCCACTTCCACATTCAGAGAGTATGACCATCCTGCTGTTGATTCTCACACAACACCACTCCACTGGTGATTCTTACTCCAGAATCAAGGCGCCGCTGACTGAGGGTATCTTTTCTAGTTGCGTTGACCGACATGATGGCCGGTCAGATTTCCTCACGCATATTATGGGCGACAAAAGCAGCAACCCCACAGACCTAGAGTTAAGCTATGACGAGTTGCATAGTAACGCTACCGTCATAATGTGAGTAGCGACCACTTGAGGCTAGCATTGGTAGCAGGCCACAGTGGCTGAATCATCGTGTTTAGGATCGCCGGCTACAAGACGACCGAGACATCCCTCTCGGCGCTGTTCTACCGACTTCTGTCGACACCAGGGGTGCTTGAGAAACTCCAAACCGAACTTTTCAGTAACTTTGAGAGCATTGAGGAGATCACAGGGAAGAAACTGCTCTCACTACCCTACCTGAACGGGTGTGTCAACGAGTCGCTCCGGCTAACGCCCGCAGTGGCGGGCAAGTTTGCGTCCCGTCGGTCTCCGGGAGCAGTCATCGAAGGCCTCTACGTCCCGATCGGGACAGAAGTATATACGGAGACGTACACCATGCAGCGGAGTCCACAGTACTGGCACGCCCCGGACGAGTACCGTCCGGAGCGCTGGTTCGAACGGGGTGAGGGCAGCCCCTATGCTCAGGATGTGCACGAGGCGTTCAAGCCATTTAGCTCGGGCCCGCGAGCATGCCTGGGGAGAGAAATGGCCCTCCAGACTCTCCGGTTGACCGCAGCTTTGCTGGTATACCGCTTCCATTTGAAGATGGTGAACGAGGACCGGTTTGTATGGGAGCAGGATACTGATTCTAGAATGGTATACTCTAAATATCAAATAAAAGCCATTCTGCAAGATCGCCTGACTTAGGGCACTCAGGCCAAGGTATCAGCACTTCAGAATGTATGTACTTTAAAGAAGACAATATTATTTCAGGGCGCACATTGCCTTTAGCTTTTGTTGATAATACTGGCTTAGGTGTAGCTATGCAAACGGGAAGTCCTGTTTTCCACACCCTACGGTTGTATGTGCTAGAAGGAAGTAAGGATAGGACCTATAAAACCGCAGCAGAAACTGAGACCTAATTGGCCCACACTGCTCCAAGTCCTGACTGAATGCCTTTTTAACCAGAAAGTACAGATCCTATGCTTATAATAGTGATTCTATTAATCAGGGCATGAGCTCACATATTAAGTAAGGCCCAATGACACAGCAGGCCTTCCAGATGATCAACGTCGCCCCGACGACTTCGTACGGTATCTTCCAGATAGGAGCCTCAGCCAGGACAAGCCAGACCGAATAGAAAGCGACAGCAAAGAAATAGAAAGCGACAGCAAAGAAATGATAAACCAGGACCCACGGCGAGCCTATCAGACCCGCTAGCATGCCGCAGGGCTCTTCCTTGTACCGACCCCCAATCTGGAAGTATCGAAAACACCCAGTTTTCAATGCAGCCATCGTGGTGTCCTCTGCTGCAAACAGCGCATACAGTGCCATTGCAAGGATGTTGATGAGCGAGGAACTGCGCTTGCGCGCCCAGTGGAAGCGACCTATCCGCTGGAGCACTGCGCGGGAATCATCCAGTGAAGGGACATTTCCCGGAGCAAGCAGCTTGGAGATCAAGAGCACGTCGTTGAAAGCAACAGTCATGCCGCCGCCGGTCAGCGGATGCCTCATGTTCAACGCATCGCCGAGGAATAGCAGGCCGGGAACCTTTTGTTCCGACGGGGCAGAAACGAATTGGGCATGCTTCGGAACTTGCCCCTAGCTACTGCCTCGCGGAAGCTGTCCTGGCAGCCAGATGGCAGGCTCGGCAGAACTACATCAAGCATGTGGGCTTTGATGCCACCGGCAGCGGGACTAGCGCTGGGTAAGCCGGTGGGAACGTCCATGAAGATTCGCGTTTGGCGAGGACTGATCTGATAGACGAGGATGGGAGGGGCATCGGAGAGAAACACATGTCCGTAATAAGGCTCCGGGAGCTTGGCATCAATCATTTCCAGAGCCCAGAATTTCGATTGGCTTGAGGGCTTGTTGGGAACGTATCCCTTGCGGAAGGTGGACGCATAACCATCACAGATGATTGTCAGGCTACCGTAGTACTAGACTTGTTGTCAGAGATGGTTTGCAAACCACAAGCAAAGATGCGACTCACCTTTGTAGTCTTCTTACTATCCCCAGCACTGCAAGCTAGCACACCGATGACCTTGCCCGTATCTTCATCACGGAGGAGGTCCGTGGCTTTAGCCTCCACTACAGTCACGTTTGGTGCATTTGCTGCAGCGTGACGGAGGTTTTGAATAAAGCGACCGTGTTGGAATGAGCAGCCTTCCGGGCGCTCCCCTGGTGCATCAGGGTCGTCGGGATACGGGATATTGACAGATTCCTTGAAATATGATACTCGATAGCCATGGCATGGCACCGCGTCAATATTTCTCAGACAGTCTATTAATGTTCGGTTACCCATCAGGCCAGACAATGGAGAGGCCATAGAAGGCAAACAACTGAGTCTCACCTCCTATGCCCAGGGAATGCAAGGCGCGAACTCCCCCGGGTTGCAGCAGTTCGCCTACCACGCGCTCAGGCTGTGCCAGACTCTTTTCTAACAGCACCACCGTCTGTCCCTGTTTGCCAAATGCCACAGCAGTGGCGCATCCGGCTACTCCGCCGCCCACAATGACAATATCTGATGTGCGGGGCTCATTCTGTGTTCTTGACATTTCTGTCAGACCATGAAACCTGATAGTCAGACCAGGACTCGTGATATCAATTGATGAGGCATGTGAAAAGGAGGTTCTAATTGAGAATCAGGGGAGTGGTGCAGTTAGTGTGGCGCGGCAGTGGCAGGGATTGTGCTTAGATGTTGCAAATATACTACCATTAGGCTGAAAAGGTGTCTGGACAAAGTATTACGGAGTAAATAGTCTAGGGTTTCATATCTACCACAACTACAATGCACTGTGCTCAGCATGCCATGTATAACGTCAGAATTGCAAGCATATGCAGGTCCTCATGAAGGAATACTTTGATGCCTCTATGGCACTTGGGCCACCAATTTATGCCCTTGAACCTGGCGAGGAATCTCATGAGTTGAATGACACTCTTATCCATCTACTACTACTAACTTCTCTACTTCTTCTTGATATCTTACTGTAATTTTGAATCTACTAGGATCTGTAATAGTGGTAGACTTTAGAGCCTAACCGCCTTTGCTGTGATTATATATATTGATAGGTATATCCACCCGCACTATTTCCATGCTTTCTATTCTTCTATTATGTATTCTAAACATGTATATTAACCATTTAACCAATAGTGCATGCTTACAACGTAGTTAATTAAGTGCATAGGTCAGCCTGCTATATGCCTGACGATTTATCTTAGACTCTTCGTGTAGTCTATAGAGGATGAGAAGACTAGAGGACGACCTAAACAACCCTGATTGGTAGTTTTCCACATGTAAGTTGGAGCTAGCAGCACCAGGGCGTAAGCAGCGTTGATCCATTTGTTCATTCATTCATTGCCCTTTTTGGCACAGTGCAAGGCATTCTAGTACAGTCAACTGCCCCTATAATTATCTCTATAGTTACTGCCGAATGGTCTCCACTCCAAGGCCTACACAGCTCTGAACGTATGATTATGGAAGAAAGCGACTAAAAATGAATGTAGAGAGCGAACTAGCTAGGGGGACAGGCATCTTACATACAAGTGAGCGTGGAATGGAGCAAGATGACCAAGAAGGGAAGCAGACGTTGACCAATCCAAGGCTGACAGAACAGGCCCATGGGCAAGTGTACACAAGCCCGCCAAGCCAGACATAAGAAGGGGAGTTAAGGGGAATATTCTGCGAGTGCCAAAGGAAACAGAGATATGGAAATTCAAGTTAGGAATAGGAACGCGAGTACTGCAAGATCGAAATGGGATGACGGGTGCCAGCGGTTGGGCCGATCTGATGGGATCATCGACCTTGACCTATAGCCTGTATTAGTCTCGACCTCAAAACTCTAGAACTAGGGCACTGTCAAAGAGAATAGGTCAGGCGTACAATGTTATTATCAAGGTCTGCAATTTCCACAAAGTCAAATCAGCCAAGCTATGGAGTATTTTTCTTCAGTGGACCACGGCTTTCAAATAAAGATGGCCTTCATCCACTTTTCCTTTTTTTGTGAATGCGCTTCTATGTACCCCCTGTGGGCTCAAAAGCAAAAGGGTTGACGAGACAACTGACTTTCAAAGGCCCAAGTCTGTTCCACTCTTCTAGCTTGCCTCTGGGTCGTATGAAGAAGAGCTAGGACACCGTGGGAGCCGGCAGTCATCCGTGACCCAGCACTGTCTATTTCCTTCTTCATCTATCGCCGAGTCCCAATCGCAGTAATCAATCAACATGGTAGATACGGTCGATGCCATATTTCAGGTGCTGTTGGAATGTTATGTAGGATGAAGTCGCTCTGCCGTGATGGAAGTTGTTAAGAAGGTCCAAGGGGAAGTCGAACAGATTACAGAAAATGAAGAAAGACAATGGGCTCATTGAAGAGACTTAAAAGGAAACTGTGGTTCAATGCTCATACTCTGTACATTATAAGTTGAATGCAATGCCATATCAGCCTATTACCCAGCTGTGCAGGGTGAATACAACATCCCATTTTAATCTTGCCTGAAATGTCCCTCACTAGTGTGGCTATTCAATGCTTATGCTTTATGTTGAATGCATTGCCACGTCAGCCTATCACCCAGCTGTGCCAGGTTAATACAACGTCGCATTTTAATCTTGTCTGAGATCTCTTATTAGTGTGGTCATGAATGCAATGCCACGTCAGCCCATTGCCCAGGTCTTTCTTGAATATGGATATTGACAATGATTGTAATCTACAAATATGTTTCCTTCCCACTCTTGCCCTAGCACAGTTTTCCAAGCCTGGTAAGTTCCTTTGACACCCCTTACCAGTCATCGGCGCAGTCAACCTTGAGTAGCGATCAATGCGAACGGTGCGAGTCAACGAGGCATGGAGCCAACGCTCACAGCCCTCAATCTCCGGCGTAGTCCAGTCGTGGGAGAGGAAAGACCTCAGGCTTACAGCTTACGATGGGTATGAGGCTTACATCGGCACCCTGCCGCCGGAGGAAAGCAACGATTAGAGGGCAGGGGTGTACGATAATCTTCCAGACGCCGAGTTTGAGCGCCTGCTGAGGTCCATGAGGCGCATCCCAGACCATGACATTTACCCTGCCTTCAAAGAGGGCATCACCCAGTTTGAGCCCGAGACGTGCACGCAAGACTACTTTTTAAAGCAGCCAAACACCAGCATCTACAAGGGAAATGATGACGTCGCACAGTTGATGCTGGCCGAAGCCCGAGCCAACCAGAGGTTTCTCGCGCACCCTCACGTCAACCTGGGCAGCTATCTTGGCTGTGTGGTGCGCGGCGGGCGCATCGTCAGCCTCGCCTTTCCCAAGTACGTCGGGACCCTGGCTGATCGCGTCCGCAAGGCCCGGCAACTTGGGCCAGCCCACTTCCCCGCGGAAGAGCGAGAACGCAGTATGAATAGCATTCAGTCTGCCGTGAGGCATCTGCACTCTCTGGGGTACGCGCATAATGACATCTCCGCATGCAACGTCATGTTTGACAGCAGCGGTACTGCGATGCTCATCGATCTGGACTCCTGCGCTCCCATTGGGGAGAAGGTTAAAAAAGGTGGCATTGTGGGCGGATGGAGGGGGCCCTCCTTTTGGAAGCAGGAATTTAAACAGTCATCAATCGAGTGTGACGAACTGTCGCTTCAGTATGTGCGAAACTGGTTGATCTGCGAGCTTTCAGACAAACCTGGCTCGGAAGAACTCTAAGGCTTTCTCTACTCTAGCCCTAGAGCGGCTCCCAGCTGTTCAATGTCCGGGAGCTCCCTGGCAAGTCGAGGCGTGTGACTACTGGAAAGGGCTTTCTTTTCTCACTCGGCGGGCTGTTGGATGCTGGGAGTCCTGTTTATGGATCCGGGTGGTGTAGGTTCGACCGGTCGTCAAATTATAGCAACGTGTATTGTTCCGATACTTCATCTGTTAAGTAAGTACAGCAAAAGTAGTCCTCGGAAGGGGGCGACTGCCAAACCGAGTGCAAGACTGTAATTCAACGACCTAGAGGGCCTAGTTCATCGGCCGTCCTTGTTTCCTATTAGTCTGGGAACCTGCAGGCTGTGACCTCGAAATCACAGTATTTCAACCTGGGATAGTGCCTAGTTTTAGGCGCACATGGCCGAAACCGGGCCGGGCTGGACCAGTGTGTATGGCCTACCCTTCTAAATAGCCTACTGCTGCAGTGAAAAGAATACGTCCAGCAAGCAATCAAGCGCACAACGTACAGTAAGTGTTGCATTTAGGGTATGACGACCAAAACAGACGTGACGGCTATGACTTAACGGTCTAACACTACTGCGTTACGGGGTTGGCTCGTCACTACTCCTTTCTCCACTTTGGAGCTGGACTCTCTCTGGTCTCACGAGACTCTTTGGTCTCGCTGGACGAGGAATGTCTCTTGCGTGACGGGTCGCCCCTAAGGCAGCTCTCAGCGCTGGCCCTCCCTTATCTCCGCCGATGATCTCGAAACGGAGTCTCCATAATGTGGTTATATTCCTGCCACAAAAGCATCATGTTGTTTCCTCATATTAGGGGCCAGGAGATCTCAGCCTCATGATAAGTGCGGGAGCCACATTCTGACAACCAGGACATTTCTGCCACAACTGGTCCCACTTGATGTTAGATAGATACACCCATAATTATTCTTAAGCCTGAAAGAGTAGAGAAAGGAAGAGGTCATTTTAGCATATTATATCTAGCTAATGCTGTGCCCTTACTAAAATATACAGACTTACTAAGGCCCCTATCCTAACCGAATCATCTCCCATTGGGCACAATTCCGATTAGTCAGTGGACTGATCCTTCAGCTGAGCCTGCAAGTTCCATCCCTCGCCATTAATATTATCGAACGAAGAATATCTGGGGTGGTAGTCTACTCTACGGACTGGACAGGTGAAATCACTTGCAGGATCAGGCCAGCGAGCGGGCAAATTTCGGCAAAAATACCTTAATGTACCACTACCACATTAGGGCCCGCCACGTTATTGTCCAAATATCTCAGACGGACTAATCAGGATCAGCCGCTACTGCTGCTGCTAGTGCCACTAAAGTTTATCAGCCGTTAGGGATCGAAGGATCAGGATCAGGATCGGGATCAGGTACCAGGCACCGGGCACCGGGCCATGGGTGGCTAGGATTGTCAGATGGTGTCTGCAGGTCTGAGAAGAAGGGGGATTACGGAGTAGTACAATGATTTATTTGAAGATGGGTGTCTTCATGGTGTTTAGATCACAGGATGAGAGTAGACTACACTACTCCAGGGTATAGGGAACTGCAAGAACATGTTCTGTTAATAAGTTGTAGATGATATTACAATTCTACATTTAGGATAAGATAATTCCTGACTCTTGCCAAGCGCACAGGGACTCAGTAGCAGGGAATCTCGGCTAGTAAGGAGAAGAAGAAAGCAAAAGGAGAAAATATGCAAAAGCACATCACCATATCTATGACAAAGCTAGTGTCTCTTAAAGTAAGAAACAAATGCAAGAAACTAACCTACAACCAAACCCCCACATCACAATTGCCAAGGGCGTAGTCCATCACTTGACCTGCTCCAGAGTCCAGCCTCACAGACCAGGCATCCCAGCGCGCAAGTTGGCATACTTGCTGGTAGGATAGTTGAGGTTGTTCTTTCTCTTTTCGAGCCCGTGGGCACCGCCAAAGGCGTTGACAGTCGTGCTGATCAAACTCTTGGTGTCGTTGCGGTCCATGCTGACCTCCCACCATGCAGCACCACCCAGGCCAAGGCTCTTGACGTACTCGGCCTTGACCGCGGCAATCGCGGGGGTGTCGTAGGAGATCATGTACTTGCGGGCGGCGTCGTAGCTGTAGCTGGCGCCGATGGCGGGCAACTCGACGACACTAGCGTTGAAGCCGGGCACGGGGAGAGCCTTGTAGTCCCAGACACCGGCGGTGCCGAAGCTGCCCAGGGTGCCGACGTCGGCGAACTTGGTACCGGGGCCAGCGGTCAGGTTGAAGGAGCGGCCGTAGAGGGGAGACTGCAGCAGGATCTTGTTGGCGGGGGCGCCGGCTGAGATGTAGTGCAGGATGCCGGAGTTGGTCTCGAAGTCGGTCGACTTGGGGTTGGACACGTCGGTAAAGAGGTTGGCCTGGTGTCCGGAGTAGTTGCTGAAGCCACCCTGGTAGTCGAGAGCCATGAAGCTGTAGAAGTCGACGTAGGGGGTCATGTTGGCGAGGTCGAGCAGCTTGTACTTGTCGGGTCCGGCGGGAGACGCGTAGGAGATGATGAAGGGGGACGTGGCGTTCAGCTTCTTCTCGAGAGCGTGGAAGCCAGCGCGCAGATCCTTGAGCAGACTGACCATCTGGGCGGCCTGTTCGGCACCGTCGACGTATTCGTAATCGATATCGAGACCGTCAAAGCCGAGGTCGGACACCAGCTCCATTGCGGAGGCCACGAATTGGCGCCGCTTGGTCTCGGAGGCCAGCATGGGGCCAAAGTTCATCCGGTAGGTCCATCCACCAACGGAGAGAATAGTCTTGAGGTTGCGGTGGGCCTTCTTGAGGAGGTACAGCTGCTTGATGTTTCCATAGACGTTGGTGCCGGGGGCGGTGTTATCGTCGCCGGGGTAGGAATACTGCAGGTCGGCCCACTCATCGCTCAAGACACTGGAATGGAGTCAGCATTGTGCACTTTCTGCGAATACGCAACCGTCTAAGGATCTAGTATCACTCACATTGAACCAGTGGTGGTGTTGATGTTGGCAAAAGCGTAGGACAGATGAGTCAACTTGTCGACGGGGATATCGGTGACCATGAAGCTGCGGGCATAGATGTCCTAACATCCCGACTTAGCCATTGATCATAGTTACGAAAGAAAAGCAATCTACTCACCCAATTTCCGTAGTAGGCCAGAGACTTCTTTCCAGCAACCTCAGGGCCAGGAGTCCATGATGGTGGTAACACCTGCTTGCCACCATCCTGGCCTACATCCTTGCCCCCATTCTGGCCACCGTGCTTTGCATCATGCTTGCCCCCATGCTTGCCATCGTGCTTGGTTGGGCAGGCCAGCGCTCCTGTGAAAAGGAGAGTGGTAACGAGTGTAGACAACAATGACACACGCATTGTTATGGATTAATGAACGAAAGTGTCTATAAAAGACCGTAAACGAAAGACTAAAAGAATGAATGGTTCTCGAAGGAGAGTAAAAGAATTGTGGCCAGAACACTGTTGTTGACCGAGTAGAATGCAGCAGACATCCCAGTCTTTATATCAACTTCTATCAGTCAGGGCTTCAAGTCCGGAACCCCTACTGCCCTCAACGCGTCTAAGACATCGCAAATTGGAATTGATCAATTAGACTTTGGGACATAAACGGAGAGGGCAACTTAGTGGTCGATCATCTTCTAGGGCATTTTCCGGAGTGTTCCGGACCCGAGTATCCAAGGTCCGACTGGTCCTGAAGGATTTCTGTAGGATCCGGATCCCAGCTGGATTCCTCAGGGGCAATCCTTTCGGGGGGCATCATGGCATTCCGTGGCGTACTTGGGATAGTAACAGCTTCTTGCTGGGAAAGTGTGTGTAAATTTCACGGGTTCAATTTCCACGTGGCTTATCTACATTCTTGACGTGGTTGACCAGTGTGGTACTATGTGCAGTTGCCTTTCCATAGCCTTATGTCGAACCTATCACCGAAGGACCTTTGGGGTGTCTCAGATCCAGGTGGATTCGTGAGGAGTTAGTCGTCTTTTAGCCGAGAATTTTCCTGGATCGGGGAAATATAGTCTATGGGAAGGAAGATTGACTGCGCCCAACTCTGTGAAAGTCCAACCTGTTTACTGGTCAAGTCATTTGCGTTTGAAGATAGTTCTTTCTGTATTTCATCGAAACTAGTCAGCATCTAAGGTAATTTCTGCTAGTTTGTTCAGAAGTGAAATATCTCTTCTGCTGGAGAAGTCGATAACGGAGCCAGTTAATTAAGCTTACATCAAGGGGCCACCATGGACCGATTTCCTAAAGTGGTCAAAAGTGGGCCATTGCCCAACTAATTGCCCGGCTACTGTTAATAAAGATGCATATATGAGACACACATAATCAAGAATCTAGAAGGTCTCTCGCCTGACAAAGCTATATTAGTATTAATAATATGATGAGCATGTTGCTGCACAGAGGCACGCAGCTAATTTATAGTTACCATGCCATCTTATAGCAAGCATATTATCACATTGGGCTGGAATACACCTCATATAACATACCATATATCAGGCCACTCAGCCAAAAAGAAGGTATCCAGACAACCATCTCTAGCTAGTAGGATGATAGCAGTAGGGTCAACACAGCACGGAATACAACATAACACATCCCAGAGCCCGTTTAACTTCTTCAGACGCCTCCAGAGGATCAGATCTGTCCTTCCCTTCCTGTATATGTCGTCATTGATACTCTGCAGCCATATTTAAGGGCAGCGGAAGCTCTTCCATTCCCACTGGCCAGGATTAGGGTTGATCATCCGGTTTAATACAAATCCAGTAAGCTATTATGCAACCGGCTTCCTGTACCAGTGGGATAGTGAAGGTAAATTTATCATCCTAGGAGACGCAGAACGAAACGTCTCATGGAATATCCTATAGACTGGCTGCTTTCGCTTTATATACGGGAGGGAAAAGAAACTGGGTATATCCAAGTAACTATACCAGAAGAACTAGTTAAACTAGTTCCATTTTGCGTCAAACATTGTTTCCAACACCTCTTCATTTGTGATCCCCAGACCTAAAAGCTCGTTATCCACCTTCTTATACGCGGACGGATATTTCCCACTAAAGACAGCAGCCTTGAGCAACCCCAGAACCAGAGGCATTTCCATCCCCTTCTCTGAAATTTGATTAACCATGTCAGCAAGTTCAGCTTCAGCGTCGACGTCAGATTCAGTCCACGCCTCCGCAGGCGGATTGTACTTCTTCGCCAGCGCCAAAACCTTCTTCTGCGTCAAGACCATGTCGTGGACATGAAGCACGCGATTCCTCGTGGCGTCGGCATTCTTCAACGCACCGGCGACAGCCTTCCCAATACTCGCCACGCTAGTCGTGCTGAATGGATGCTCGCCGCCATCATACAGCACAGCCGTCCGGTTGACCCTATCAACGACAAAGGGGCTTGAGACCACATATTCTAGGAACAGGCCCACGGCAAGAATGGTATATTCCAGCTCTCCCAATTCAGCCTTTTCCTTGAGATAGTTCTGGATTTCGACCGGGCGAGCATGCACGGGGAGATCCTGCGCCTCTGGGGCGGTGGTCAGGGCCCCAAAGTCTGCTGGGATAAAGCGCTTGACTCCGGCCCGGATACTGGCGTCGATAGCTGGTTTCTGGATCATGAATGCTGCTGAGTTGATGGTGGAGACGACGGCATCGTGGCCGCGAAGAGCTTGCTCCAGGCTGTCTGCGGAGGCGTAGTCGACTTCAACTACTGCCACTCCAGCTGGGACTTCCTGGATGGAGCTGCGGGACCGAGTGAGGACGGTCACGCTGAAACCCGACTTGATGAGCTGGTCGAGGACGGCGGATCCGAGGAACCCTTTCTGTCTCGTGTTAGCCACGGAAAGAGGTTCTGATTAAGAAAGTGACGTACGCCGAGCAAAGCAACTTTCTGGATGGCGGTCATGTTGGGAATGTGCTTGTGTAGGAGATCGTATATCAGTATCCTATCCACGGTGAAATATGCCTGATGAAGAGTAACAAGGCACACTGGGGACGGACGGGGCTCCTATTTATATCGCTATCTGATGTGCCCGTGGCTGTAGATTTCTTCATATTTATAAATATGCTTCCTTTACATGATCGAAGGAACCACCAAAACAGGTGCTGGAGTCGTACAATAGTGCATGTTCCTGAAGGCTCGGTAGCAGAGCAGCGATGTTACCGTGTGATGCTGCCTGTCAAAATGCTTGGCTTTCTCTCTACGTAATTGATCTTGGTCGTGTTCGTTTTTTGAATTGTTAAAAGTAAGCACTACGTCCCAAATAGGAAATGCACTCGTGAAATAGCGTCAAAAGTATTGTCTCGGGCCGAGTCTTAAATCCGGTGGTTATACGAGGCATCGTCTGCGCTCCGCAACCATCTCAGACAGCCTTCTCTTCCCTCCAAAATCCAGCCTACGCATGGGATTTACAATCCTCTATTTTGTCTTGATCAGATCAATATCCAAGCATCTCGAATCATGGTATCTGTCAGCCGTGGCAGACTAGGATGCGAAAACTGCCGGTCCCGAAGGATCAAGGTAGGCCCCGTTGAGCGCTCTAGGTTCACTTCTCTAATACTTTATACAGTGCAACCAGCTCAGACCAAGGTGCTCTCAATGCGCCCGAGCTGGCCTACAATGCTCTGGCTACAGAACTCTCTTGGATCTTGTCTTTCAGGATCAGACAGCGAGGATAGCCCAGAAGTATTCTGCAACAGATACGGCCTGGCATGGCAAAGCCCGTCACCATGATCTAACCTTCTTTATCCCACCAATGCCCGTAGAAGAGATCGCACTGCAGCATTACCTTGATCAATTCACCATCACACGCGGCCCCAGCCCACTGCGTGCCCAGGAGCGACCCAAAATCATCGTTACGAGCGTTGTCTCCGTTGGCTTGGCCGCATTGGCAGCTGCCCATCGCGATCCAAACTTGATGCAGCTGGCTCGACGCAAGTATGCAACGGCTCTTGGGCTTCTTGTGCGTGCCATTCATGATCCTGGGCAGTCGCCCGCGGCGTACACGGCTACTTCTAGCTTTAACCTGTCGATGTTTGAGGTTTGTCCCCGTCAAGGTCTACGATTATCTATCATCACTGATTAGTGGCTAGATGATAATATACGACAATCGGTCCGATTCCTATCAGTGGCTAAAGCATATCCATGGAACAACGGCAGTTCTGTACTCTCAGGGGTTGGCGGATATGAATAGCACGCAGATGACAGCCGTGCTTCAGGTCTGCTACACTGTCGTAAGTCACGCACGAATGACATTCGCTTTGGTTCTCTAGTCGTTGGACTAACTTCCCACCTAGGCTGTAGCCTGCATAATCAGCAGGCAAAGAGTTCCCTCTTTCCTTGTGGATCTGGTACAATCTGCTGAAACGTCGAATAGCGAACCACCAGTGGAGCTATTTCCCCTTCTCTGTACCCTGGTGGATCTCTATGTCCAAACGGCCCAGAGTCGGGACCAGAAGAGAAGCTATATCATCTCCAAAGCCATAGAGACTGCTCAATCTCTGCAGTCTTGGGCGGCTCGCCTCCCATCGACTTGGACGGATCCCCTTGCCCCGGAGAAATCACAACAGGGTCCTGATGCATGTTGGATAGCAAGAGTGTGGGTTTACTACCGGCTCTGTCGTATCCTTGCACATATGGTCATTCAAAGTTCCCTCGCTAGTCCTCTCCAGTCGCTAAGTTGGACTTTGGGTGGTGTATCCTGCCCGCAATTCGACAGCTTATCACCTGTGGTATCCCAAATGACCAGTGAAATCTACGACTGCATTCCCGCAATGTTGGGATCAATATACCTCCGCGACAAGCCGTCTCCTTCCTTGTCGTCGAATGTTTTCTTTCTCATTACCATCTTGCAGGCGTTGATAAGGTTGACGGATAAGACGACTGTCGTTGATAACTGGTCCTCACAGATGTGCAGATTATATGGGGAGGATTTTGGGGTTATGAAGGAATTGGTTATGATGCGCCTGTGTTAGGCATTGTATCTTATGTTATCTGACCAAGGCATTTATAAGAACCTACCACTGTGCTCTAGAACCTGCTTAATACTCTGCCACATATAGTAGTAGTTAGTGGGGCCTGGGAAGTAGCTGCCCATGGTCAGCTATTGTCTACTCGCGGGCCTGTCCTTATAATTATGTATTCTAAAGGTTTTTTTTGGGGGAAAGCAATACGGTCCAGAGATCCATAATATATGTACCTCTCTATGAATAGTATAATTAAGAAATATCTGTCAGGGTACCTAGACATATATATCTCCATACTACCTTTCACCTAGAATTAGACAAACTTGGTTTTTACAGCCAGAAAGCGTCTGGTCCCTCAAGGATGCGGAGAACTGCCAGCTCGCCGGGAAGACTCAGTTAATCCAGATGATCCCTACTACGTCTTTCGTCCGTTCGCATGTTCCTTGACCGTCGTTTCGTGTTTGTGAGAAAGTTTGCGATACTTCGTGATGGCCGTGTCCTTTGATCGTAGAACCAGCTGAAGTTCCGACTGTCCAGATCCTAGCAATTGATCCTTGCCACCCCAAGCAATCGAAGCCTTCGGTACGAAAACGTCCTCTAGCGCATCCTCGTAGACAGATTCCGAATCCTCGATAATCACCGGGCTGACAGGGTCCAGATCGGATAGTTCGGGAATACCATGAGTCTCTAATATACCGTCCACGATCTCCACTGGTACCTGAAGAACTGTGGCGAATATCCCATAGGCAGCGGGATGTTTGATCTCCAGCGAGGTCATCAATGACTCCGGCAGTTGCGTCGCGTAGCATATCAGTCTTTCATTTGCTTCACGAGGAACGAAGATGCTCAATTTGCCGTTGAGATATTCCATGTGTAGTCTGCTGTATGTTTCCTTGCTTGTGCTGGAGCCAGACAGCGAAGTCAAGGTACATTCTCCGACGATATGCTCAGTTTCAAATACTAAGGCCTTCCGAAAAAGGTCGTATATTTCGCGAGCAACACGTACACTTGCGCCGCGGTAGTGAGAGATGCATCTTAGAAAGTTTTAGCCGTAAGTCTCACAGAATCAATTAGTGGAGAAACGCACCTAGACAAACCCAATGATCTTTGACGGAAGTCAGTCGTAAGTTGCGGTGAGGTTTGCAAAGGTATCTCTGAGACGCTGGTTTTCCTCACTGCGCAAACGGAGATGAAGCGGTTTTCTAGCCCCAGAGATTTTAGGAGTGGAGCTAATTCACGGACTTCTTCCAGGCGAAACTGCACCGTCGGCACCTCTCCATAGAATAGCATGGGCCAACCGTCCCTATCAATGATGAAGAAATCGGATGCGACAGATCCCCAATAAAACTCTTCCTCGGGGCTCTCGATGGGCAGGAAATTGATAAGCTTGAGACAATCCAAGTCAGACTCGGTTGGTCCGAGGTTGTTGATATGGCACAGAGCCTCAATAACCTCAATGACATTTCCTTTATCTTTGCAAAGATGCTGAATCCGGCTGATATAACAACGTATGGAAGGTCGCTGGACCTGGAGCTCCTCGACAAAAAAGCTCTCCATAGCTGGATAGACATTTCTTATGCCCATTTTACCCCCGATTGAAAATGATGCCCAGATGCATTGTTGAGGTGCATACCACTGCTTTGAGCCGGGTACATATATCATCTTGTATCGCTTGAACTGACTCCTAATCATTGAGCCACTGTTAGAGGGTGTTTAGGCACCGGTCTGGAGTGTAGACTCACCGCAGACTGTCCAAAGAATTCTCCTCATTTCGTATATCCTCTGTGATAGCCTGGTATACCCTTCGCGTCTCTTCTATCAAGCCTACTCCAACGTCCTGTAAGTGCATCAATTCTGTCATATAGGTTCCCCAGTCCGCATCCTGCACAGTAAGTGTGTCTGAAAATAGGCGCCGTATTTTCCAGTCGCTCGCATATTCCTCATGCAACGCAAGAGCGTACGCAGTCCGCAACCACGAGGGGCCATGCCAAACGCATTGGTCGAGACGCACTAACTTCGCACCGTCACCGCTATCCGGAATATAGACGGTCTTCTCATCGTCGAAAAATTCCCTACCTACGTCAGAACAGAATAGAGCAGTTTGAAAAGCGGTCATACCACAAGTCGTCGAATGATCTCTCAGATATCCATCTGTATAATTCGAAAAAATGCGGTTTGGCGTCCTCCAGTGTCATGGTGGATAACAAGCGATCCTTAATGACCTTAATAAAAGCCGCCGCTCCACCACCGGACACACCGAGCTCTCGGAGAAATCCCCATTCCTGCTCACTCTCCGGGCCCCAGGGCTCCGGTAGTTTGAGAAAGTTGATGTTCAATGTGGTGGACATGGCCTCAACCAAGCTACAAATCTCTGGGATAGGAAAGTAGCATTCATCCAGCCTCGCCAGTCCGTTTAACGTTGGGACTTTCGCTCCCCTGATAGCGGATGCAATGAGCGGTTCTTCTTTTACCTCTGTTTCGTATGTGTCCCAGTACCTTCCCAAGATACCTATAAGAAGGTCTGGATGGTGGGATATTATTGCATTGAATAGATCAGAGAACTCTTTACGGTTGTTCGTCTGTGTTAACCGGGGAACTCGCCGTATTATCCCTTGCTGTTCCAGCCATATTCTCCACGTATCATTGGCAATGTGCGTTTTGCTTATGTGATTTGGATCAAGAAAGGCAGGGTGCGACACAAGAAGGCGAGGGCCGATTAGAGAGCCCGAGTCCAGTCTTTCTGCAATAGCTTCCGTGCCGTAGGCACCATCTGTTCGGAGATATACATCGAAGGGGAAGTATCTAGGGCAAGAGGTCCTGCATACCGGTCTCCTCATACAGTGCTCATCAAAAAGCATCAGGCAAGGCGGCTCCAGGCGATCGTCTTTGGCGCAGCTGTGGTAGACGTAGCATAGAATGTACATAGCCTCGGCTATAGGATCCCGAGCGGTCGTCAGCCCAAGGGAGATGGCATGGTTGTGGTGGCTGATCAGCTGCATGACCAGTTCAGGAGATGCGCGTCGAACCCCAAGGAGACGGAAGAGTTCTTTTTGGTCGTTGTCCCTAACTGCTTCCTCTGAAACAGTCAAAATATCAAGACATTTCGGAATGTCATTGCCGTTGGTGTCTGTCGAAAAGTAGACAGCACCCTTTGCAGAAGCCAAATTTATCGAATTTAGGTCGTTTCCTCGAATGAAAGATCCGTTGCTCAACTCAATAACTGGGAAATTCCTGATCTCAGTTGCCAAAGCGTTATTGGGATCCCTCTTGAGCCACACTATTAGCAGTCGTAGGATACGCGATATCCGTTCCTTTTGTGAATCGGAACTTAGCAGCACTCGCAAAGGCTTTGTCAGGATCGGTTTGAGCCTTTCCAGGACTTCGTGGTCCGAGACTTCTTGGAGACCTAGAGGCTTCAAAAGATCAAGGTAGGCACTGTATTTGGTAGAAAGGTAATGTTCGTCACCCGAAGCTCCGAACAAGGGCTCGTTATCTACTCCATAATGCTCCGGTGACAAGTACCGAAGTGAAGACAAGCGTTTTCGAACACCCTTGTGACTCTGACAAACAGCGGCCCCTCGGAGGTTTTCAATTACCTTTTCCACTGTTTCACGCCAGGCTGGTGAGACAGTGCTCGGTTTGGGAATGTACTGGACCCATCGGAAACGCATGGAGTGATTTTGACAAACGGAAACGGCAGCACAGAAGGAATTAAGGACACAATCTTGTAATAAGGTAGAAGTCTCGATGTCGGCATCGCTCACCGGCTCGAATTTCGACACAGTCGCGCAAACAATGAACTATAAAGTCAGCAGCCTACTTGGAGATGGCATCAAACGAACCGCATACACTCAATCCCACTTTCCTAATAGGGAAAGCGAACGAACCAACAATATGGTAGGCCTTCCGAGATCGTATAATGGGCCTTGAGGCTTGATCGATAGGAAACAATAGTGCCATCTGCTCAAACGACGTCGACGGAATGACTGGCCTGTATAGAAGGAAACGCTCCGTAGATGATTGTAAAGAGGATGTAAATAGACCCGGATATGTTTTGGTGACCTCCAGGATACCGTCTCGCACTTGGACTTCGTATGTTAGGCTTGTTGTCTGGAAGCTGTCCAGACGGGCAACTAAAACAAATTTCTTGCACATAGGTCGGCAAGTGTCATCAGGATTGAGCAGCACGAAACCGCCGTTTGCAATATCCTTAAACTCATGCACCAATTTATTAAACCCCCCCGGCAGAGCAGGGTACAAAATTATCCTGGTGCGCACTTTTTCAGGCAAGGATGCCGGGTCTTTGTTTACCGGGGTTGTAAACCCAAGCCTGTCACCGGGACTTCGAGGCCCAAGGACGAAGGAAAACGGACCTGACTGTACATGGATTTCCCTCGCAATTCTAGAAGTATATAGAAGAACCGTATCATACAGGTTGTTGGTTCGGGCATTGGGAAGGAAAGCAGAACAGCCCTCGGAAAGTTGCAGGATGTCACTTTTCAAGCACCCATCATCATTGGTGTCGATAACCATACGGTCTGCAGATACATCCAAGGAGAAATAGGGTTCTTTTCCTTGCTTCTTTGCCCAATTGTAGTGCAACGAGCGGGCGCTGGAGATCAATTGGAACACAACATGCCTTCTAACATCCGGTGTGTCGCATGGCGTCCAAGGGTGCCGAAGCCTTCCAAGTTGATTTCGAACACTCTGTAGCGCTTTTATAACAGCAGGGGGCGTTGCGGCTCGATCTTCGTCAGTGATGATACCATTCCTTTGGCCAATCTCATCCACAATTTGTCGAGCTTGCTCGCGGGTAAGTTCCGCCATCTTCTGGTGAAACCTTGCTGTGTGAGGTAGAGAAAAAGAGGACAAAATACATGGAAGAAGAAAAAGCTCCTGTGGATTCTCTGTGAGTGCCCCTGAAGTGCAGCAACTCAGACTCCTAGTTGTTTGAGATTATTCCCTTTTTGTATTGCGGCGCAGTGAACTAACATGGATTATTAATTTGATAATAAAATCTGAGAGGCTGGTTTCTCATACCCTTGCAAGGCTGAACGCGCTATATTAGAGTGAAAAAGTATCCGGCTCTTGAAAAGAGCTTAGTGCTGTGGAGTTTTATCTGCCAGACCGGAGAGATAGTATAGGTACGGTCCGCACTTTGGTTCTGTGATACTATTCCCAAATAGTGAGTACAATATAGAATAAGATGGCTTCAAAGTACTATTGAAGGAACTGACTATAATGCATGTTAGGACAGATGTCTATATCATCGCAGTCTTGCTAATACCGCTGCACTGTAGAACTTGCTTAAAACTCTACCAGTAGTTATCAGTATCTGTAAAGGAGAGACGCCTAAAGTCAGCTATTGTCTAGTCACAATGCAGTTTATTCTATTTATTCTATTTATTCTATTTATTCTATTTATTCTATTTATTCTAT